>CM053027.1:629925934-630256276 GCA_028564925.1 Lithobates sylvaticus | reverse complement strand
TTGTAGATTTTGTCGTTGTCTTTGGAGGGAAGGTGTTATCCTCCCGGTTATACTGTTAGGGGCTTCTCTGGAGTTGAGGGGAGCTGGGGACACTTCTTCAAAAATAAAAGAGTCCCGGCTGGCGTGGATCCAGGGTGTTTATGTATATTTCGCCTAGGTCCCCCGTTAGTACCGCGGTCCTGGATACCTTTTCCACCTTCCAATTCTTTTCCTGTGAGCCAGCTGCTTAATCAGTACTTTGTCCCCTGGGATGAAGGGGTGGGTTGGTTCTGTTGAAAGAGGAGAGAAGGTGACAGAAACTTGTTCATTTATTTCATGAAGCATACTTACCAGACTTTTCACGTACTCTTCCTGTTGGGAATAAACGTTAATGTCAGAATTTGGGTCTAATGGGGGTAATTCTATATTTGCAGGGATTCCCATTAGAATTTCAAAAGGGGATAATCCTGTCCTGGAATGGGGGGTGGTTCTTATCTGAAAAAGGACAGAAGGTAAGTGTTCCAACCAACCTTTTAGAGTACCTCCTGTAGCTTTTTTTATTTTGTCTTTGATGTTCCTGTTCATTCTCTCTACTACTCCTGCACTCTGGGGATGATAGGGAATATGTAGTTTCCATTGCATCCCCAGAGATTTGGCTACAACTTGGGTCACTGAGGAACTAAATGCGGGTCCTCTGTCGGACCATATGGTTGTGGGTATCCCGAACCTACAGATCCAATAATTTAACAAGCATCTCGCTGCTATATTTGCGGTTTCTCCGGTACAGGGAATTGCCTCAACCCAGGCTGACCATTTGTCAACGATTACGCAGAGGCACCTCAAGTTTCCCTTTTGCTTTGGTAGGTGTGTGAAGTCTATTTGTAAATCTGTTAATGGTCCCAAGGGTGGAGGTAGATGGCCATGTAGGCCATGTCTTTTTCCTTGAACATTGTTCTGGGCACAAGTTAGGCAGCTTCTAGTTAGAAGCTTAGTTTGTTTTTGTAAATTATTTGTGCAAAAAGATTTTGAATATATATTTACAAGAGGGGCGGGTCCTATGTGTCCTGGGCCATGGAGGTAGGATAAAATTAGGATACAATTAGCTTCAGGTATACACAGGATATTCCCCTCTTTTGTCCAAAGACCTTCAGAGTCTTTGGTCAAACCTTCATTTGCCCAGAAATGGACATCTGTATCTGTGGCCATTGACTGCATTTGGGCCACAACAGTTTTGAAATCAGGGGATGAGAAGTGCTCTTTAAAGAAGATTGTGGTAGGGGCTGGTGAATTGGGTGAACTGGCAGCAGCCTTTTTTGCTTCTCTGTCTGCGAAAGCATTTCCTTTTGATACTATACTATTGTCTGATGAGTGGGCTTTTACTTTTATAACAGCAACCTTTTTAGGGAGCAGAATTGCTTGCAGTAGATTAAGGATCTGCTCTGAATTAGCTATCTGTTTGTTGTCTGCTGTTTTAAATCCTCTATTGGCCCATATCACACCAAAATCATGTACCACTCCAAATGCATATCTGCTGTCTATATAAATGTTGACTTCCTTGTTTGTGAACAGAATACAGGCTCTGGTCAGAGCTTCTAGTTCTGCTACTTGGGCAGAAACAGGGGGCAATGGTTTTGCTTCTAACACTGTATGTGGCAACTGAACTACAGCATAGCCAGTTAAAAATGTAGAGTCAGAGGGACGGGAACAACTACCATCTACAAAAACATTTTCGGCATTTATAATTGGAATGTCAGAAAGATCAGGTCTTGGTGAAGTGACTTGTTCCACTTTTTCTACACAATTATGTGTGTGATCAGGTTCGTGTGGTAAACGTAACATGGAATGTAGTAAACGTACAACTGGATTGCTATTCGGAACATATTTAAGTACCAAGTTGTCAGTATTTAACAAAGTGATCTCGTATCCACTGAGTCTTTGGGAAGTCATGTGTTGTGTGTTCATATTCTGTATGAGGTGGGTAACTGAATGAGTGGTGTACAGTGTCATTTTGTGTCCCAATACTATTTTGTGTTGGCATCCTGTGCAGACATGGCACAGGCAGCGACATTCTGAGACAGGACGGCATGCCCTGGACTTGGATAGGGAGTTTTCTAGATAAATATGACACTGGACGATACCCTGAACCATGAGATTGTGCAAGTACTGCTGCAAAAGATTTTCCTGAAACTACACAGTACAACTGGAAGGCTTTACCATAATCTACCAATCCCAGGGCGGGGGCGGTGGACAAACTCTTAATAAGAGCATTAAAAGCATTTTTTCTGTCTTCTGTCCAGTCTATCAATTTAGGGGCGTTTGACCCGGCAGCCTCTCGTAGGATACTATCATAATGAGAACAGTCAGGAATCCACTGGCGGCAATATACAATTGCGCCCAGAAATGACAACAAAGCTGCTTTGTCTTTTGGAGGACTGAGAGCTTGTAAGGCTGCGGCACGTTTGGGGGACACTAGCCTGGTTCCCTTGTCCAGAATACATCCTAGGTATTCTACTTGTGGTAGACACCACTGTATTTTTTTCCTTGAGGCTAGGTGGCCGGCTTCGGCCAGATGTTCTAACAGTAATGTTGAATCGACCGCACAATCTTCAGCAGAACGACTGCACAAGAGCAAGTCGTCCACATACTGTTTTAGTACCGACCCATGCTCGGAAGTCCAAGACTTGACGGTCTCGTTGAGTACCATGGAGAAGGCGGCGGGGCTGTCTACATACCCTTGCGGTAAACGCGACCAAGTTAACTGACCCGCGCCGGCCCATGAGAAGGCAAATATAGGCTGAGCCTCTTCGGCAATAGGGATGCTAAAAAATGCGTTTGCCAAATCAATCACTGTGTAGCATAGGGAATCTGCAGGTATGCATGAAAAAATGAATGTTATATCAGATTCCAAGGGCGGGAGGGGTAGTACTTGCTTATTAACTGCCCTTAGATCTTGGACTAGCCTCCATTCGCCACTGGTCTTTTTTACGGGGTAAATGGGCGTGTTCCAGGGGCTGATTACTGGTTTCAAAATGCCTAAGCGTATGTATTCTTCAATCTGTGGTGCAATTCCAATGGTTTTCTCTGGGGGCAAGGGATACTGCTTGTGGTATTGTGGCTGTGCATCTGGAAGTAATTGGGGAGTGTAGGGTGTGCAGTTGATAAATCCTACGCTACCTTTGTTTTCTGCCCTGATTTTGTGAGTCTCTAAAGTAGCGGGCAGTAACATAAAGAATCCTTTATGTGTGTGTCGTTTAGGACCAGTCAGGTCACAGAAAGGGGAACTTGCAGTTAGTGACCCTTCTTTGTCAAATTTAATAGTGATACTTAGACTGGACAACAGGTCCCTTCCCATTAGGGATACAGGACAAGAGGTCAACACAGCAAAAGACTGATCGCACAAATGTTGCCCCTCGGGAGTGGTTACAGGTAATGGTGGAGTGATGGGATGGGTAACAGGGGTCCCAATTATACCAATAGAGTTTCCCTCAGTACATTGTGGTGTGTCAAAAATTACATTATTCACTGAACTTGATGTGGCGCCATTGTCTATTAAGAAACAGACACGTTGCCCATCAACATTTAATACAACTTGGGAAAGACTCTTCCATGAGAGGTTGTAACACACTAAACTGAGGGAAGGGACATACTCTAGGCATCCCTATAGGGGGTTTGGCTGCTGGCGGTTTGATGGCCACTGCATAAACTTTTAAACATTTGCTCCATGAGTGATAACAATCTTTCATGTATTGAGGGTCATTAGATTTACCCGGGGGGTAGGAATGCTTATGCGTCTGACAAATTTTGCTAACTTTCTTCCAATCTTCCTCTGAACAAGGACCTTGTGGTCCCGGATCATGAATACCTAACTGGTGGCATCTTTCCTGGACTTGAGCCCAGAAAGGTTCCACCTGTGGTCCAGGTAGATTGTTTTTAATATATTCATACGGGCACGGGATCCCTATGTCTGATCCTGGGGTGGCCACAGAATTCCCCATCTAACAAAGTGGGCAGGGTATGACTAGTATGTGGGCACAAGTGATAACAACCCGTTTGGGTAATCACTTGTTGTCGAACAATTGGGTAGTCCGCTTGGTCTGTCAAATCAGATGGACTAATGGGACTGTGAAGGTTTACCCTTAGTACTCGATTTATGGTTCCATTCTTTGTGGCGGGATATATTCCTCTTACCCCCTAATCTACAAGAATAGCCCCCTGGTCTATTGGTTAATAGAACCCACCTATTTTCTATTTTAAAAAACAGTAATCCTATAGTACAATGTGGACAAGGTGGAACTATGTCGCTACAATCAGGTTCTTCGTATTCCGAAGTCATTAAACTCTTATACTTTATACAACATACAATTCTTTAAATTTTTAGGTACTTACGCTGTCTGTGGGAAAAGAAGTCTCACATATATATATATATATATCTTAAACAAAACTTTATACTTATTTCTATAGGTCTTATACTGTAAATCTTATGAACAGAATTATTTTAAATGATCATTATAAAACCATACATTTGTTCAATTTTAGAGTGCACTTTTTGTTTCTCAAAAACTTAATGGGCGTCCGCTCAACCAAACCTTTTATCACGGGCGTAATCTGCTACTTCCCGGTGATTAAAATAATAATAATAATCTCTTTTACAATTGTTTTTTTATAGTCAGACCAACCTAGTCGGACTCTCTTTAAATACCCAAATAACCTACGTAACTACCTGCGTGTCCTTTTAACCTCCCGGGGGACCAACCTAGTCCGCCGCGAAGGCACAACAACCTAACCTCCCGGGGGACCAGCCTAGTCCGCCGCGAAGGCACAACAACCCCTTTAAACTAATTTCGTGGCGATGATCTGGACAGCGTAAGCATTTACACCTATTCACCTTAAAAGGTAAAAAGGGCAAAATCACTTACCTGTCACAAGATATCCCACTTCTGACACCAGTTGTTAGGTACACGTCTTTCTCCTTGTATTCTAAATGCCTAGGCCAGGAATGGTAAAAGCGGAGGTCCCAAATCACCGGTGGATAAACAACACACATACACTCAATGGTACGTGAAGAATGATTACAAAGTTTAATAGGCACTACGTTCCTCTTTTATGGGAAATGCAGATGGGGGGAGGACCAGTCATATTCTTACACATATGCATACATTAACAACTTCTTGTCATGTGATGGTCTTCAGTTTGCAATATGGAATATAGGGCAAAGGTTAGTGTATGACAGTTAGTTCTCGTTATCTGTACACATCTGCTAACTTGACCACAAAACTCCTAAGTCACTGCTAGCTAGTTTCATATCCTCTGGTGAAGTACAGAGTTAGAAACCACAATACAGATGCGTCCTGATATGTCAACACTGGTCAAACAGTTTTTATGCAGAATACACTTATAACAGCTTTGTTCAAAAGCTGTTACTCTGAAAGTTTAAGCATATTAATTTCAATCACTATTAAAATGGTATATCATTATAAGTAGCCCCCTTATAGTACTGAGGCTGGGGGGGGGGGCGTTGTACTGAGGATGGGGGGGGGGGCGTTGTACTGAGGATGGGGGGGGGGCGTTGTACTGAGGATGGGGGGGGGGCGTTGTACTGAGGATGGGGGGGGGCGTTGTACTGAGGATGGGGGGGGCGTTGTACTGAGGACGGGGGGGGGGCGTTGTACTGAGGACGGGGGGGCGTTGTACTGAGGACGGGGGGGCGTTGTACTGAGGAAGGGGGGGCGTTGTACTGAGGACGGGGGGGGCGTTGTACTGAGGATGGGGGGGCGTTGTACTGAGGATGGGGGGGGGGCGTTTGTACTGAGGATGGGGGGGGGGGGGCGTTGTACTGAGGACGGGGGGGGGCGTTGTACTGAGGACGGGGGGGGGGGCGTTGTACTGAGGACGGGGGGGCGTTGTACTGAGGATGGGGGGGCGTTGTACTGAGGACGGGGGGGGGGCGTTGTACTGAGGATGGGGGGGGCGTTGTACTGAGGACGGGGGGGCGTTGTACAATGGACAAAGGACAATGAGATTGTGATTAGAGACATCGATTGTATTTTTCTTCCAACATAAACATGAACTTCCATCATCACCAAACATTTACATTGGGGAATGTTGGACAATCACTTTTACATACAAATCCAGTTTACAAAGTTATTTTAAGGACAGAAAATACAAAACCTCCCAAAAATCTCTTCTTTTATTTCTGCAATGAGCTGCAGACACTGGAGCTCCACTCTACGCACCCACATCATGTGACCTCCACTTCCTGTAACATTGTCTATTTGTTACATTAAAGTTAATTTAAAAAATAAAAAAGGTGGAGTTGTGGAGGCCACGTGTGTCCTGTGACAGTGGAGCTCCAGCTGCAAAGATTCACAATAAAGTTCAGTAATAAAAAAAAATTAAAAATAAAAGAAGGAAGAAGAAGAAGAAGTGGAGTAAGGACCATGTGCTTCCTGTCATTGGTGGAGCTCCACTCTGCAGCCACACCCCCTTGGGACTGATTAACACAGAGGGTGCAGTATGGAGAGCAGACACTAGATGCCGCTGTTCCGAATAGTTGGAAACAACACAGAAAAAAAAACAAACAAGAAGCTGTAAAATAAAAAAGGTAAAATAAGACAAGAATTGTGAAAAGACCGCAATAAAAAAGGGACAAACTGGGAATCCAAGCTCTCCATTCATAACTGTTGGGGAACAACCAAAACAGCAAAATAATAAAATAACAAAGATAAATAAATAAGAGAAGTGATTGGTTTGGGAGGTCAGGTGACTGGTAGACATGTGCAATTCGTGTTTCGTTTTTTTTTTTGTTTTTTGTTTTTTGTTTTTTTTCGTTATTTTCGTTCGTTCGTTTTCGTACAAATGAACAAATCGTTCGAATCGTACGAATCCGATTAACGAATCATTCGAATCGAACGAATCCGAAAAACAACGAAAATCCGAAAAAAACGAATTAGAAACAACGAATGTACAAATGAAGAAAATGCGAATAACGAAAAAATTTGTACATTCGTAACTTATTTTTTTTTTTTTTTGTTGAATTGGTAATTTTCCGTGTCCCTTACAATGGTGCTGCTAAACGTGCTTTGTATGGATTGAACAAAAAAATTCGTACATTCGAAACTTTTTTTTCGATTCGTAACTTTTTTTTCGATTCATTAACTTTTTTTTTTTTGATTCGTAACTTTTTTTTTTTTTTTTCGATTTGTAATTTTCCGTGTTTCTATTGAACCAAAAAATTCGTACATTCGTAACTTTTTTTTCAATTCGTAACTTTTTTTTTTTTTTTTTTTTCGATTTTTGTAATTTTCCGTGTCTCCGTTGAACCAAAAAATTCGTACATTCGTAACTTTTGTTTTTTTTTTTGTTGAATTGGTAATTTTCCGTGTCCCTTACAATGGTGCTGCTAAACGTGCTTCGAATGGATTGACCAAAAAATTCGTACATTCGTAACTTTTTTTTTCTATTCGTAACTATTTTTTTTTTTTTTTTTTTCGATTTGTTAATTTTCCGTGTCTCCATTGAACAAAAAAATTCGTACATTTCGTAACTTTTTTTTCGATTCGTAACTGTTTTTTTTTTTCGATTCGTAAATTATTAAAATGTAATAATAGCATACACATTACATAAAATTATGAATTATGCTCCGATACGAATCTACGAATGTTACGAATGTACGAATAAATACGAATGCATCCGAAAATTAAACTAACGAAAAAACGAATCAACGAAAAAATAAACCTTACGAATGTACGAATCGTTACGAATCCGAACACCGACGACTTACGAATGTACGAATCGTTACGAATCCGAACACCGACGACTTACGAATGTACGAATCGTTTACGAATCCGAACACCGACGACTTTCGAATTTACGAATCGTTACGAATCCGAACAACAACGACTTACGAATGTACGAATCGTTACGAATCCGAACAACAACGACTTACGAATGTACGAATCGTTACGAATCCGAACAACAACGACTTACGAATGTACGAATCGTTACGAATCCGAACAACAACGACTTACGAATGTACGAATCGTTACGAATCCGAACACCGACGACTTACGAATGTACGAATCGTTACGAATCCGAACACCGACGACTTACGAATGTATGAATCGTTACGAATCCGAACACTGACCACTTACGAATGTACGAATCGTTACGAATCCGAACACCGAGGACTTACGAATGTAGGAATCGTTACGAATCCGAACAACAACGACTTACGAATGTACGAATCGTTACGAATCCGAACACCGAGGACTTACGAATGTAGGAATCGTTACGAATCCGAACAACAACGACTTACGAATGTACGAATCGTTACGAATCCGAACACCGAGGACTTACGAATGTAGGAATCGTTACGAATCCGAACACCGACGACTTACGAATGTACGAATCGTAACGAATCCGAACAACAACGACTTACAAATGTACGAATCGTTACGAATCCGAACACCGACCACTTACGAATGTACGAATCAACGGAAATTAAAAAAACGAAACGAAAAAAAACAATTTTTTTTCGGAAACGAAAAAAACGAAACGAAAAAAAACAAATTTTTTTCGGAAACGAAAAAAAACGAAATGAAAATAAACACATTTTTTTTGTTGTGCACATGTCTAGCAAACTCCAGGCAGAAGGTGTCGTGGTCGGGATTTGAACCAGCGACCCTATTACTGCTAGGTGAAAGTGCTAACCACTACACCACTGTGCTGCAAAACATCTGCGACCTGTAATGGTTGGAGACATGGACACAGCAGTAAGATCCAAGGCTGGACGATGTCCGTGTCCCGCCTCCCAACCATCAAAGGGGGGAGGGGATATTTCCATCTAATCTCAGTGTTAAATAATAATGCTTTGTCCGTGCTGCAGCCCCTCCCTCTTCCCCTCTCCCGCCCGACACATTTTGACTTCAGTTCCAGGAAGAAGCCAGAATCCGTCCTCAGCTATCCGGATCCCATGTGAGTTTTTTTTTTCCTTTATGTTTCCTCCAGAGAGGGGGGAGAAGGAAGCTCTGCAGCAGCATAACCCTAGAGCCCCATAGATTCAGACTTCTAGTGCAGGTGATGGAGGAGGAGGGGAACAGGACCAGCATTCTCTTTATTTTTTATTTTTTTCTCAATCAAAGGTTTTTATTGAAGATTATGACTAATGCGGCGTTCACACGGTCGGAATTTCCGATGGAAACAGTCCGATGGGAGCTTTTCAACGGATCTTCTGACCGTGTGTATGCCCATCCGTCTTTTTCTGTCGGAATTTCCGACGGACTTTGGATTGAGAACCTGTTCTTAATTTTTCAGACGGAAAACCTTTCTATCGGATTCTCCGATCGTGTGTATGCAATTCCGACACGCAAAATTCTGAAGCATGCTTGGAAACAATTCGACGCATGCTCGGAAGCATTAAACGTCCCTTTTATAGTGCCGTCCAGTGTTGGTCATCTTACTTTAAAAAAGTAATTAGTTAAAGTGGAGTTCCACCCACTTTTACAACTCTTCAGCATCCCTCACTAAACTGTGCACTGTAAACAAATTGGATATTTTTTTTATTTTTTTTTCAGCAGAGACTGTATATCTGCTGTATTCATTTTTCACTTCCTCCTCCCTGGCCGCGGCCCATCGCATCATTTCCTGTTTGCAATGCCTCCTGGGAAGGGGCAGCAACTTCCTCTCAAACTGCCGTTACTATGGAAACCTGACCTGAAACCTATTACACTGCTTGTGCTGCACTGAGCACGTGCGAGATCTGCAAGGATGAGATCCAGGAAGAAATACAGTCTGGCTTCAGATGCCCACACTTAAGATGGCCACGGCCTGCTGCAAGTTTATAAAATAACAAACTACTGCTAAAAACTAACAAAACAGACCTTAGTTTGCAGACTAACTTTACTAGAATACATTAAGCTTATGTATTATAGGGGTATTTTTATTTAAAAAGTATACCGCTTTAAGTTACAAATGACTTCTCCCAAAAAGTAATTGTGTTAGTAACTCAGTTACTTTGGAAAAGTAATTAGTTACTCAGCAAAGTAACTGACTTTTTTTAAAATATTCTATACGTGTAACTAAGGGGCGGGTCTAGTATTTACTGTAACCAAGGGGCGCATTTATTATTATTGTTATATATCGTGTAACCAAGGAGCTGCTCTATTATTACTCTAACAAAGGGGCAGGTCTGTTATAGCGTGTAAGCAAGGGGCGGGTCTATTATTATTATATCGTGTAAGGGGCGGGTCTATTATTATTATATCGTGTAAGGGGTGGGTCTATTATTATTATACCGTGTAAGGGGCGGGTCTATTATTATTATATCGTGTAAGGGGCGGGTCTATTATTATTATATTGTGTAAGGGGCGGGTATATTATTATTATATTGTGTAAGGGGCTGGTCTATTATTATTATATAGTGTAAGGGGCGGGTCTATTATTTTTATTATATAGTGTAAGGGGCGGGTCTATTATTATTATATGGTGTAAGGGCGGGTCTATTATTATTATATAGTGTAAGGGGCGGGTCTGTTATTATTATATGGTGTAAGGGGCGGGTCTATTATTATTATATAGTGTAAGGGGCGGGTCTGTTATTATTATATCGTGTAAGGGGCGGGTCTATTATTATTATTATTATTATATCATGTAAGGGGCGGGTCTATTATTATTATATAGTGTAAGGGGCGGGTCTATTATTATTATATAGTGTAAGGGGCGGGTCTATTATTATTATATCGTGTAAGGGGCGGGTCTATTATTATTATATCATGTAAGGGGCGGATGGCTACAGAAGAGGGCGAATGTTAAATTAATGGGCGGAGCTCGATATATAACAATAATAATAAATGCGCCCCTTGGTTACAGTAATACTAGACCCGCCCTTAGTTACACGATAGACGCCCCTTGCAGAGTAGCACGAGCATCAAGAGCGTGCGGCATCGCCTCGTACAATTACATGTTAACTGCGCCTGCGCGGTGTAGAGTTCACTCAGAGCTGTTTAGGTTCGGCAATTTTCGGAAGCTCTGCAGTCCTTCGTACTGCGCAGTACAGGGGGGTCCTTATCCGGCGGGGGAACTTTTTCGTCAGGACACCGGAATTACACTACTGCCATCTAGTGGCGGTAGATGTAATTGTGGTAATGCCGTCCAAGTAATGGGAACTGAGTTACCATGAGGGGAAAAGTAATCAGTTAGATACTCGTTACCCTCTAAAGTAACTGCGTTATGTAACTCAGTTTATTTTAACTCAGTTACTTACATCACTGATGATGTCCAACGTGTTTTATGCCGCTGTGTTACTGACCGTCGGAATTTGGTGTGACCGTGTGTAGGCAAGACAGTTTGAGCGAAATTCCGACGGAATTCCGACGGGAAAACCATCAGAGCTTTTTCCGACGAGAATTCCGACCGTGTGTACGCGGCAAAACAAATTATAATGACAATAACAAGTGGTATGAAAGAAGAATAACAAACTGATGTCATTATACAAGGGAAGGTTCTATGTAACGGGAAAAAGCATATGTGTCGCTTTAACCACTAGCTGACCGCCCACTGTCAAATGACGGCGGGACGGTTCAGCTACTGTGGCGGGACGCCGTCATATGACGTCGTCTACAATTTGGCCCCTGGGGGGCGCGCGCCGCGGGAGGCGCGCGCGCGCGCCCGCCGCGTAGCTGGGGCCTCGGTGCGCGTGCCCGGCGGTCGCGATGACCGCCAGGCACCCGCGATTGCCCGGTAATCGAGCAGGACGTGGATCTGTGTATGTAATGATGGGGTGTAAACACACAGATCCACGTCCTGTCAGAGGAGAGGAGACCGATGGTGTGTCCCTTGTACATAGGGACACCGATCGGTCTCCTCCCCCAGTCAGTCCCCCTCCCCCCACAGTAAGAATCACCAAGATAGGGTACACATTAACCCCTGCAGCGCCCCCTAGCGTTAACCCCTTCCCTGCCAGTCACATTTATACAGTAATCAATGCATTTTTATAGCACGATCGCTGTATAAATGTGAATGGTCCCAAAAATGAGTCAAAAGTGTCCGAAGTGTCCGCTGCAATGTCGCAGTCACGATAAAAATCGCGAATCGCCGCCATTACTAGTAAAAAAAAAAAATAATAATAAAAAATGCTATAAATCTATCCCCTATTTTGTAGACGCTATAACTTTTGCGCAAACCAATCAATATACGCTTATTGCAATTTTTTTTACCAAAAATATGTAGAAGAATACGTATCGGCCTAAACTGAGGGAAACATTGTTTAAAAAAAAAAAAAAAATTGGATATTTATTGTAATAAAAAGTAAAAAATATTGCGTTTTTTCAAACATGTCCCTCTTCTTTTGTTTATAGCGCAAGAAATAAAAACCGCAGAGGTGATCAAATACCACCAAAATAAAGCTCTATCTGTGGGGGAAAAAATTATAAAATTTTTATTTGGGTACAGCGTTGCATGACCGCGCAATTGTCATTCAAAATGCGACAGCGCTGAAAGCTGAAAAATGGCCTGGTCAGGAAGGAGGTGTTCGTGCCTGGTAGGCAAGTGGTTAAATTAGCATTTTCATTTCGCTAGTTTGGGAATCTGAGAAGAGAAACAAGATGAGCCTATTTTAGGCTCAGTAGATAAAGGTGGGGGGGGGGTGAGTTGGGAGAGTTAGAAAGATTGAAGGGAAGGGGGGGGAGGGGAAGAGGGTGGGGGTGGTCAGTATCTGCCGAGGAGAGCAGACCGGTGCATAGCAATCTTAGACTTCTGACACGATGGGAAATTCCGACCACAAAATCCGTCTGATTTTTTTCTGACGGATTTTGTCCGATGTTGGTGTTGCGTACACACGGTCGGACAAAGTTGTCGGAAAATCCGATCATTCTGAACGTGGTGACGTTTGTTGCGTACGACGGGACTACGTAGAGGCTAGTAGCCAATAGCTTTGGTCTTGTAATGTGATCTGAGCATGCGTAGCACTTTGTCCGTCGGAATTCGCTACACACGATCGGAAAAAGTCTGATAGGACTTTGTTGTCGGAAAATTTGAGAGCAGGAGATACAACTTTGTCCGTCGGAAACTCCGACGGAAAAAGTCAGATGGAGCTCACACACGGTCGGAATTTCCGACAACATGGTCCGATAGGACATTTTCCATCGAAAAATCAGACCGTGTGTACGGGGCATAAGAAAGATTGAAGGGAGGGGGGGGGGAGGGAAAGAGGGTGGGGGTGGTCAGTATCTGCCGAGGAGAGCAGACCGGTGCATAGCAATTAGACATGTGCACAACAAAAAAATTTGTTTTTTTTCGTTTCCGTTGATTCGTAACGATTCGTACATTCGTAAGTCGTCGGAGTTCGTATTTGTAACGATTCGTACATTCGTAAGAGTTATTTTTTCATTGATTCGTTTTTTCGTTAGTTTAATTTTTGGACGTATTCGTAACATTTGTAACATTCGTACATTCGTAATCGGAGCATAATTCATAATTTTATGTAATGTGTATGCTATTATTACATTTTAATAATTTACGAATCGAAAAAAAAAAAAGTTACGAATGTACGAATTTTTTTGTTTCAATAGAGACACAGAAAACGACAAATCGAAAAAAAAATAAATAAAAAAGTTACGAATCGGAAAAAAAAGTTACGATTTGTTTTGTTCAATCCATTCGAAGCACGTTTTAGCAGCACCATTGTAAGGGAAAATTACCAATTCAAAAAAAAAAAAAAAGTTACGAATGTACGAATTTTTTCGTTCGTTTTCGTTTTTCGGATTTTCTTCATTAGTACGTTCGTTGTTTCTAATTTGTTTTTTTTCGGATTTTCGTTGTTTTTCGGATTCGTTGGATTCGAATGATTCGTTAATCGGATTCGAACGATTCGTTCATTCGTACAAAAACGAACGAACGAAAATAACGAAAAAAAACGAAAAACAAAACTAATTGCACATGTCTAATAGCAATCCGAGTTGACTTGTGATAGGTAGGTGTATGGTAAGGTACTCATAACGGTTAGAGAGAAGTCGTACATAAACCAAGGTGCAGTACAGATAAACGTATCCCATAAATTGCTGGTAATCTGGTGATAAAACAAATATAAGCCGTGGTTGCCGGATCCTATTAAAACTAGTGTTATTTTCTCTTTCCATGGCCACAATTTCTCCCATTTTATGTATGTTTTGTATTCTGTTCAGCCAGTCCTTGATTGTTGGTATTTGCGTCGTTTTCCAATGTAAAGGAATCAGTGTTTTGGCCGCTAGGTGTCTGGAAAGTGATTTTTTTTGTACCTGCCAGGGCTGAGTGTGGTAACATTAATCAGCCATGTTGCAGCATTTAGGTCTAAACTGGTTTCTGTAATGTGTATTGTCCATTTTTTGACTTCTTCCCAAAAAAACCATGATCATGGGCAGGGCTCAAGTCCTGCGGGAACGCATGGGAGCGCAGTTCCTGTACTTTTTCCACAACAGGAACTCAGTTCCCGTTAGCAAGCCGTGTCCTGCAAGACTTTGAAGTATGCGAGCTGTGTGGGAGGGGCTACACCAGCAGCCGCCGACACAGCTCGCAATAGTAAGTGCCGCACACCTGACCATTCAGGCATTGCCAGTAGGGGGCCCCATGACAGCTTCCACTTCGATCTACCTGTCAATCACAGCTAGCTGACAGGTAGATCAGGTCCCTGCTGCTAAGAAATTGTATTTAGTCAGATATCTCCTGCACCCCCCCCCCCCCCCCCCCCGCGCCGGCCCCTCCTGATTTTCTGTCTCCTCATCCCCCCCCCCCCCCCCAGTCTCCTGCATACTTGCTCTGTGTGTCCCGCTGAATCCCCCCTCCTCTATCTTCAGTGCCATATGATGAGAGAACCCAGAGGAGGAGCACAGCTATTCTGCTCACAGGACATGCAGGGAGAGAGGTGAGCTGAGGAACATCAGTTTAGGGTGGTAAGCTGAGCACAATACCTGGCAAAGTTTAATGCCAGGAGGGAAGTTTATGTGGAAATATGTGAAGGGTTGGAATAGCAGCGAGTGTGTGTTGGAGCCCCTGCAGAGTTTGCAGCCCCCCCCCCCAAGCTAACATACATCTCCTAAGCAGGAACACATCACTATCCCCCCAAGCATTCTGTCCAGATAATGTGCACTTCATTTATCACCTTTCCGTGTAACCCTGTGTTATCCAAACTCTGTTCAATGAAAAGTGTAAACTCACCACATAAACACTCTATATACAAAATAACATTCCCCAATAAAGATCAGAACATGATGATCACATTACATGGAAGCACAATTGTATGACTGCTGATTATTCAGAGAATTACCGGATTTATCTTTATTGAGGATTGTTTTTTTTTATGTACTAACAGTTAAGCTTCATCCACACAATACGAAAATTGGATGAAAAATACCACTTTTGAAGCGTTCGTGCATATGAGCGTATCCTTGTTTTTTTTTGGTGGGAGAGTGGATCTTGGGTGGGAGTTCCCACACTTTTTTCCCCAGGACTTGACCCCTGATCATGGGACATTCCCACCATATGTGTAGAAATGTGCCTATTTGGTTGTTACAGCGCCAACATACATCCGAGGTTGTGGCAAACCATCTCTTGGCTTTTTGTGGTGTGATATACCAACGGGTAAGGATCTTGTAAGACATCTCCTGGTATTTTGAGCTTAACCACTTCCCGCCCAGTCAATAGCATATTGACGTCCGGGAAGTGGTTCCGTTATCCTGACTGGGCGTCATATGACGTCCTTCAGGATAACATGCCGCCGCGCACCCGTGGGGGCGCGCATCGCGGCGATCGGTGGAGCGGTGTGTCAGTCTGACACACCGCTACACTGATCTCGGTAAAGAGCCTCCGGCGGAGGCTCTTTACCACGTGATCAGCTGTGTCCAATCACGGCTGATCACGATGTCAACAGGAAAAGCCGGTGATCGGCTTTTCCTCACTCGCGTCTGACAGACGATCACCGGCTCTCCTGACAGGGGGGGTCTGCGCTGATTGTTTATCAGCGCAGCCCCCCTCAGATGCCCACACTGGACCACCAGGGACTCCACTAGGATCACCAGGGAAGTGGGCAACATGTGGATGGCCAGGTATGTACCCCCTGGCCATCCACATGTGCAAATGATGCCCAATCTGTGCCAGTCAGTGCCCACAAATGGGCACTGGCTGGCACCATCAAGTAGCAATCAGTGCCACCCATCACCCAGCAATGCCACCCATCACACAGCAATGCCACCCATCAGTGTCCAGCAGTGCCACCCATCAGTGTCCAGCAGTGCCACCTATCAGCGTCCATCCGTGCCCATCAGTGCCCACCTATCAGTGCCCATCAGTGCCCATCCATGCCACCTATCCATGCCACCCATAAGTACCCATCAGTGCCACCCATAAGTGCCCATCAGTGCCGCCTATGAGTGCCCATCAGTGCCGCCTATGAGTGCCCAGTGCCACATATGAGTGCCCATCAGTGCCACATACCAGTGCCACCTATCAGTGCCCATCAGTGCCACCTATCAGTGCCCAGTGCCGCCTATCAGTGCCCATCATCAGTGGCCGTCAGTGCCACCTCATCAGTACCACCTCATTGGTGCCACCTCATCGGTGCCCATCAGTGCCGCCTTATCAGTGCCCATCATTGAAGAAGAAAACATACTTATTTACAAAAAAATTAACAGAAACAAAGAAAAACTTGTTTTTTTTTCAAAATTTTTGGTCTTTTTTTATTTGTTGCGCAAAAAATAAAAATCGCAGAGGTGATCAAATACCACCAAAAGAAAGCTCTATTTGTGGGAACAAAATGATAAAAAAATTTGTTTGGGTACAGCGTTGTATGACCGCGTAATTGTCATTCAAAGTGCGACAGCGCTGAAAGCTGAAAATTGATCTGGGCGGGAAGGTGTCTAAGTGCCGGTATTGAAGTGGTTAAGGAGCGTTTGTGTGCGAGTATACACGCCTTTTCCCATTGTTTGTCGGGGATTTCAATATTCAGGTCCCTTTCCCAATCCTCTTTATGTTTTTTATGGTCTGAGTCTGATGACTGGAACAGCCATGAATAAGCCAGAGAAGTGGTGTTTGATACCTGGGTGCCTTTAAAACACAAGGTTTCTAGTTGCGTCAATGGGAGGCAGTATTTACATTTATATTTGCTGTTTACCAGGAAATCTCTTAGTTGGATATAAAACCAGGGATCCGGGAGTGGTTGTCCCCATTCCGAATGTAATGTTTCCAGTGTCTTGACCAGTGATGTAAGTAACTGAGTTAAAATAAACTGAGTTACGTAACGCAGTTACTTTAGAGGGTAACGAGTATCTAACTGATTACTTTTCCCCTCATGGTAACTCAGTTCCCATTACTTTGGCTTAGTTACCCCAATTACATCTACCGCCACTAGATGGCAGTAGTGTAATTCCGGTGTCCTGCCGAAAAAGTTCCCCCCGCCGGATAAGGACCCCCTGTACTGCGCAGGCGCAGGGCTTGCGCAGTACGAAGGACTACGGAGCTTCCGAAAATTGCCGAACCTAAACAGCTCTGAGTGGACTCTACACCGCGCAGGCGCAGTTAACATGTAATTGTACGAGGCGATGCCGCACGCTCCCGATGCTCGTGCTACTCTGCAAGGGGCGTCTATCGTGTAACTAAGGGGCGGGTCTAGTATTACTGTAACCAAGGGGCGCATTTATATTATTGTTATATATCGAGCTCTGCCCATTAATTTAACATTCGCCCTCTTCTGTAGCCATCCGCCCCTTACACAATATAATAATAATAGACCCGCCCCTTACATGATATAATAATAATAGACCCGCCCCTTACATGATATAATAATAATAGACCCGCCCCTTACACGATATAATAATAATAGACCCGCCCCTTGCTTACACGCTATAACATATCTGCCCCTTGGTTAGAGAAATACTAGACCCGCCCCTTAGTTACACGTATAGAATATTTAAAAAAAAAGTCAGTTACTTTGCTGAGTAACTAATTACTTTTCCAATGTAGTAACTGAGTTACTAACGCAATTACTTTTTGGGAGAAGTAATTTGTAACTTAACTAAATTACTTTTTTAAAGTAAGATGACCAACACTGGTCATGACCTTTGAGCCGGTCATACAATGAGTTACTAACATATTTCTAATGCTCTTTTTTTGAAGGCCAGGAATGAAGTTGGGATTGTCTGTGATGGGGGTGAGGGGACCAGGGATTGGTGCTATTTCGTGTGTAGTGGCAACTTTATGCCATATGTTGAGGGTTGTGGAGACTAATGGGTGTTCTATGTCGGTATGTCTTTTATGCCCCATACACACGGTCGGATTTTCCGATGGATTCTGTCCTATTGGACAATGTTGTCGGAAATTCCAAGCGTGTGTATGCACCATCGGACAGTTTCCATCGGATTGTCCGACGGACAAAGTTCTATCTCCTGCTCTAAAGATTTTCCGACAACAAAGTCCGATCACACCAATTCCGATCGTGTGTAGCGAATTCCGACGGACAAAGTGCCACGCATGCTCAGATCACATTACAAGACCAAAGCTATTGGCTACTAGCCTCTACATAGTCCCATCGTAGGCAACAAACGTCACCACGTTCAGAATGATCGGATTTTCCGACAACTTTGTCCGACCGTGTGTATGCAACACCAGCGTCGGACTAAATCCGTCGGACCAAATCCGATGGATTTGGTGGTCGGATTCTCCGACCGTGTGTACGGGGCTTTAGAGTGTAAGGACCATGGGTATTATGGTACGTGTTGCTGTAGTAGGCTGAGTTCCAGATTGGCCCAGTCTTTGTTGTTGCTGTTACAGTGCCAATCTAATAGTCTAGTGAGGTGGGAGGCTTGGTGGTACTTTTTAACCATTTTCAGCCCCGGACCAATTGGCAGCCAAAGGACCAGGCCCCTTTTTGCGAATTCGGCACTGCGTCGCTTTAACTGACAATTGCGCGGTCGTGCGACGTGGCTCCCAAACAAAATTGAGGCCCTTTTTTTCCCACAAATAGAGCTTTCTTTTGGTGGTATTTGATCGCCCCTGCGGTTTTTATTTTTTGCGCTATAAACAAAAATAGAGCGTCAATTTTGAAAAAAACACATTATTTTTTTATTTTTTGCTATAATAAATATCCCCAAAAATATATAAAAAAACATTTTTTTTTCCTCAGTTTAGGCTGATACGTATTCTTCTACATATTTTTGGTAAAAAAAAAATCGCAATAAGCGATTATTAATTGGTTTGCGCAGAAGTTATAGCGTTTAAAGATAGGGGATAGTTTTATAGCATTTTTATAAATTTTTTTTTTTTACTAGTAATGGCGGCGATCTGCGATTTTTATTGTGACTGCGACATTATGGCGGACACATCGGACATTTTTGACACATTTTTGGGACCATTGTCATTTATACAGCAATCACAGGGAGCAGAGATCGGCGTCACTAGTTGCTAGGCAGAACGGGGAGATGCTGTTTATTTCCGCATCTCCCCATTCAGCCTTCCCGTGAGACGATCGCGGGTGTCCCCGCGGCGATCGAGTCCGCGGGACCCGCGATCGGCCTTACGAGGGTCCCGACCGGCGCAAGCACGCGCCGCTCCCGGCGCGCGCCCGATGGCACGGCGGCATCTTAAAGGGGACGTATATATACGCCCTTATGCCTGTCCGTGCCATTCCGCCGACGTATATCGTCGTGCGCCGATCGGGAAGTGGTTAAAGTACGGTAAACCCATACCTCCCTTATTCTTGGGTAGTGTAATGCCGCGTACACATGGTCGGAATTCTCGTCGGAAAAAGCTCTGATGGTTTTCCCGACAGAATTTCGCTCACACTGTCTTGCCTACACACGATCACACCAAATTCCGACGGTCAGTAACACAGCGGCATAAAACACGTTCGACAGCACTATAAAAGGGAAGTTTAATACTTCTGAGCATGCGTCAAATTGTTTCCGAGCATGCATCGGAATTTTGCGTGTCGGAATTGCATACACACGATCGGAAAATCCGATAGAAAGGTTTTCCGTCGGAAAAAATGAGAACAGGTTCTCAATCCAAAGTCCGTCGGAAATTCCGACAGAAAAAGACCGATGGGCGTACACACGGGGGGAAAATCCGTTGAGAAGCTCGGTCGGAAGGCCACGGCTTTCACAGGTTTTTATATCAGGTTCACTTAGGTGGCATTTAAAACTAGGAGCCTTTATCTACTGTCAATGAGTCAGTATCTTGAGGCCTATAATTATAGCCGCTGCCCTCCCCTTCAGGGAGGCGTCACCCCTGCACTCAAATCGAGAGTAGAATCAAACATTGCATTTCCTGTAAAAAGGGAGAAGAGAAACAAAAAAAAAGGAAAGAAGAAAATAATAAAAAAAAATAAAGGAAAAAATGGAAAAAAGTCTCCTCCCATCTTTCTCCCCTCTTCCTCCTCCTCTCCCCTAAGGGAGGAAAAAGGAGTTGGAGGACGAAGGGGATGTTGTAACCATGAGGGTTGGGGCACAATGCGAATGTTCGTGTCTCCCCCATAAGTCCGGTGTATGACAGCCGCGTGTGGGCGGTTTCCCCTCTTGGGTTACTCACATTTGGAATCTTCTATAGGTGATGTCTTCTTTTTCAGACAAGTAGCGGTAAGCGTGTCTCTGGGGGAAAATCACTTAGCAGGGGAAAAGTCACATCTGGAAGTCATCTGAAATGAACATAGACTCCGCAGTCGAGAAATAAGGGTTTTAAAGTGGGGTTCCACTGCCTCCTCGTTTTATTTTTTTTTTTTTCGGTACGTTAGAAATCTTAAATGGTTCTAAAATGATCACTCACGTCTCTCGTCCTTCCCGCTGTCATCCTTTAATTCTCTCCTCCAATAGTGTATTTATAAAATCCCCGTACGGGGGTTTCATCTTGCCTGTGGGCACGTGAAACCCACAGGCATTCTCTTCCGGGATGTGCTGACGTTGTGCTGACGTCAATTTCCCATCATGCAATGCCCCTTGTCGCAGATCTCGCGCATGCGCATTAGACACGTTGCGCGAGCGCCGTTCACAGCTTCTGTTGCCGTCACAACAGGCGGCGTCCTCGGAATCGCGTCACTTCCTGTTTGGAAGTAACGCGATTCTAGACCTCGGCGGTGCTCAAAGACTCCTGGGAAATGGTGACTCACTATCAGGGAAATTAGTAGACCAGACTGTGCGGACTGCACAGAGGAAACCCAAAACACATATAAGTGAAATAATAAGTGTTTATTTAAATAAATGACAAGGAGTGAAAACAAATAGTGCACTACAAACCACAAACTACAAACAAACAATATATACAATAAAAGGGCAATACCAGAATCACAAACGATTAGCCAAGCCAGGGTCATGCACGGGAGATCAGCAGATGAACAAGGGCAGGATGGGAGAGGGAACTAAGGATGGGAAAGGCAACAAAGGAGCAGGGACTCAGGAACACCGGATCAGGAAGGGAAGGGTACAGGTTACAGGTCTCAGGTTACAGGTCTCAGGTCTCAGGTCTCAGGTCTCAGGTTACAGGTCATAGGTCTCAGGTCTCAGGTCTCAGGTCTCAGGTCTCAGGTCTCAGGTCTCAGGTCTCAGGTCTCAGGTTACAGGTTACAGGTCTCAGGTCTCAGGTCTCAGGTCTCAGGTTCTGGGCACAAGGAAGAGAGATACCAAGGCAAGTGTGTGAGGGCTGGCCGGGTATTTATAATCTGCCAGTGATTGGCCTCATGTGACAGCTGAGCGGAGAAAGGGCTGTCTGCTCCACACTGCCAGGATCCATCCGCTGGTGGACGCCAGTACTGCGGCCCAAAGATGATATCCCAGCAGGGAAGGCCTCTCCTGACAGTTATAAACTGCCAGGAGACACCTGCTGGTGGACCACAGTACTGCACGCCAAATGATGGGTCTTACCAGCGGACGGATCCATTCCTGACACTCACATCTCCCAGGAGCCTTAGCGAGCCTTGCCGCCGAGGGAAGTGACATTTTTAGCCCGGGCTAGCGCAGAGGCAGATTACGTGGGACCACCTAGCAACAGGCAGAACTAGGTAAGTGACATTTTTTTTTTTCTCTTTATGCGATTGTAGGCAGGTCTAAACAAACTTATATTTATGGGGGAAACTCCACTTTTAAGGGTTAACCTGTGATAAAAAGAAAAAGGAGAAAAAAAAAAGAAAAAGGGGGGAAACATATGTGGGAAAGAGATTGCAAGCATCTACTGATGACAGTTGATTGCCGGTGTATTCATCAAGTCGGCTTCATGGGTGAGAGGAGTAAAAGGCCCGTCAGTCTTCTTTTGAAAAGGATGGTTCGTTCAGCCACCAAAAGAGTGAAGGGAGCTTGTGGAGGGGTATCTCAAAGGGCAGTTAGAAAATTCTTCAAGCCATCATCTCTTGCCTCTTTGTAGGATCTCCGTTGAAAGCAGCGGGGAGTGTTGATGCGAGGCCGTGTGGTGGTGAGATGATGTGAGGAAGCTTTTCTTTGACGATGGATCCCTCTGCTGGTTGTGTCTGGAGCTGCAGTCATCTGGATAATGCATCTTGCAGTAGGAAGCGTGTGGTATTACCAGTGATGTAAGTAACTGAGTTAAAATAAACTGAGTTACCTAACGCAGTTACTTTAGAGGGTAACGAGTATCTAACTGATTACTTTTCCCCTCATGGTAACTCAGTTCCCATTACTTTGGCTTAGTTACCCCAATTACATCTACCGCCACTAGATGGCAGTAGTGTAATTCCGGTGTCCTGCCGAAAAAGTTCCCCCACCGGATAAGGACCCCCTGTACTGCGCAGGCGCAGGGCTTGCGCAGTACGAAGGACTACGGCGCTTCTGAAAATAGCCGAACCTAAACAGCTCTGAGTGAACTCTACACCGCGCAGGCGCAGTTAACATGTAATTGTACGAGGCGATGCCGCACGCTCCTGATGCTCGTGCTACTCTGCAAGGGGCGTCTATCGTGTAAGTAAGGGCGGGTCTAGTATTACTGTAACCAAGGGGCACATTTATTATTATTGTTATATATCGAGCTCCGCCCATTAATTTAACATTCGCCCTCTTCTGTAGCCATCCGCCCCTTACACGATATAATAATAATAGACCCGCCCCTTACACGATATAATAATACTAGACCCGCCCCTTACACGGTATAATAATAATAGACCCGCCCCTTACACGATATAATAATAATAGACCCGCCCCCTTACACGATATAATAATAATAGACCCGCCCCTTACACCATATAATAATAATAGACCCGCCCCTTACACGATATTATAATAATAGACCCGCCACTTACACGATATAATAATAATAGTCCCGCCCCTTACACGATATAATAAATAATAGACCCGCCCCTTACACGATATTATAATAATAGACCCGCCACTTACACGATATAATAATAATAGACCCGCCCCTTACACGGTATAATAATAATAGACCCGCCCCTTACACGATATAATAATAATAGACCCGCCACTTACACGATATAATAATAATAATAGACCCACCCCTTACACGATATTATAATAATAGACCCGCCACTTACACGATATAATAATAATAATAGACCCGCCCCTTACACGATATAATAATAATAGACCCGCCACTTACACGATATAATAATAATAGACCCGCCCCTTACACGATATAATAATAATAGACCCGCCCCTTACACGATATAATAATAATAGACCCGCCCCTTACACGATATAATAATAATAGACCCGCCCCTTACACGATATTATAATAATAGACCCGCCACTTACACGATATAATAATAATAGACCCACCCCTTACACGATATTATAATAATAGACCCGCCCCTTGCTTACACGCTATAACAGATCTGCCCCTTAGTTAGAATAGTAATAGAGCAGCCCCTTGTGGTTAAACGATATATAACAATAATAATAAATGCGCCCCTTGCTTACAGTAAGACTAGACCCGCCCCTTAGTTACACCTATAGAATATTTAAAAAAAAAGTCAGTTACTTTGCTGCGTAAACTAATTACTTTTCCAATGTAGTAACTGAGTTACTAACGCAATTACTTTTTGGGAGAAGTAATTTTTAACTTAACTAATTACTTTTTTAAAGTAAGATGACCAACACTGGGTATTACAGGCATTAAGGAAAACAGTAAAGCTGGTGTCAGCAGAAAAGTTGCTTCAGGGAGGTTACAGTTCACAGTGAGGGAGGCCCCGCTGTAATCAGAAAGTTGATTTTGGCGAGGAGTTGTGTACATTCAGTAGTGACCCATTTCTTTCATCCTTGGGCTTTTGTTGGATCTGGAGGAGCCCGGAGAATGGTGGTGGTGCAGGAGAATGGTGATGGTGCAGATTTGAGTTTCCCTGTGAGAAGGGGAGAGAGGGCCGGCGCAGGGCCCTGATTAAATTGTGGATTATTTATTGCAGGGGGCAGCCTAAACTCTGCATACCACTCTGTGGATTATTTATTGCAGGGGGCAGCCTGAACTCTGCATACCACTCTGTGGATTATTTATTGGCAGGGGGCAGCCTGAACTCTGCATACCACTCTGTGGATTATTTATTGCAGGGGGCAGCCTGAACTCTGCATACCACTCTGTGGATTATTTATTGCAGGGGGCAGCCTGAACTCTGCATACCACTCTGTGGATTATTTATTGGCAGGGGGCAGCCTGAACTCTGCATACCACTCTGTGGATTATTTATTGCAGGGGGCAGCCTGAACTCTGCATACCACTCTGTGGATTATTTATTGCAGGGGGCAGCCTGAACTCTGCATACCACTCTGTGGATTATTTATTGCAGGGGGCAGCCTGAACTCTGCATACCACTCTGTGGATTATTTATTGCAGGGGGCAGCCTGAACTCTGCATACCACTCTGTGGATTATTTATTGGCAGGGGGCAGCCTGAACTCTGCATACCACTCTGTGGATTATTTATTGGCAGGGGGCAGCCTGAACTCTGCATACCACTCTGTGGATTATTTATTGCAGGGGGCAGCCTGAACTCTGCATACCACTCTGTGGATTATTTATTGGCAGGGGGCAGCCTGAACTCTGCATACCACTCTGTGGATTATTTATTGCAGGGGGCAGCCTGAACTCTGCATACCACTCTGTGGATTATTTATTGGCAGGGGGCAGCCTGAACTCTGCATACCACTCTGTGGATTATTTATTGCAGGGGGCAGCCTGAACTCTGCATACCACTCTGTGGATTATTTATTGCAGGGGGCAGCCTGAACTCTGCATACCACTCTGTGGATTATTTATTGCAGGGGGCAGCCTGAACTCTGCATACCACTCTGTGGATTATTTATTGGCAGGGGGCAGCCTGAACTCTGCATACCAATCTGTGGATTATTTATTGGCAGGGGGCAGCCTGAACTCTGCATACCACTCTGTGGATTATTTATTGCAGGGGGCAGCCTGAACTCTGCATACCACTCTGTGGATTATTTATTGCAGGGGGCAGCCTGAACTCTGCATACCACTCTGTGGATTATTTATTGCAGGGGGCAGCCTGAACTCTGCATACCACTCTGTGGATTATTTATTGGCAGGGGGCAGCCTGAACTCTGCATACCACTCTGTGGATTATTTATTGGCAGGGGGCAGCCTGAACTCTGCATACCACTCTGTGGATTATTTATTGCAGGGGGCAGCCTGAACTCTGCATACCACTCTGTGGATTATTTATTGCAGGGGGCAGCCTGAACTCTGCATACCACTCTGTGGATTATTTATTGGCAGGGGGCAGCCTGAACTCTGCATACCACTCTGTGGATTATTTATTGGCAGGGGGCAGCCTGAACTCTGCATACCACTCTGGGAGATCCAGCGGTGCTATCTGAAGAGATTTTCAGACATTTTTCAGTTCACCTGGTGGTCTGAGTAGGTGTTGTCTCCCCATATACAAGGCTTGAAGGGCAAAGGGGTACCTTCATCTGTAATTTATTCCTTTTTCTTTTAAAACTTCTAGAAGCGGTCTCAGTGCTCTCCTGTTCTTAAGTGTAATGGGTGATAGGTCTTGAAAGAGTTGGACTGCCGTGCCCTCAAAGGTGATCTGTTCTCTGGTTCTTGCTTTTTGCAAAATGCTTTCTTTCAATCCAAAGCTCGTGAGTAGGGATGAGCCGAACACCCCGGGTTCGGTTCGCACCAGAACCTTCGAACGGACCGAAAGTTTGTGCGAATTTTCGAACCCTATTAGTTACAATGGACGTGAACGTTCAAAATCAAAAGTGCTAATTATAACGGCCAATATGCATGTTATTGTCACAAAACAGGTTTGGGGACCCGGGTCCTGCCCCAGGGGAGTGTTTGGGGACCCGGGTCCTGCCCCAGGGGACATATATCAATGCAAAAAGAAGTTTTAAAAACTAACGTTTTTTTTTCGGGAGCAGTCATTTTAATGATGCATAAAGTGAAAAAAAAAAAGTGAAATTTTCCTTTAAATATGGTACCTGGGGGGTGTGTAAAGTATGCCTGTGAAGTGACATGTGTTTCCCGTGTTTAGAACTGTCCCTGCACAAAATTACATTTGTAAAGGAAAAAAAGAAGCCATTTAAAACCACTTGCGGCTTTAATGTCATGTCTTGTCCTGGCCGCCATATGGCTGAAAATCCTTGAGAAAAATGTCATGGCTACCCCATCACCCCCCCCCCCCACCCCAGCCCCTTTGGGTATTGTATGGATATTAAGGGGGACCCCGCACCCAAAATAAAACCCTATACCTACAACCCTATATACTCTGAACAGCACTATATAGGTGGTGCAAACAAGACAGGGACTGTAGGTTTGTTCTTAAGTAGAATCTGAACAGGTACATTTTTATTTTTTTAAATTATATTTTTATTGAAAATTTTTCAAAGTTACAGAAAATGTAATGTCATAAAAGAGATATTCACATACAGATAACAAGAACATATGCAGTCCACACAAGTGAACCGCCAAAGAAAAAACAAGAAAGAACACATGTGTGGGTTGAATGAAAGTACATAAACTTATAACGGATGGTAAAAAGGCAAAACACAATACAAGTCAGTATATAGTTCAGGGAAGCATACAGAATAAGGAGATTCCACTGAGATATTATAGCAACAAGGGAGGAGTGGAGGTTTCGGACAATCAAAGTGCGGAATCTGGTAGGGGGGTACCATATTCAGACATATCCCAGAGGTCCCATATTTTATTAAATTGGGGAATACAATCGTGAACAGAGGCTGTCAAGTATTCCATCCTGCGGATATCTGTTATGAGTTGGAGGAGTCTAGACTTGGGAGGGGTAGATGTGGAAAGCCAGCAAAGGGGGATTAGTCGCCTGGCAGCCAACAAGAAATAAGTTATCAAACGATTGCCCTGTCTTGTGATACCTGGGAAAGGGAGACCAAGCAGATAATGAATGGGGTCAATGGGGACACATGTAGTACCTTCTGTATCAGATTCATTACTTCCTGCCAAAGAGGTTGAATCAGGGGGCATTGCCAAAAAACATGATACAAAGAGCCGACTGATAGCCCGCAGCGCCAGCAATGGGCCGGGGTCGAGGGGTCATATTTATGGATAACTTCAGGGGTTTTGTACCAGAACATGAGTATTTTAATAGATGTTTCTCTCTGAGTGACACATTTGGATGATTTGAAAGTAGAGGACCAGATTCTGTCCCATTTTTGGAGGCTGATGGGTCTACCTAATAAGATTGCCCATTTATTCATATATAAGTAAGTAGTCTCGGACATGGGGATTGACTCTTGGAGGATAAGGTGAATGGAGGAGACTAAATGGAGTTGATGGGGTCCTTGGGCGCAGAGCGATTCAAAGGGGGGTAGGAATATCAAGAGTTAGGGTAGGAGAACATGTTTGGAAAAGATGCCTAATTTGTAAATAGAAGTAGAACATTTTAGAGGGAATTGCAAATTTCTCATGTAAAGTGTCAAATGTGTGTAGGTGCCTAGATACAGGGTTGACCAGTAGACATGTGCACAACAAAAAAATTAGTTTATTTTCGTTTCGTTTTTTTCGTTTCCGAAAATTTTTTTTTTTTTTTTTTCGTTTCATTTTTTTCGTTTCCGTCGATTCGTAACGATTCGTACATTCGTAAGTCGTCGTTGTTCGGATTCGTAACAATTCGTACATTCGTAAGTCGTCGGCGTTCGTACGATTCGTAAGAGTTATTTTTTCGTTGATTCGTTTTTTCGTTAGTTTAATTTTCGGACGCATTCGTATTTATTCGTACATTCGTAACATTCGTAACATTCGTACATTCGTAATCGGAGCATAATTCATAATTTGATGTAATGTGTATGCTATTATTACATTTTAATAATTTACGAATCGAAAAAAAAAAGTTACGAATCGAAAAAAAAGTTACGAATGTACGAATTTTTTTTGTTCAATAGAGACACGGAAAATTACGAATCGAAAAATAAAAATAAAAAAAGTTCCGAATCAAAAAAAAAGTTCTGAATCGAAAAAAAAGTTACGAATGTACGAATTTTTTTTTTTCAATAGAGACACGGAAAATTACAAATCAAAAAAAAAAAAAAAAAAAATAAGTTACGAATTGAAAATAAAGTTGCGAATCGAAAAAAAAAAAAGTTACGAATCGAAAAAAAAGTTACAAATGTACAAATTTTTTGGTTCAATAGAGACACAGAAAATTACAAATCGAAAAAAAAAAATAAAAAAAAATAAGTTACGAATTGAAAAAAAAAAGTTACGAATCGAAAAAAAAGTTACGAATGTACGAATTTTTTTGTTCAATAGAGACACGGAAAATTACAAATCGAAAAAATAAAAAAGTTACGAATCGAAAAAAAAGTTACGAATCGAAAAAAAAGTTACAAATCGAAAAAAAAAAGTTACGAATGTACGAATTTTTTTTGTTCAATAGAGACACGGAAAATTACAAATCGAAAAAATAAAAAAGTTACGAATCGAAAAAAAAGTTACGAATTGAAAAAAAAGTTACGAATCGAAAAAAAAGTTACGAATGTACGAATTTTTTTGTTCAATCCATTCGAAGCACGTTTAGCAGCGCCATTGTAAGGGACACGGAAAATGACCAATTCAACGAAAAAAAAAAAAGTTACGAATGTACGAATTTTTTCGCTCGTTTTAGTTTTTCGGATTTTCTTCATTAGTACATTCGTTGTTTCTAATTATTTTTTTTTGGATTTTCGTTGTTTTTTTCGGATTCGTTCGATTCGAATGATTCGTTCATTCGTACGAAAACGAACGAACTAAAATAACGGAAAAAAAACTAAAAACTAAAAAAAACGAAACGAATTGCACATGTCTATTGACCAGGTTACGCAATTGAAAGACAGACGCATTAACCCAGGGGAGGATATGTCCCAGGGACAGACTATCGGGGATGGATGGATAGACATTTTAAGAACGTTCACTCTGCCTAAGAGGGAAATAGGGTACTCAGACCATGTTTGTAATGATTTATTGATGTCTGCAATTAGGGAGGGGAAGTTTTCAGAGTGTGGAATAGGTAGATGTAAGACGTATCCCCAGGTATTTAAGGGGTGTAGAACACCATTTGTAGGGGAAAGAGGACGTCAGTTGGGATAGGAGGAGGGGAGGGATGTGAATGGGAAGGGCTTCAGTTTTTGAAGTATTGACCTTGTAGCCTGATATAGCACCAAAAGAAGAGAGAAGGCCGTGTAATGAAGGTAAAGATACCAGGGGTTGCGTAACGGTTACCAAAATGTCGTCCGCAAACAGTGATAGCTTATATTCCCTCTGTCGCATCACCACCCCTTGGATGCTGGGGTGTAGGCGGATGGACTCGGCCAGGGGCTCCAGGCATAATGTGAATAGTAATGGGGAGAGAGGGCAGCCCTGCCCTGTGCCATTGTGCATGGGGAAGCAAGGCGACAGAAAGGAAGACATTTGGACTTGAGCACATACCTGTGAATACGGGGCCTCTAGTGCACTAACAAAGGGACCTCTGAATCCGAATCTATCGAGGGTAGAGAACATATATGGCCAGCTCAGCCTATCAAAAGGCTTTTTGTGCATCAAGACCAGTGTTGGTCATCTTACTTTAAAAAAGTAATTAGTTAAGTTACAAATTACTTCTCCCAAAAAGTAATTGCGTTAGTAACTCAGTTACTACATTGGAAAAGTAATTAGTTACTCAGCAAAGTAACTGACTTTTTTTTAAAAATATTCTATACGTGTAACTAAGGGGCGGGTCTAGTATTACTGTAACCAAGGGGCGCATTTATTATTATTGTTATATATCGTGTAACCACAAGGGGCTGCTCTATTATTACTCTAACCAAGGAGCAGATCTGTTATAGCGTGTAAGCAAGGGGCGGGTCTATTATTATTATATCGTGTAAGGGACGGGTCTATTATTATTATATCGTGTAAGGGGCGGGTCTATTATTATTATATCGTGTAAGGGGCGGGTCTATTATTATTATATAGTGTAAGGGGCGGGTCTATAATTATTATATCGTGTAAGGGGCGGATGGCTACAGAAGAGGGCGAATGTTAAATTAATGGGCGGAGCTCGATATATAACAATAATAATAAATGCGCCCCTTGGTTACAGTAATACTAGACCCGCCCCTTAGTTACACGATAGGCGCCCCTTGCAGAGTAGCACGAGCATCGGGAATGTGCGGCATCGCCTCGTACAATTACATGTTAACTGCGCCTGCGCGGTGTAGAGTTCACTCAGAGCTGTTTAGGTTCGGCAATTTTCGGAAGCTCCGTAGTCCTTCGTACTGCGCAGTACAGGGGGGTCCTTATCCGGCGGGGGAACTTTTTCGGCAGGTCACCGGAATTACACTACTGCCATCTAGTGGCGGGAGATGTAATTGGGGTAACTAAGCCAAAGTAATGGGAACTGAGTTACCATGAGGGAAAAAGTAATCAGTTAGATACTCGTTACCCTCTAAAGTAACTGCGTTACGTAACTCAGTTTATTTTAACTCAGTTACTTACATCACTGATCAAGACTTAGAACCCGAGCTGAGTGGGGATTTCTGTCTAATAGATCAATGAGGTCTATTGTGCGTCGTGTATTATCCCCTGCATGCCTGGTCGGGACAAACCCCAGCTGGTCTCTGTTAATGAGTTTTGGGATAAATTTGGACAATCTGGATGCGAGGATTTTAGTAAATATTTTGTAATCTGAATTTAACAGAGCTATGGGCCTATAGTTGTCTGGAAGGGAGGGGTCTTTCCTGGGTTTAGGAATTACAGAAATATAGGAATGGGTGAACTGTGAGTGAGGGGGCTGGCCTTTAAAGGAGGGAACTATAGAGGGATAGGAGGTGGGGGGGGATAGTATGTCTATAAAGGTTTTGTAATAGAAGTAATAAAGGCCGGGGGCGTGGCCTGGACGGCATGGAGTGAGGAGTGCTGAGTGGGAGCTCCGCTTGCCCGAGATCCGATTTTGACTATCCTGTGGCCATATATCCTGCTAATCTACAAATTCCGAGGCTGGACGTTCTCCTCATCACCTGGGGATCATGTCGCCACCAAAAGCGGCCAAAGACACGGCCGCAAAGCTGGCCAAGTACCGCCACGCGGGGAAAGAGGCCTCGGGGGAAGATGGCGCCGAGTCATCCTCGGCGGGAGATACAGCGGCGGAAGACACGGCACGTGTGCTAGAAGCTATCTCCGACTGCAAAAGTACCCTGACATGCAAAATCGAGGAGATAAAAGTGGATGTGTCACTGATTCGCCAAGACCTCCAAAAGCTACGAGACCGGGTCTCGGAGACGGAGCACCGCATTAGCAGGGTGGAGGACGAGCTGCCGCTATTACAGACAACAACCGAACGGCTCCAACGCCAGCTAAACATGGTCTTGGTGAAGCAAGACGACGTCGAGAATCGCCTGCGCAGATGTAATCTGCGATTCGTGGGACTGCCGGAGGGCTCGGAGGACCCGGACCCCCCCACGTTTCTAGAAAACTTGCTGATCACAACTTTTGGCCGGGCTGAATTCTCCACGACGTTTGTGGTGGAGCGGGCGCACAGATTGGCATCCAAGCCCCCAGCCCAAGGGGCACCTCCGAGAACCTTCATAGCTAAGCTATTGAACTTCCGCGACAGAGACGCGGTTCTCCGCCTCACGAGATTGAAGGGGAACATACCGTTCCACAACGTAGAGGTCAGAGTATTTCCAGATTTCTCCGCCGAAGTGCAAAAGAAAAAAGAGCACAGTTCACCGAAGCCAAACGTCAGCTGCGGATTCGACACTACGCATATGCCATGCTTTTCCCGGCGAGACTCCGAGTGGCGGGAGAAGACCGGGCGCACTTTTTTGATACACCGGAGGCAGTGATGGCATGGCTGGAGACCCAAGCAGCCCCTGGTAGTGCCCCTCAACGAGAACGGCGAGCCCCCTGACCTGAGCGCGATGAGTGAGGCCCGTTGCAGAAGACCACCCGAGGGACTTGAGGCTAAACTCCCCAGGAGCCTGAATCAGGTACTGTGATGTGTTTATTGCTGCCCTTACCCCCTGAGTCCCCCGGGATGAGTGATACACCTACTACCCTCCGAAGCTCCGGGGGCTGGCGAATCCCGCTCCCAAACTGTTTGTTAGACAACCCCCTATGGCCATGCCTGCTCATCTGTACAACCGAGCACCCTTCCCTCCGGGCGGTAAGGGAGAAATGATGGCCCCTTTGTCCCCACCTTACTATGTTTTTTTCTTCTTGGTTTTGTCCTACCCTTCCCAGGATAATGTCCCATCCGTGTCCTCCCCAGAGCTGCCTTCATCGCTGCCGAGTTTAACGGCGATGATCTGGGGGCAGCTACAGGAACTTGAACATCCCGGGACTGTCAGCAATGGCCCTGAACTCCTATACGATACGGCAAGCACCCACCAGGTATGAAACCCGGGACTTGGACATGGGTTCTATCCTGTTTGATATTTGTTGAACTCCCCCCTGCATACTTTAACACTGTCCTTCAAACGGGGATCTCACCCCTCGCAACATGGCAAGTTTGCCAGAGAACAATCGTCCCCCTAGCTGCGGGAGTCCCCGTGGATTCCCGCTATACCATTGGCCAAAATGGCGGCTGCCATGAGGCACAAGCATGGTTTCCCCCGGTCTAGTCGGATTGAACTTGTTGCATCACCCACTGGTTCAGCGGGTGGTTCATCCGAACAGACCGTCGTACAGGTTCGTAGCTATGTTAAGCTACTAAGTTTATATGTTACTGGTTTACTATGCAATAATGGAAAGAGCAACGCAAACAGATGTGAATTGGTGCACTATTTTTTTTCAGAAGCCAGAGCCTGGCATATGTACGAGATGCTGGAGCTCTGGGGTATTGGAATATTTTGGTTTGTATCCTGTCCCTCTCGCTCTGGGCCCCGTGGGCGGGGCCGCGACCCTCCCCTGCAGGCGGGGGGGGGCGCGGTGCCGCCGCGCTGGCCCTGGGTGCGGGGGACACGAGAACATGTCAGTAGATGCAATGCCTGTAATTAAATGTGTTACTTGGAATGTCCGTGGGGTGAGGGCTAAGCCTAAAAGAACAGCAGTGCTATCATACTTGAAGGCACAACGCGCAGATATTATGGTGTTAGTCGAGACGCACCTTACAGGACAACTGATGTTGTCTCTCAAAAAACCCTGGGTGGGATGGGTGTACCAAGCCCCATACACAGCCAACTCCAGGGGAGTCGCGATTATCGTGGCCAAGACGGCAAGGTTTGTTATGCTGGCTATTAAGTCGGATCCACAGGGGCGTTACTTATTCTTACATGGCAAAATTAATGGCTTAGAAATCCTCCTCCTGGCAAGCTATATTCCCCCACCGTTCCAATTTAATGTTCTAATGGAAGGGCTGTCCTTCATGTCCCAACACCCTACTGTGCCTGCGATGTGGCTGGGGGATTTCAATAACATAACTGATAGAGAAAAAGACAGACTACCTGCGCCTCCACCAACCACCCCTACTCACACCCAGACGAGATTTGGTAGACTACTAGTGGACCTAGACCTGGTAGATACCTGGCGCCACCGATACCCAGACGACAAAGTGTACTCATGCTTCTCTGCATCATATAACTCGATGTCTCGTATAGACATGATTCTGGTCTCCCGCTCCCTGTTACCACAACTGGGAAAGGTGGGCTTCAGCCCCCGAGTTCTCTCGGATCATGCCCCTTACTGGGTGGAGATAGGACTGAACTCCGTTCCAACAACGTACAGTTGGAAACTCAACCCATTCTGGTTATCGGTGGTGCCTGGTCTGGCAGACATAGGCGAAGAGTGGGAGTACTTCTTTCAGGTAAACAATGACACAGCGCCCAGGGATGTAGTTTGGGACTCTTTTAAATCACATGCTAGAATGGTATTGTCTCAGCGGATTGCCAGATACAGGAAAAATTCTACCCAAGTAGTTGGACAGGCCGAGCAGAAATTGTCCGAAATAGAAAAAAGCTTTTCCAGTGGCCTGCACTTTGAAAAGGCAAAACGCAAAATATTCTACGTTAATCAACGCATTTACGAGAGTGGAGAGAAGGCGGGACGCATGTTGGCATACCTTGCCCACATGGACCACAGGCCCCCTACCGTGGTGTCACTCCAGGGAGCGGATGGTTCCCTAATCACAGATCCCGAGGGGGTGGCGGAAGAGTTCCGCTCCTTTTTCGCGTCACTATACACATCCAATGCAGACAATCCCAGGGAAGAGATTGAGGCCCTGTTGGCTGACATTGAATTACCCAGGCTTACAGAGTCTCAACTAGAGATGCTGGAGGCCCCGATCACTGTGGATGACATTACTGGGGCTTTGTCTAACCTCAAGCCATCAAAAGCCCCCGGGTCTGATGGGCTTCCACTAGAATTCTACACCACCTATGTGGAGGTTCTAACCCCTAAACTAAGGGAGCTCTTCTCTCACATGTTCCAAACAGGTGACAGTCCCTCTACCCTGAGCGAAGCATACGTGGTCCTCATACCGAAACCAGACAAGGATTTAGAGAAACCCGAATCCTACCGCCCAATCTCACTCCTTCAGCTGGACATAAAAATACTTGCAAAGATCCTGGCGCTACGATTAAACAAGGTAATTTTGTCATTGATTCACCCGGATCAGAACGGCTTTATGCCGGGTAAGAACACAGCACATAACTTAAGACGCCTCCACATGAACATGCAGGCAGAGCACTCCCAGATGGGCTCCAGAGTAGTGGTCTCATTAGACGCTGCAAAAGCATTCGACTCTGTCGAGTGGGAGTACCTCTGGGAGTGCCTGGCACGTTTTGGGTTTGGACCCAACTTCATCCGGTGGATCCGTCTCCTGTACCAAAGTCCTAACGCCAGGATCCTTGTGAATGGGACGGTTTCAGCCCCGTTCCCTCTGTCCAGGGGAACACGTCAAGGATGCCCCTTGTCCCCTTTGCTTTATGCTTTGGCCGTCGAGCCTCTTGCCTCAACTCTTAGAACCAATACAAATGTACAAGGTCTACATTGTGGGGGAGTAACGGAGGTTACAAGCTTATATGCAGACGATATGTTACTGTACTTAGCAGATGCTGGCCCCTCCCTGCAGGTAGCACTGGAGGCAATACGCAACTTCGGGCGCTACTCAGGGCTTAAGATCAACTGGGACAAGTCCCGCATCCTCCCTATAGATGTGGGAGTCCCCACACAAATAGAGGCCGCATCCCCTTTGGTCAGGGTCAGCACCATGAAATATCTAGGTATTACGATATCCCGTATCAGTGAAGATTACGTGAAACTAAATTTAGAACCAGTCATCGCCGACATAAAACCCAAGTTGCAAACCTGGTCGAAACTGCCCCTGGGGGTCATGGGGAGAGTGAACATTATAAAAATGATAATACTCCCTAAATTGCTGTATATATTTTGGCACGCTCCAGCTTACTTGCCCCTAAAAATATTCAAATCCGTTGAGGCAATACTTAATTCATTCGTGTGGGGTAGGGCCCGCCATAAACTGGCCTGGAGGGTTCTGAAGAACCCCACAAATATGGGAGGGGTGGCCCTGCCAGATCTGGGTCTTTACTATTTGGCTGCACAGATGTCCCACCTGTATCATCTTGACAAACTGGACAAAGCAAGGTGTTTATCTCTGCTATGCTCTCCACTGACTCGCGGACACACCCACCCATTCCAAATCATATTTAAGGAACCCACAGACCCCTCATTGTTGGGGGGCCGGAGGGGACTGCTGTATACCTACTGTAAAATCTGGGAGGTAGCCAGGAAAAAGCTAAACGCCCCGCCCACTCACTCGCACACACCACTATGGGATAACCCAAGCCTGGGCAAACTGCGCTCTATACCTGACCATGTACTTTGGCTTGATAGGGGGGTAACGACTCTTTCAGACGTATACAGGGACGGCACAATCAAATCTTTCCAACAACTAAAAGAGGACTTTGACTTACCCAACCATATGCATTTCCGATTCCTCCAGCTCCGTTATGCCCTTCAAACCCAGTTTGATAATGCACCCCCTACCCTGGAACGCCTGGTACAGGTGGACACCTTGCTGGGACATGAGCCCCAAAAGCTCATCTCCATATTCTATAACGATCTTCTCCGGCCGTCTGCTGCACAGATAGCATACGGATTGAAAGAAAGATGGGTTGGAGATGTGGGGGAGCTGGAGGACGAGGAATGGGAGGATGCTTTGGAGGCCAACAAGAAGATATCCACCAGACTGTCAGACCGACTTACGCAACTATTTATTATGCACAGGTCCTACCTGACTCCCGCCCGTATAGCTAAATATGACCCAAATCACAATCCCTTATGCCCTAGATGTGACCACCCCCACAGCACGTTTTATCACCTACTCTGGACGTGTCCAGCTATTCATGATTTCTGGTCCCAGGTGGTAAAGTTCATCCATGACGAGATGGGATCCCCCTTAACGGTATGCCCCAAACAATGCTTGCTGGGTATTTTCCCAGACCCTGACTCGGATAAATACCACAAATTGTTTTTACAAGAATCTTTGTTTATTGCCAGACTAGTTATTGCAAGAAAATGGTTGAGACCGGACCCACCAACAGTTCAGGAGTGGAAAGCAGCGGGTTAATATGGTGCTTCCATACAAAAAAGAAATATACGTTCATAGAGGGTGCCCAGCTAAATATGGGAAAATATGGGATGCATGGCTCGAAAATGCATCAACATGTGATGAGGTGGATGTCGGACCGTGAATTCGCTGGCTGCCGCTCCTCTTCTCTTAGGGGCACGCCCCTGGGAGGAAATGGTGGTGATAGGTAGAACAGACATCCCCCCATGATAGCTAAGATATAGCATATGCATAGGGAATATACTGAATATGGCTGACTTCACAAATGTCTAGGCTGCATCCAAGATTGTATATGAGATACCTTCCACAATGTCTACAAATGCACTGTTCATGAAAATCCATGTATTGTATGATTCATACTTGTATATGTTGTCTCTTTCAATAAAAGTTATTATTTGGAAAAAAAAAGAAGTAATAAAGGCCGTCAGGGCCGGGGGATTTGTGCAAAGGGAGGCCTTTAATGATATTGTAAAGTTCCTCAGTAGAGATAGGTGCATTAAGATCAATGAGGTCCGTGGAGGAGAGAGTCGGGAGTCTGAGATCAGCAAAGAAAGTATCAAATTTATCTTGAGAAAAATTAAAGTGGTTTTCGGGTGACAGGCAATTGTAGAGTTTTTGGTAGAAATCACCAAAAGTCTTAGACATTTCACGGGGGCAATAGGTTTTAGTGCCGTCTGTTTTGATAAGAAAATCAGGGAAGGAATTAAAGGGCCGTGGGCGAAGCTTGTTAACCAACATTCTATGGGGCTTATTTGAGAATTCGTAAAAAATTTTGTTTAGTCCATAATAAGGCTTTTGCTGCTTTGTTAAAATGTAGAGTTTTAACCACTTCCAGACCAGCCTCGTTTTGGATTTTAGGTGTTTACATGTTTAAAACTGTTTTTTTTTGCTTAAAAATGACTTAGAACCCCCAAACATTATATATTGTTTTTTTTCTAACATCCTAGAGAATAAAATGGCGGTCGTTGCAATACTTTTTCTCACACCGTATTTGCGCAGCGGTCTTACAAGCGCACTTTTTTTGGAAAAAAGTCACTTTTTTGAATAAAAAAATAAGACAACCGTAAAATTAGCCCAATTTTTTTTTTGGATTGTGAAAGATAATGTTACGCCGAGTAAATTGATACCCAACATGTCACGCTTCAAAATTGCGGCCGCTCGTGGAATGGCGTCAAACTTTTACCCTCAAAAATCTCCATAAGCGACATTTAAAAAATTCTACAGGTTGCATTTTTTTGAGTTACAGAGGAGGTTTATGGCTAGAATTATTGCTCTCGCTCTACCGATCGCGGCGATACATCACATGTGTGGTTTGACTACCGTTTTCATATGCGGGCGCTGCTCACGTATGCGTTCGCTTCTGCGAGCGAGCTCGTCGGGACGGGGTGTTTTAAAAAAAATTTTTTTGTTTTTTATTATTTATTTTACTTAATTGTATTATTTTTTACACAGTTTAAAAAAAAAAAAAAAATTGATCACTTTTATTCCTATTACAAGGAATGTAAACATCCCTTGTAATAGAAAAAAGCATGACAGGTCCTCTTAAATATGAGATCTGGGGTCAAAAAGTCCTCAGATCTCATATTTGGACTTCAATGGGAAAAAAAAAAAAAAAAATTAAAAAAAAATGTCATTTAAAAAAATGACATTTGTAAATTTCCCTTTAAGACGTATGGGCGGAAGTGACGTTTTTGACGTCGCTTCCGCCCTCCTATGGTATAGAGATGAGTGGCGGCCATCTTAGCCTCACTCATCTCTATACACAGGCAGGGAACGGACCCGATCGCCTCCGCCGCTGCCGACGGTTCCGGTAAGCGGCGGAAGGCACGGGAGAGCGGCGGGAGGGGGGGGCACCTCTCCCGCCGCCGATAACGGTGATCTCGCGGCGAATCCGCCGCGATGACCACCATTATCGGAAAGGGGACCGCTCACTGTGAAGAGGGATACCTCGGTTGTGGCAGCAGCTGCCGCCGTTACCGAGATATCCCTCTTCAAAAAAATGACGTATATATACAGCGAGCGGTCGTGAAGTGGTTAATTTGTTCCCTTAGTAGTACGAAGCCTCGACACTGTGGGTTTTTGTAACAACTGACACTCTGCAGACACCAAATCAGATGTCAGCGTCTGCAGAAGCTGAGTGCTATCTTTTTTCAGGCGAGAGCCTTCTGCAATGCATACCCCACGAAAGACTGCCTTGTGGGCTTCCCACAGTCAGCGTTGGTCATCTTACTTTAAAAAAGTAATTAGTTAAGTTACAAATGACTTCTCCCAAAAAGTAATTGTGTTAGTAACTCAGTTACTACATTGGAAAAGTAATTAGTTACGCAGCAAAGTAACTGACTTTTTTTTTTAAAAATATTCTATACGTGTAACTAAGGGGCGGGTCTAGTATTACTGTAACCAAGGGGCGCATTTATTATTATTGTTATATATCGTGTAACCAAGGGGCTGCTCTATTATTACTCTAACCAAGGGGCAGGTCTGTTATAGCGTGTAAGCAAGGGGCGGGTCTATTATTATTATATGGTGTAAGGGGCGGGTCTATTATTATTATATGGTGTAAGGGGCGGGTCTATTATAATTATATCGTGTAAGGGGCGGATGGCTACAGAAGAGGGCGAATGTTAAATTAATGAGCAGAGCTCGATATATAACAATAATAATAAATGCGCCCCTTGATTACAGTAATACTAGACCCGCCCCTTACTTACACGATAGACGCCCCTTGCAGAGTAGCACGAGCATCGGGAGCGTGCGGCATCGCCTCGTACAATTACATGTTAACTGCGCCTGCGCGGTGTAGAGTTCACTCAGAGCTGTTTAGGTTCGGCAATTTTTGGAAGCTCCGTAGTCCTTCGTACTGCGCAAGCCCTGCGCCTGCGCAGTACAGGGGGGTCCTTATCCGGCGGGGGAACTTTTTCGGCAGGACACCGGAATTACACTACTGCCATCTAGTGACGGTAGATGTAATTGGGGTAACTAAGCCAAAGTAATGGGAACTGAGTTACCATGAGGAGAAAAGTAATCAGTTAGATACTCGTTACCCTCTAAAGTAACTGCTTTAGGTAACTCAGTTTATTTTAACTCAGTTACTTACATCACTGCCCACAGTGTGGAGGGTTCAGAGAGCAAGAAATATTCCTGCAGACTAGAAGCTAGGGTGTTACGAGTGGGTTCCGAGCGCAGGAGGTGATCGTTAAGGCGCCAATGGCACGTCTTAGAGCGAGGTTGGGATAGTAGAATGTCTAATGTTATGGGAGCATGATCAGACCATGTAATGGGGGCTATGTCATAGTTGACAGTGTAGGGAATGAGGGGGGCTGAAATAAGAAAGAGATCTAATCTAGAATACATTTTATGGGCCATAGAATAGAAGGTAAATTGTTTGGTAATTGGGTGTTTAATCCTCCAAGAGTCAAATAATTGATGTGATCTAATACATTTGCGGAAGGCGTTGGCTTATGAGGCAGATTTCTGGGAGAGATTGGCACCTGAGACACTTTGTCTGTCTCTTGTAGGGGACATGACCAGGTTGAAATCACCGCCCACTGTCATGAATGGCTGAGAACGATATTGAGGAGAATCAAGGACTTTGTTTAGAAAAGCTATCTGCCCACTGTTGGGGGCGTAAACATTGACCAAAGTAAAGGAGGAGGCCATATAGTCACAATCCAGGATGATGTATCTTCCGTGGGGATCTGCAAATGAGCTTTTAACCCTTACTGGGCAGGATTTCTTGATTAAGATAGCTACTCCCGCCTTGCCCGAAGAATCCGAGGCAAGGTAGGATATAGGATAAAGCTTAGATGCAAACTTTAGCGATCCGCCAATGCGAAAGTGAGTCTCCTGGATCATGACTATATCCGCCCCTGAGGATCTGAATTCCTTAAGGGCGATCCAACGTTTCCGAATGGAATTCAGACCCTTAACATTATATGATAAGAGTTTTAAAGCCATAGGTACTGTGAAAAACAAGGCAAATGATGTTTATAACATATAAATCTACATAAACTATATCCGACTCTGAGAATGAGTTGCATAGGACTAACATAGGCATTCCAAGGGAAGTGGTATCTAAAAAAAAGCATAATCAGGAAATGGTTTGCCTCATAGGCAGTTGAAAACCTGTAATAAGTGAGGAGAGAAAAACAGGGAGACCTCATAGGGCTGTATCGACTTGTAACCCAAAAATTTGAACAGTTCAACCACTCATTTGTGGCTTCAAAAAAAAAACAGAAAAATAAAAGAAAAACAGGAACAAAAAAGAAAAAAACAATGGTAGAAAGCCTGAGACATATCCATGTCTCAGGAGGCCCGGGACTTTGTCACGGGCCAAGAGGGGACACATGACGACCACTAACCAGGGGTTCTGGAGAGAGAGCAGGAAAACCGACCGTTCTCCTTAAAGTGAAATAAAAAAGTGCAAAAACTTTGATTGCTAATGGCACAAAAAATCAAGGTGCAAAACAGTTTTTACCACATGGGGATGTGAAAACAAACATCCCACCCAGAGAGAGGTAGGAAGAATAAAAAGGAAATGTTTTCCGTTTCCTCAGGGTGAGACATGAAAAATACCTGAAGTCCAGGGCACAACAAATGTGTTCATCATGGACTTTTAGAAAGTAGGAAAAAAGCTGGATATCTTAAAGGGTCCGTGACATCATGGAGGTTGCTTGGAGAACCGAGGGCGTTGAGGGGTAGAGAGATTCTTCTTGAATTGATTTCGGACCGGGGTCCAAAGGCGACTTGGCGTGGTAGGAAAAGGGCGAGTTGGCACTTGAGTAGGTTGAGGGTCCTCATCAGGTAGCGGAGGAAGAGCAAGGCTTTTTATGAAGGCATCACCCTCCTGGAGATCTCGCATGCTGTGTTGGACGCCATCCTTGGAGACGAAAGGGGAAACCCCAATAATATGGGACTCTGTGCTGTTGTAGATGCGCTGTGATCGGGCGCAGGTTTCTTCTTGTTGCTAGGGTTATGGGTGAAAGATCACTGAAGATTTGCAGCTTAGCACCCTTGTAAGAGATCTGTGATTTGTTGCGTGCAGCCGAACTCAAGGCCTCTTTGCTATCATAATAGTGAAAGCGTACAATGACATCCCTGGGCCTGGCTCCAGCCGGAGGTTTCGGACCCAGGGAGCGGTGGGCCCTATCTAGGCGCCAGTCCACATCTACAACTGCGGGGGCCAGAGTATTAAAAAAGCCCCACGAGATAGGGGCGTAATGAGGAGTCACCAACCGTTTCAGGGATACCACGGAGCCTAAGGTTCTGACGTCTTTCCCTGTTCTCAAGGTCTTCTTGCTGTAGGTGCAGTTGGGTGATAGACTGATTAAGGTGGTGGTTCTCTTCCTCTATGGCTTGCACATAATTGACCATATCATCAAACTTGTATTCCAAAGCATCAGTGCGTTCACCAATCTGGTCAATTTCACCCCTCAATTCTGTGGATATTTTGCTCACCTCTGCCACAATGTTCCTGGTGATTTGCTGGAGCAGGAGTTGCAGTTTTGCATCTAATTTTGCATCCAGGATGTCTGGGGTTAACAACAAGGATCGGGGGGATTGCTGTGTTCCTCTGTCCCCATAAGGGGATCCATCGCGGCGAACGGGTCGGCGGCGGTACTCGAGGCCGCGGATTGCGGCATAGTAATGAAGCGGTCCATGCTCGATCCCGCCCACGGGCCAAACAGTGGATTATAGGAGTGCTGCTGCTGGCCAACCTTTCCCATGTGGCGCTGGGGTATCAGGGTAGTGTCAGTGGCTTACCCCCGGAGCTTATGTAGCGAAATGAGCGGTGCGGGGGCCTCGGAGAACGGACGGGTCCCGGAGCTCACTCAGCAGACGTCCGCCATGTCAGGAAGCCGCGCATGCGCCTTGAACAGGTACATTTTTAAGTGTCGCTCCAGCCAAAAAAAAAAAATGTTAACCTTTTTAGAGAACATAGGGAAGGGTTATCACCCCTGTAACATTTGTTTTGCTGTCTGTGCACCTCTTCAGAACATTTCACCTCACTTTCCATGACAAATGTTTTTGGAAAAGTGTTTTTTTTATTGAAACACGGATTGGTGATAAAGCATCAGTAGAGAGGAGATACCTTTTTCCCAAATGAAATGTAACAGGATAGAATTTCCCTTCCTAGGGGTAGATTTCCTCTCACTTCCTGTTTTCTCCTTCCGTTTGCAAGTAGGATTCGTTTGTAAGTTGGATGTTTGAAAGTAGGGGCCTGCCGTATATACTCTGCAGAAATTTTCCCCATTAGATGTTGGTGTAGCCACAACACTGTAAGCCCTCACAGTTACTCTTGGTGGGCACAGGAATTGGCCCTGCTGTGCATTATTAGATCAAGATTTGTAATTGTATGCACCTGTTGAACAGGGCAGAAAAATTGGGCCTTTGGTGGTGGTGGTGGTGGTGGTGGTGGTGGACGGTGTTGCCACAAGACTGTAAGCCCTCACAGTTACTCTTGGTGGGCGCAGGAATGGGCCCTGCTGTGAACTATTAGATCAAGATTTGTAATTATACGCCCCTGTTAAACAGGGGGCTGAAAAATTGGGCCTTAGGCACTGGTGCTGGTGCCACAACACTGCAACCGCTGGATGCAGGACAGGCCAGTAGCTCAATTGCATACTGTGCAAGCTCTGGCCAGTGATCCATCCTCAAGACCCAGTAAGCCAGAGGATTTTCGGTGGGAAAGGTGTCCAAGTCTGACCTTGCCCCTTGGTATTCCTGCACCATGTATATCAGACGCTGGCGAAGGTTGCTGGAACCGATCATACCTTGGGGCTGCGGACTAAAAAATTGTCTGAACGCATCGGTCAGACGTCCACCTTCCCCACCGCTCCTTCTGCTACTGACCGAAGCCTCAGCAACTCGTTGTCCAGGACCAGGAGTTTGTAACCTCCCAGTCTCTGGGAACGCGTTGCACAGACCTTTCTGCAAGGCCTCCCTGAGATGTCTCATCCTCTGCTCCCTCTGCGACGGCAAGATAAGGTCCGCAACCTTACCCTTGTACCGTGGATCAAGGAGAGTGGCCAGCCAGTAATGGTCCCTCTCCTTGATCCGAAGAATACGAGGATCTTTCCGCAGGCTTTGCAGGATCAGGGAGGCCATGCAACGTAGGTTAGCTGAGGCATTCGGTCCGGAGTCTTTTGGGTCACTGAGGACGACATGATCGCCAGCCATCTCCTCCCAGCCATGTACAAGTCCACTGGTTTGTTGGGACTGTAAATCATCCCTAAAAGACTGCTGATGCTGAGTGCCAGGCTCCACCTCCATGCTCACACAATCCTCCTCCTCCTCCTCCTCTTCCTGTGTGATGGGTGGGACAGAAGGAACACTGTCCGGATAAAGGGGGCCTTGAGAGGCAAGGAAGTCCTCCTCTTCCTGCCTCTGTTCTGCCTCAAGTGCCCTGTCCATTATCCCACGCAGCGTATGCTCCAACAGGTGGACAAGAGGGACAGTGTCACTGATGCATGCACTGTCACTGCTCCTCATCCTCGTGGCCTCCTCAAATGGTGAGAGGACAGTGCATGCATCCCTGATCATGCTCCTCTGGCGTGGGGAAAAAAAAAATCCAAGCTCCCCTGACCCTGTCCTGGTGCCGTAGTCACACAGGAACTCATTGATGGCCCTCTTCTGCGTGTGCAGTCGCTGCGGCATGGCCAACGTTGAGTTCCACCTGGTGGGCATGTCACATATAAGGCGGTTCTTGGGCAGGTTCAACTCCTTTTGCAGCTCAGCCAGCCGAGCACTGGCATTATACGATCGGCGGAAATGCACACAGACTTTCCTGGCCTGCCTCAGGACATCCTGTAAGCCTGGGTACCTGCCCAAGAACCGCTGCACCACCAGGTTGAGGACGTGAGCCATACAGGGCAAATGGGTCAGCTGCCCCTGTCGCAGGGGGGAGAGGAGGTTGGTGCCATTGTCAGAAACCACCATTCCTGGCTTAAGCTGGCGTGGCGTCAACCACCTCTCGGCCTGCCCCTGCAGAGCTGCTAGAACCTCTGCCCCAGTGTGGCTCCTGTCCCCCAAACACACCAGCGCAAGCACGGCATGGCATCTTTTTGCCTGAGTACTCGCGTAGCCCCTTGTACGCCTACGGAGCACCGCTGGTTCCGAGGACAGAGCACTCGAAGAGGCCATGGAGGAAGAAGAAGAGGAGGGGGTGGAGGAGAGAGGTGTGTCACAACCAGTAGTAGCATTTTGGAGGTGTGGTGGCGGAACATCCTCCAAAACTACTGCACCATGTCCCGCATCCCTTCTAGCTGCCAATAGAGTGACCCAATAGGCCGTGAAAGACAGGTAACGTCCCTGTCCATGCCTGCTGGACCATGAGTCAGCGGTAATATGCACCTTACCGCTGACCGCCCTGTCCAGCGAGGCCAAGACATTGCCTTCCACATGCCGGTAGAGAGCCGGAATCGCCTTCCGTGAGAAAAAGTGGCGTTTGGGAACCTGCCACTGAGGAACCGCACATTGCACAAACTCACGTAAGGGGGCCGAGTCTACCAACTGAAAAGGCAGCAGTTGAAGTGCTAGCAATTTAGCCAAGCTAGCATTCAACCGCTGGGCATGTGGATGGCTGGGAGTGTACTTCTTTCGACGGTCCAGCAGCTGGGGCAGGGAAATTTGCCTGGTAGAATCGGACGTCGGTGTACTGCTAACAGAGTGCCCGCAAGTACTTGGCTGTGACACACCTAATTCTACACCTTCATTCCTCTCAGAGCAGCTTTCAGAGAGGACTGAAGATATAGTGGGGTTGGAGATCCCAGCTGATGAGGAGCAAGGAGAGGTCCGCTTTGTTCTTTGGTGTGGGTCTTTTATGTGTGCCTGCCAACGAGCTGCATGGCAGGTCAACGTATGTCTGGTCATGCTTGTGGTGCCCAAGCGGCTGATGTTTTGGCCATGCGAAATACGCTTGAGACATATGTTGCAAATAGCAGTGGTGCGATCTGATGCACTCGTCTCAAAAAAGGCCCACACCAAAGAACTTTTGTGATAACGTGCAGAGGCAGCGCCCTGCACAGGCAGAGCTCTGCGGTGTGATTCAGTTTGTGTGCTGGCCTCTAGCTGGCCTCCGGAGGGCATCCTGCCTCTTTGGATATGTTCCGCCACCTCCTCCTCCTCCTCCTCTCTCCCTTCAGGCACCCACGTGGAGTCAGTGACCTCATCATACCCTCCCTCTTCACCACTGGAACAAACCTGGCAGTAAGCTGCAGCTGGTGGAACATGACTGCCAGATTGCTGTCCTTGAGCATCCCCTCTCTCTGCGCTCACGCTACTGCCTTCCTCTAGCTGGGTATCATCATCCGAGCCTTCAAAACGTTGGGCATCCTCCTGGAGCATGTACCCAACACTGTGCTCAAACAGTTCGGGGGACTCCTCAGGAGGACATGGTGGGTCTAGGGAAGGGGTGCCTGATGATGCCATTGAATACGCGTTGGCAGCTGCTTTGCCAGTACCCTGAGCCTGGGTGAGAGAGGATGGGGAGGGCTTGGTCATCCATTCTACCAAGCCTTCGGCATGATGCGGCTCAACATGTCCAGCTGCCAAAAACAGGACAAGCGTGTCCCATGGCCACGTGCTGATGACGATGCACGACCACGTCCACGTCCACGACCAGCACTGTTGTCTCTTGAAACAGAGCCTGCTTGCCCTGTGTTCTTGCCTCTGGACTGTCTGCCCCTCCTTGGCGGTCTTCCAGGCATTGTAGTGGGTAGTGTATATTGTGCTGGAGTCACACAGCACACACACTAACTCCTGCAGATGGCTGCCTTAGATGACAGCAACAGGGCCTTACGGCAGATAGAGGCTGCACTGATATGCAGCACTGATGGGCACCGATAGGTGGCACTGATAGGCGGCACTGATGGGAACCGATAGGCCGCACTGATATGCCGCACTGATGGGCACCGATGGGCAGCACTGATAGGCTGCACTGATATGCAGTACTGATGGGCACTGATAGGTGGCACTGATATTCAGCACTGATGGGCACTGATAGGTGGCACTGATATGCAGCACTGATGGGCACCGATAAGCGGCACTGATATGCAGTACTGATGGGCACTGATATGCAGTACTGATGGGCACCGATAAGCGGCACTGATATGCAGTACTGATGGGCACTGATATGCAGTACTGATGGGCACTGATATGCAGTACTGATGGGCACTGATAGGCAGCACTGATGGGCACTGATAGGCGGCACTGATATGCAGCACTGATGGGCACTGATATGCAGTACTGATGGGCACTGATAGGCAGCACTGATGGGCACTGATAGGTGGCACTGATATGCAGCACTGATGGGCACTGATAAGCGGCACTGATATGCAGTACTGATGGGCACTGATATGCAGTACTGATGGGCACTGATATGCAGTACTGATGGGCACTGATAGGCGGCACTGATGGGCACTGATAGGCGGCACTGATGGGCGCTGATAGGCGGCACTGACAAGAGGCACTGATGGACACTAATATATTGCACTGATGGGCAGCATTGATGATAAGTGAAGGAGTGTAGGTGAATAGCTGCGCCTCTAATAGATCAAGCTGCCAACACAACAATATGACCAATTGTATAATATAATTAAAAAAGAAAAAGTGTGGCGCTAAATAAAACGTGTTTGAACAATCGTTGTAGGCGAGAATGGGAAAATCTCGACCACTAAAATAAGTGTTCAAATTTAATGTGGAAGTGAAACGGACGTCAATCCCTAAGCATAACTTAAAAGAGTATGCTGATCAAAGAAAAACATCATCATGTGCGTGTGATATATAGAAACTAACGAAATTCTTATTTAAATCAACAAAAAATAACGTATCCTCATATAGAGAGACAGCGGAGTCATCCGATCTCTATACTAAGAGTAGGTAGTGAAAAGTAATATGACCGCTATAAATTGACTCCAACCATTAAAAAAAGGTATGTAATAACACGCAAGTTTAGCGCACTCAAAGAACAGTGGTAAGCGACTAAAAATAGTGATCTGGATGGTGGTTTACACACTCTTGACGAGCAGTTTTGTTTCTAAATTACATTTTTATGAAGATGTATTACGGATGTTAACGCATTCTTTTTTTTTTTTTTTTGCATTATCAAAGGGGTTTATTTATTTGTTTACAAACTTTTTTATTGGGTGCTAAAAATGGTACAAAAAGAGTACAAAAATATGTTGAAGTTTTAACAGTAATAAAACGTTTTACATATGTAACATTGTATGATACATTCTTAGCAATAAATTGAGTCCCTTTCTGGACTTTTTTACACGATGAGGAGGCCCTCTCTTTTTTTTCTTTATCTACATACTTCCACATGTCCTGAGGATGTTTGTCCGGCGGTGAAAGTTTTCCTGTTAACCGTTTTTTTGGGATTTCCTGTCGTTTGGTGAGTGAAGATTGATACCTCTCTCTGAGCTCTACTCCGGGTGCAGTGATCCGGTACAGTTCCAGGTTTAACAGTTTCAAGCTCGTTCAGCGCCGTACAGCACCGGTCAGTGGGTCCATCGGATGTGGTAAGCGTACCGAACTCATTTCTATATTGCCGTGTTTGCAACTGAACCCGATACAAAGAGGACGCAGCTTCCAAACCCTGTAAATGGAAATCTTGATTGACCCCTTACCATTTGAACTCATATAAGCTATGGACATTTTTTATATTTTAATCTGGTCTTCTATTATTCTATATTGAGACGTTGTGTCCATTTGAGATATTCTTGAAGTGTTCACCTTATTGGTTTATACAAGATATTGTAGTGATCTAATATAATCGTTCCTCGTAGATGGTATATAGTTATTGAAAAGTACTGTCTTCCCGCAGCAAAACCCGATTCTCCCAGAGAGAGATTTTATTGACTTCCAAAACAGAACATTATTACAGATGGCAAAATCCAACAGAGTACATGACAAGGAATATCTTCTCCTAGACCCGTGACCCTCCAGACCCTTCTCTCATAGACATATCTTCTAGACTGCCTCACATCCTGACTGTCTTCTCAAAATACTAGTCTGACACTGGGGGGGTCAACCAAATGTTTACCATGAATACCCCCCTCAATTCTAATTACCATCAGTAAATACTCCCTTTGAAATGTTCATCTAGGTTAAAAGGCTATTCCTCACACACACACAACTTGCATAAGATTTACACATCAAAGGGTAACAGATAACATTGTCAACTGATATCTGGCCTGGTCACTAATACTGTGTGTGGAATATATATATATCCAATACATATATATAATACATAAAGTCCCACATAAATCGGCCAACACATTACAACAGATATGAGTTAACATAAGTAATCCTTTCCATTTGTAAACCAGAATATCTCCTCACTTCCTTTGATGCGGTTGTGAATGTGCTGAAATAACACATAGGGGTATCTAACGCTATTCTAGCACATTCTATGTCGCTAGGACCATATTTCACTTTATTTGATATACTTTTTTTTTTTTTTTTTTTGTTTCATGTACAGTATTTTTTTTTCTTTCCAAAAATTTTTTATTGGGTTTTTGAACAGAATTACAGGAAAAAAAAAAAAAAAACAAGTAGACAACATCTTCTTTTCTAATTATACAGTACATACTAAAGAATGCGTAATGTATTATAATAGAAAACATAGAACATATTTAGAAACAACGCTACCATGAGATAACTCGAGACGAAAGAGAGAACTAACTCACACTTAAGCCCCATACACACGGTCGGACTTTTTCATGGATTCTGTCCGATCGGACAATGTTGTTGAAAAATCAGACCGTGTGTATGCACCATCGGACAGTGTACGTCGGATTGTCCGACGGACAAAGTCCTATCTCCTGCTGGATAGATTTTCCGACAACACGGTCCGATCACACCAAATACGATCGTGTGTACGGTAGTCCGACCGGACAAAGTGCTACGCATGCTCAGATCACATTACAAGACCAAAGCTATTGGCTACTAGCCTCTACGTAGTCCCGTCGTAGGCAACAAACGTCACCACGTTCAGAATGATCGGATTTTCCGACAACTTTGTCCGACCGTGTGTACGCAAAACCAACATCGGACAAAGTACGACGGACATGATCCTCGGATAATCCGCGCATGTGTATGGGGCTTTAGTATAGAGATCGGATGACTCCGCTGTCTCTCTATATGAGAATAAGTTATTTTTTGTTGATTTAAATAAGAATTTTGTTAGTTTCTATATATCACACGCACATGATGATGTTTTTCTTTGATTAGCATACTCTTTTAAGTTATGCTTAGGGATTGACGTCCGTTTCACTTCCACATTAAATTTGAACACTTATTTTAGTGGTCGAGATTTTCCCATTCTCGCCTACAACGATTGTTCAAGCGCGTTTTATTTAGCGCCACACTTTTTCTTTTTAACCACTTCCAGACCAGCCTCGTTTTGGATTTTAGGTGTTTACATGTTTAAAACTGTTTTTTTTGCTAGAAAATGACTTAGAACCCCCAAACATTATATATTGTTTTTTTTCTAACATCCTAGAGAATAAAATGGCGGTCGTTGCAATACTTTTTTTCACACCGTATTTGCGCAGCGGTCTTACAAGCGCACTTTTTTTGGAAAAAAGTCACTTTTTTGAATAAAAAAATAAGACAACCGTAAAATTAGCCCAATTTTTTTTTTGGATTGTGAAAGATAATGTTACGCCGAGTAAATTGATACCCAACATGTCACGCTTCAAAATTGCAGCCGCTCGTGGAATGGCGTCAAACTTTTACCCTCAAAAATCTCCATAAGCGACATTCTACAGGTTGCATTTTTTGAGTTACAGAGGAGGTCTATGGCTAGAATTATTGCTCTCGCTCTACCGATCGCGGCGATACATCACATGTGTGGTTTGACTACCGTTTTCATATGCGGGCGCTGCTCACGTATGCGTTCGCTTCTGCGCGCGAGCTCGTCGGAAAGGGGTGTTTTAAAAAAAATTTTTTTGTTTTTTTTATTATTTATTTTACTTAATTGTATTCTTTTTTACACAGTTTTTAAAAAAAAAAAAAAAATTGATCACTTTTATTCCTATTACAAGGAATGTAAATATCCCTTGTAATAGAAAAAAGCATGACAGGTCCTCTTAAATATGAGATCGGGGGGTCAAAAAGTTCTCAGATCTCATATTTGGACTTCAATGGGAAAAAAAAAAAAAAAAAATTTTTTTAAAAATGTAATTTAAAAAAATGACATTTGTAAATTTCCCTTTAAGAGGTATGGGAGGAAGTGACGTTTTTGACGTCGCTTCCGCCCTCCTATGGTATAGAGATGAGTGGCGGCCATCTTAGCGTCACTCATCTCTATACACAGGCAGGGAACGGACCCGATCGCCTCCGCCGCTGCCGACGGTTCCGGTAAGCGGCGGAAGGCACGGGAGAGCGGCGGGAGGGGGGGGGGCACCTCTCCCGCCGCCGATAACGGTGATCTCGCGGCGAATCCGCCGCGATGACCACCATTATCGGAAAGGGGACCGCTCACTGTGAAGAGGGATACCTCGGTTGTGGCAGCAGCTGCTGCCGTTACCGAGATATCCCTCTTCAAAAAAATGACGTATATATACAGTGAGCGGTCGTGAAGTGGTTAATAGCATTGATGACAGGTGTGACTGATGGGCACTGGTTGGCATTTTTGTGGCACTTCTGATGGGCTGTGCTGATAATCCATGTGCTTATTATCAGCACAGATTCCCCCCTCTGACATTGAGAGCCGCCGATCGGCTCCCCCTGTTTCGCATGAACCGAGGAAAGTCGTTTCCCGGAAATTCCTGGTTGGCGCTGTGATTGGTCACAGCTGATCACATGGCAAAGAGCCTCCGTCAGAGGATTTGGATCCGGTGTTGTCTGGATCCTTGTGTCTCCGCTGTGATTTCAGAGAGGGAGAACCCTCCACCTGTTGTAGAACCAACTCCGGGCTCCGTTAATGCCCGTCCACAGCGGGTATAATATACGGCATCAGAAAGTGGGCAGACCAAAGTCCGTTCGTTTCGAACGTGATGCCGTACGACGGGACTAGAAAAGGGAGTTCAACAGCCAGTAGCCAATGGCTGCCCTTTGCGCGGTATTTGGTGCGTCGGATCAGCACACAGACAAACGTTTTCTCCGATAGGAGTCGAGTCCGTCGGAAAAGTTTGAAACATGTTTTATTTCTCGGTCCGTCTGATTTTTCTGAAGAAAAAAGTCAGATGATGCCCACACACGATCGTAATATCCGAGGGACCTTTTCTGCCGGAAAGTCCGGTCGTGTGTACGCGGCATAAGGGTTATTCAGACTTTACACACTTCTTATCAAGAGTTGGGCTGCTTGGCTACATAACAAGAAATAACCGATGAGTTTTGCCGACACAGATTCGGCCCGACCACGACATCTCCTCATAGGGCGCGGTTCTGTGCCAACTTCTACGCTGACGATGGCAAAACCCACACACAGGAAAAGTTCACTTCTAGTTTATGGAAGAGAATCTGAGATGGAGTCAGTTGTTTATACGTTCTATTACAATCATCGCTAATGCCGCGTTCACACGGTCGGAATTTCCGATGGAAACAGTCCGATGGGAGCTTTTCATCGGATTTTCCCACCGTGTGTACGCCCATCGGTCTTTTTCTGTCTGCATTTCCGACGGACTTTGGATTGAGAATAGACATGTGCACAACAAAAAAATTTTGTTTATTTTCGTTTCGTTTTTTTCGTTTCCGTTGATTCGTAACGATTCGTAAATTCGTACGTCGTCGGTGTTCGTATTCGTACCGATTCGTATTTTCGTTAGAGTTATTTTTTTTGTTGATTCGTTTTTCCGTTAGTTTAATTTTCGTTTATTCGTTTATTCGAAATTCGGACGCATTCGTATTTATTCGTAACATTCGTAGAATCGTAATCGGACCATAATTCATAATTTTATGTAATGTGTATGCTATTATTACATTTTAAGAGACACAGAAAATTACGAATCGAAAAAAAAAAAGTTACGAATGTACGAATTTTTCCGTTCAATCCATTCGAGGCACGTTAAGCAGCGCCATTGTAAGAGACACGGAAAATTACGAATCGAAAAAAAAAGTTACGAATGTACAAATTTTTTCGTTCAATCCATTCGAAGCACGTTAAGCAGCGTCATTGTAAGAGACACGGAAAATTACGAATCAAAAAAAAAAAAAAAAGTTACTAATGTACGAATTTTTTCGTTCAATCCATTCGAGGCACGTTAAGCAGCGCCATTGTAAGAGACACGGAAAATTACGAATCGGAAAAAAAAAAAAGTTACGAATGTACGAATTTTTTCGTTCAATCCATTCGAGGCACGTTAAGCAGCGCCATTGTAAGGGACACGGAAAATTACGAATGTACGAATTTTTTCGTTCAATCCATTCAAAGCACGTTAAGCAGCGCCATTGTAAGAGACACGGAAAATTACGAATCGGAAAAAAAAAAAAAGTTACGAATGTACGAATTTTTTCGTTCAATCCATTCGAAGCACGTTAAGCAGCGCCATTGTAAGAGACACGGAAAATTACGAATCGAAAAAAAAAAAAAAAAAAGTTACGAATGTACGAATTTTTTCGCTCATTTTGATTTTCGTTGTTCCTGTTTTCGTTTTTCGTATTTTCTTCTTTCATACATTCGTTTGTTTCTAATTAGTTTTTTTCAGATTTTCGTTGTTTTCGGATTCGAGCGATTCGTTATTCGTAAAAAATTTTAGCGAATCGTTCGTTCATTCGTACGATAGCGAATGAACGAAAATAACGAAAAAAAAACCGAAAAAAAAACGAAAAAAAAAAAAACGAAACGAATTGCACATGTCTAATTGAGAACCTGTTCTTAATTTTTCCGACGGAAAACCTTTCTATCGGACTTTCCGATCGTGTGTATGCAATTCCGACACGCAAAATTCCGACGCATGCTCGGAAACATTCAACTTCCCTTTTATAGTGCCGGCGAACGTGTTGTATGTCGCGGTGTTATTGACCGTCGAAATTTGGTGTGACCGTGTGTAGGCGAGACAGTTTGAGCGACATTCCATCGGAATTCCGACGGGAAAACCATCAGAGCTTTTTCCGACGAGAATTCCGACCGCGTGTACGCGGCGTTACATGTCCGTGCATGTCACCAGGAGAATTCCCACCAACAGAGATAGAAATGTACAGACGTTGTCCTCTACCACTACGCCAACTTATTTCTGACAGAAGCCGCCTCCCACTTCTCTCACCTAGGCCCCTCCCAGCCCTCGTCATGTGCATACACAACGGGGAGCCGGTGTTCTGTCAAAATGTGTCCGGCTATCATATAGTGTCCGGGGTGTACTGCGCAGGCGCAGCGCTTGCGCAGTAGGGAGGACAAAGGCATTCGGAAAATCTCGGAAGGCGAACAGCGCCTGCGCCGTGAGTCGAGGTGCAAGCCCCACCATCCAAGGGGACATAGGGCTGCACAAAGTTAGAGGGCCCCTCGCAGGCTCGCTTCGCTCCCCACGCTTCGGGCGCGGCCTCGCTGCGCACGGCTATTTTTTATTCTACGTCCACTTGGATGGTGGGGCTGAACCTGGACTCACGGCGCAGGCGCTGTTCGCCTTCCGAGATTTTCCGAATGCCTTTGTCCTCCCTACTGCGCGGCGTCGCTGCGCACGGCTATTTTTTATTCTACGTCCACTTGGATGGTGGGGCTGAACCTGGACTCACGGCGCAGGCGCCGTTCATCTTCGGCTATTTTGGAAATGTGCAGTACACAGCGGACAGTATGTGATGGGGGACACAATCCGACAGGACACCGAAACATCAGCAAGTCACAGCCGCCTTCCCACAGTCAAGATGGCCACTCTGGGGACCCAAAGACTGGCAAACTACCGGCCCGGGTGAGTACAGTGCTGGATCCCCGGGGCAGGTAAGTGTCTGTTTATTAGAAGTCGGCAGATTCAGGATTTGTATTTTTTTTATTTTTTTATAACTGTAGATCTATAAAGCGATATTAAACCCGAAACCAGAAATCTCACATATCGCAGCTTACCAATCATTCGATGTGGCGGCTGCATTCGTTTTTCTTTTTTTTAGACTTTTCCCCCTCTGTATTCATCTGATGATTCGGCCAGTAACACACCTCCTGTATAAGAGCGCCCCCCACTCTGGATGGAGGAGCACAGGAGGCACCTTTGGACAGCAGCATTGTCAGTCTGCGGGGGGGGGGGGGGAGTGTTAGAAGTACTAGCAGATTTAGATACATTAACAAACTGAAACTCCATCCTATACTTTATAATCAGTTACTGGAACTGTTTTTCTTCCTTTTTTAATTAGAAATGTTTTACATGAATAAAGAAAAGCTGATCATCGTAAGCACCCCCTGTCAGTGGTAAATGGTTTGTCTCATCCCTGTAACTGATACATCTGGAAGAGAGCTTGTTCTGTTGGAAAAAAAAAAAACAACAGACTTACTGGCAGGATCGTGAGATGAAAATAGAAAAAAAGAAAGCATGAAAAAAGAAAACAAATGCAGCCGTCACATCTAAGAATTGGTAAACTGCAATATAATACATTTTTGGGATTAATATCGATTTGCGTTTATTTATTAACCACATGCCGCCCGCCCACCGTCAAATGACAGCGGGGCGGTGCTTCTCTAATTCTGGGTGGAAGTCATATGACGTTGTCCCAGAAATGTCGCTCTCGCACGCCCATCGCGGCCACGCCATGTTGCTAGGACACGGCTCTTTAACCATGTGATCGGCGGTGTCCAATCACAGCCAGTCACATGTAAACACGGAAATGCCGGTAATCGGCGCTCCTCTCCTCACATGGACAGCGGCATCTCCTCGCAGGAAGACCAACAACAAAACATGTAATCATCAGTTCCCTGATTACACTTTCCTGTCCCTGCAATTTCCTGTTCCCTCCCTCTACTGTCCCCACCATTTCCTGTCTCCACCCTTTCCTGTCCCTGCGATTTCTTGTTCCCTCCCTCTACTGTCCCCACCCTTTCCTGTCTCCACCCTTTCCTGTCCCTGCGATTTCCTGTTCCATCCCTCTACTGTCCCCACCCTTTCCTGTCTCCACCCTTTCCTGTCCCTGCAATTTCCTGTTCCCTCCCTCTACTGTCCCCACCCTTTCCTGTCTCCACCCTTTCCTGTCCCTGAGATTTCCTGTTCCCTCCCTCTACTGTCCCCACCCTTTCCTGTCTCCACCCTTTCCTGTCCCTGAGATTTCCTGTTCCCTCCCTCTACTGTCCCCACCCTTTCCTGTCTCCGCCCTTTCCTGTCCCTGCAATTTCCTGTTCCCTCCCTCTACTGTCTCCACCCTTTCCTGTCCCTGCAATTTCCGGTGTTTGTATTCGTAACGATTCGTACATTTGTAAGAGTTATTTTTTCGTTGATTCGTTTTTTCGTTAGTTTAATTTTTGGACGCATTCGTATTTATTCGTAACATTCGTAATCGGAGTATAATTCATAATTTGATGTAATGTGTATATTATTACATTTTAATAATTTACGAATCGAAAAAAAAAAGTTACGAATCGAAAAAAAAGTTACGAATGTACGAATTTTTTTGTTCAATAGAGACACAGAAAATGACAAATCGAAAAAAAAAAAAAAAAAAAAAAAAGTTACGAATCGAAAAAAGTTACGAATGTACGAATTTTTTTTTTAAATAGAGACACAGAAAATTAAAAATATAAAAAAAAAAAAAAAAAAGTTACTAATCGAAAAAAAAAGTTACGAATCGAAAAAAAAGTTACGAATCGAAAAAAAAGTTACGAATCGAAAAAAAAGTTACGAATCGAAAAAAAAGTTACGAATGTACGAATTTTTTTGTTCAATAGAGACACAGAAAATTACATATCGAAAAAAAATAAAATAAAAAAAAGTTACGAATCGAAAAAAAAAAGTTACGAATGTACGAATTTTTTTGTTCAATAGAGACACAGAAAATTACAAATCGAAAAAAAAAAAAGTTACAAATCGAAAAAAGTTACGAATGTACGAATTTTTTTGTTCACTAGAGACACAGAAAATTACAAATAGAAAAAAAAAAAGTTACGAATCGAAAAAAAAAGTTACGAATCGAAAAAAAAGTTACGAATGTACGAATTTTTTTGTTCAATCCATTCGAAGCACGTTAAGCAACGCCATTGTAAGAGACATGGAAAATTACCAATTCAACAAAAAAAAAAAGTTACGAATGTACGAATTTTTTCGTTCGTTTTCGTTTTTCGGATTTTCTTCATTAATACATTCGTTGTTTCTAATTAGTTTTTTTTCGGATTTCTGTTGTTTTTCCGATTTGTACGATTCGAATGATTCGTTACGATTCGTTATTCGGATTCGTACGATTCAAATGATTCGTTATTCGGATTCGTACGATTCGAACGATTCGTTACGTTTCGTTATTCGGATTCGTACGATTCGTTACGATTCGTTATTCGGATTCGTACGATTCGAACGATTCGTTATTCGGATTCGTACGATTCGAATGATTCGTTGCGATTCGTTATTCGGATTCGTATGATTCGTTACGATTCGTTATTCGGATTCGTACGAAAACAAACGAAAAAAAAAAAAAAAAACGAAAAAAAACGAAGAAAACGAAACGAATTGCACATGTCTAGAAGATATGAGCGGGGCCAAGCAGGAGCACACAAAGGGAGCTACCCTACCACAAGCACTGGGGGGGGAGGGGTGACACAGATGATAAAGGTGAACAGCGATGAGCTGGCCAATCACCATCACTTCCCAGGCAAGGGCTGTCTCCGGTGAGATCTTCTCAGTCTTAAATGGACAGCCGAATCCTGGTACAGGGGGGTCCCCGAGTTACGAACTCGTTAGGGACTGGCCGCCTGTACGGAAGTCGGAAATGTTCGTAAGTCGGCGCGCGCATGCGCAGACCGACAAATACGGAGATTTCCGGACATTTCCGATGTTCCGTCTATTGCCGTTCTGCGCATTGCGCGGCAAATTACGGACATTTCCGGCATTTTCCGAAGCTCCCTATGGCCGCGCATGCGCAGGACGGCCAAAAGACGCCGAAAATGACCGAAAAATGGCGGAGGGTCCCCGCAGCACCCCGTTCGTAAGTAGGGGTTGTTCGTAAGTCGGGGACCCCCTGTACTGACAATGGCATAGTGTACCACACTGCTGCCTATGTTGGAGCTTAATGTGTATCTCCCCAGAGAGCCTCCCTTGGGGAGCCCATTGAGGATGTAGAGCCCTGGACTCTTCGTGTCTCTATTGACTCATGGCAGGAATTTGCGGAGGACGGTATGAAGGTTCTTTTCCCTTCCAGTCCTGGAGGTCTCCAAAGATGAGCCCTTGTCCTTGGGATTGGAAGTGAGTGGCCTCTCTCTGGAAGACCTCGTAGGTGTGAAGTGTGGGCACTGTGGGCACTGTGGGCACTGTGGGCACTGTGGTGCAGCTTCCGTCAGTTAGTGGAGCTCTGAGCCCATTTGTCATATCTCACCAGTGACCAATAAACATTGGGACTCCTTGCAGTATATGGGGACTTCTGTTGGTAGACGGGTCACTTCTTCTACAGTCTACAAGTGTTACCTCTTGTCTTTATATTCATGGAAGGTGGTTTACATTGTTACCATGTGATCACTGTGACCAATCATAGCAATCGATACCGGTTAGGCCCCCATGCACACGAGACGCAGATGCAAACTCTGCTGAACACGTGTTTTAAAAAGCAGAAACCTGCGTTTAAAAACGTGCGTTTTGCTGTGTTTTCATGCCGAGTTTAGCCGCGTTTGCGTCTATAAGCGTTTGTAAAGATGACATCATATAGACCCTCCCCAAGCTCAGAAAACATGTATTATTAACTATTTCTGCCAATTTGATCAGAGTGAGCAGCAGAGAGAGCCGTTGTGAACTTGTATTTGCCTCTTTCTGTGTTTTTTTTTTTTTTTAAATGGATCCCATATTGAATATATGTCAGGAAATGCTCCTGATGTCGCTCTTGATGAGGCAGCAACGTCGTGGCAAATTTGCATGAGAGGTCCAGAATCAGAGCTCATCGATATTGGAGCCATCCGTTGATGGCACAGCGAATGTCCGTTGGATATTTCACAAACATGTATGCATCAGTGAGTGTATATATATATATATATATATATATATATATATATATATATATACGCTCTATGAACTCTGAACTACCCTGTTTCCCTGAAAATAAGACCTAGCGTGATTGTCGGTGATGGCTGCAATATAAGCCCTACCCCCCCAAATAAGCCCTAGTTAAAGTCCTTGTAGGTCTTATTTTCAGGGTAGGGCTTATTTTCAGGGAAACGGGGTAGGGCTTATTTGGGGGGAAGGGCTTATATTGCAGCCATCACCGACAATCACGCTAGGTCTTATTTTCGGGGAAACAGGGTAATTACCACATTTTAAACAATTTTTTCTAGTATTTTTTATGGTTTACCATCATATTTCTGAGTTTTCTGCTCCAAAAAATTGCGTTCCTTTTAAAAAGGCTTGTAAACGCAAACGCGGCTAAACGCAGGTGCCTGCGTTTAGCCGCGTTTAAGCTGCGTTTTGCGTCTGAAAAGCGGAAAAGCAAAGTGTCTGAACGCATTTTTTTTTTTTTGCTTCTGGAAAAACGAGGTTAAACGCAACTGCCTAAAAACGGGAAAAAACGAGACTGTGTACATGGACACATAGGATAACATTGCATGCGTTCAGGGGCAGCTGAAAAAAGTGTCCAACCGCCTCTGAACGCGCGTTTAACTGCGTCTCGTGTGCATGAGGCCTAATCTGCTGTCTCTGTAGGACACAGGAGGGATGTGGTGCACGCTCCTAACCCAGAGCAGGCTGGATCACCTATCTACACATGACTCTGCCTACACCCGTCATCCTGCCGCAGAAAATCTACTATGATGGGGGGGGGAGGGGGGTGGTTAACCGCTTCCCGACCGGCCACTGCACATATACGTCAGCAGAATGGCACGGGCAGGCAGAATCACGTACCGGTACGTGATCGTGCATGTGCCTGCCCGTGGTCGCGCGCGCCGCTAGCGGCGCGCTCGCGACCCGGTCGGGAGCTCCGTGACCCCGGCCGCGGGACCAGCGGACCCGATCGCCGCTGGTATCCCACGATCGGGTCACAGAGCTGAAGAACGGGGAGAGGTCTGTGTAAACAAACCTCTCCCCGCGCTTCCTACTCTGCCTGTCAGTGATCGGCGGTTCCCTGTCATCGGGAAAGCCGATCAATGACGTCAGACGTACAGCCACGCCCCCCTACTGTAAAAAAAAACACACACGTCACACTGACTCCTCCCCGCCCCCTAGGGGTTAACCCCCTAACTACAACTGTCATTTACATAGGAATCAGTGCTATTTAAATAGCAGTGATTACTGTATAAATGTTAAATGTCCCAAAAATGTGTCAAAAATGTCCGATGTGTCCGCCATAATGTCGCAGTCACAATAAAAAATCGCTGATCGCCGCCATTACTAATAAAAAAAAAAATATTAATAAAAATGCTATAAAACTATCCCCTATTTTGTAAACGCTATAACTTTTGCGCAAACTAATCAATAATCGTTAATTGCGATTTTTTTTACCAAAAATATGTAGAAGAATACGTATCGGCCTAAACTGAGGAAAAAAAAATGTTTTTTTATATATTTTTTGGGGGATATGTATTATAGCAAAAAGTAAAAAATATTGCATTTTTTTCAAAATTGTCGCTCTATTTTTGTTTATAGCGCAAAAAATAAAAACCGCAGGGGCGATCAAATACCACCAAAATAAAGCTCTATTTGTGGGAAAAAAAGGACGCCAATTTTGTTTTGGAGCCACGTCGCACGACCGCGCAATTGTCAGTTAAAGCGACGCAGTGCCGAATCGCAAAAAGGGGCCTGGTCCTTTGGCTGCCAATTGGTCCGGGGCGGAAGTGGTTAAACTCCTCTAATTTTCCTCAGTGCCTTGTGCCATGGTGGAGCCATTGTGGTCAGGATGAGTACCGCACATTCATCTTCCTCATCCCTGACCTTCATCTTCTGGCCCTTGCTGATCCCATCCTCTGTTAGCCCCCGTACACACGCTCGGACATTCCGACCACAAAATCCGTCGGGTTTTTTTCTCCGATTGGATTTTGTCCGAAACCGGTGTTGCACACGCGGTCGGACAAAGTTGTCGGAAAATCCGATCGTTCAGAACGTGACGACGTTCGTTTCGTTACTAGAGGCTAGTAGCCAATAGCTTTGGTCTCGTAATTTTGATCTGAGCATGCGTGGCACTTTGTCCGATCGGAATTCTCTACAAACGATCGGACAAAGTCCGATCAGTTTTTGTTGTCGGAAAATTTGAGATCCTGCTCTCAAATTTTTTTTCCGTCGGAGCTTCCGACGAAAAAAGTCCGACAGAGCCCACACACGATCAAATTTTCCGACCGTGTGTACAGGGCATATAATACTCCTGTAGTATTTGCAGAAAGCTGTATGCCCGACCTCAGTGTTCTCACCCTGCCCCAAAGCACCCACCCCTCACCCCATGTTGAGGGTATGTGGCCTGGCATGTTTCTGGGGGGGGGGTTTCTTGCTTATCCCCTCCCCTTTCCTGACCTGTCAGGCTTCATGCTCGGATAAGGGTCTGGTATGGATTTTGGGGGGGGGGGACCCCACACCGTTTTTTTTTTTTTTTTTTTGGCACGAGGTTCCCCTTAAAATCCATACCGATATGGATTGGTAGGACTCCTAATGCGGCGTACACACGAAGGGACTATGCCGCGGGATTGTCCGCTGGACTCAAGTCCACGGACAATCCCCTCGTGTGTGGGGCGCCGGCGGACTTTTTGGCACCAAAAAGTCCGGCGGACTAGGTTTTAAGTTTTTTGTTTTAAAATTGTCCGCTGGACTTGACAGTCCGGCGGACAATCCCGCCGTTAGTAGGCTAGTCCGCCGGACTTTTGAAATGAACGGACTTGCCGCTCATCGGAAAGTCCGGTCATTCCCGCAGACTTTTTTTCCAGTGGACTGTCCGCCGGAGAAGTCCGGGCGTGTGTGGGCAAGTCACACGCTCGGAAGTCCGGGCGTGTGTGGGGAAGTCCCGGCGGACAAAGTCCGAACGTGTGTACGCGGCATAATCCGTTTTTTTTTTTTTTTTTTTTTTCAATAGCCAGGTGCCGGCAATTGTAACTTACTGACTCATTTTAAATGGGATTTGACTTTTTTTTTTTTTTTCTTCAAAAATTACATTTTTGGTGTAGAATATTTTATGCAGGTTGCAGATGCGCCACTTTACAGGCATATTAAGGGGACCCCCCCCCAGGCACGATATTTAAAATAATTTTTATTGTTGCACTTTAAGCATAATTAAAATCACTGCTCCTGATAAAATGTTTGTATTAAAAAAAAAAAAAAAAAATGTTATCGATACATGTCCCCCAGGGCAGTACCCGGACCCCCCATACCCCATTTATGGACAATTACTTGCATATAAGCCTTTCAAAATGGGCACTTTTGATTTTTCCTGTTCGTTTTTCATAGACTTCAATGGGGTTCAGTTCTGCTGCCAACCAAACAAGGGGGGGTGTTCGGCCCATCTCTAGTCACCATATACAGATATATCTCATAGTTAGTCCTTCTCTGGGCGTAGTGCCCGGGTACATCTCTCACTACATCACTGTCTGCAATCAGCCAGCAGATCTATCAGAACACGTTATAAAGCAATATTAAGGGGGAACTCTAATGCCGCGTACACACGGTCGGAATTCTCGTCGGAAAAAGCTCTGATGGTTTTCCCGTCGGAATTCCGACGGAATTTCGCTCAAACTGTCTTGCCTACACACCGTCACACCAAATTCCGAAGGTCTGTAACACAGCGGCATAAAACACATTCGACAGCACTATAAAAAGGGAAGTTTAATGCTTCCGAGCATGCGTCGAATTGTTTCCAAGCATGCGTCGGAATTTTTGCATACACACGATCGGAAAATCCGAGTTGTGGGAGTCTATGCCTGGAAGTGGGTGCAAATACCTGTCTAATGCCGCGTACACACGGTCGGATTTCTCGTCGGAAAAAGCTCTGATGGTTTTCCCGTCGAAATTCCGACGGAATTTCGCTCAAACTGTCTTGCCTACACACGGTCACACCAAATTCCGACGGTCAATAACACGACATAAAAAAACATTCGACTGCACTATAAAAGGGACGTTTAATGCTTCCGAGCATGCGTCAAATTGTTTCCGAGCATGCGTCGGAATTTTGCGTGTCGGAATTGCATACACACGATCGGAAAATCCGATTTAGAAAGGTTTTCCGTCTGAAAAATTAAGAACAGGTTCTCGATCCAAAGTCCGTCGGAAATGCCAACAGAAAAAGACCGATGGGCGTACACACGGTCGGAAAATCCAATGAAAAGCTCCCATTAGACATGTGCAATTTGTTTCGTTTTTTTTTTTTTTGTTTTTCGTTTTTTTTTTTTCGTTATTTTCGTTTCTTTCGTTTTCGTACGAATGAACGAATCATTCGAATCGTACGAATCCGAATAACGAATCGTAACGAATCGTACAAATCAGATTAACGAATCATTCGAATCGAACGAATCCGAAAAACAACGAAAATCTGAAAAAAACTAATTAGAAACAACGAATGTACTAATGAAGAAAATCCGAAAAACGAAAAAATTCGTACATTCGTAACTTTTTTTTTTTGTTGTTGAATTGGTAATTTTCCGTGTCCCTTACAATGGCACTGCTAAACGTGCTTCGAATGGATTGAACAAAAAAATTCGTACATTCGTAACTTTTTTTTCGATTCGTAACTTTTTTTTTTTCGATTCGTAACTTTTTTTTCAATTCGTAACTTTTTTTTTTTTTTTTTTTTCGATTTGTAATTTTCCGTGTCTCTATTGAACCAACAAATTTGTAACTTTTTTTTCGATTCGTAACTTTTTTTTCAATTTTTAACTTTTTTAATTTTTTTTTTTTCGATTTGTAATTTTCCGTGTCTCTATTGAACCAAAAAATTTGTAACTTTTTTGTCGATTTGTAACTCTTTTTTTTTTCAATTCGTAAATTATTAAAATGTAATAATAGCATACACATTACATAAAATTATGAATTATGCTCCGATTACGAATCTACGAATGTTACGAATGTTACGAATGTTACGAATGTACGAATAAATACGAATGCGTCCGAAAATTAAACTAACGAAAAAACAAATCAACGAAAAAATAACTCTTACGAATCGTTACGAATCCGAACAACGACGACTTACGAATGTACGAATCGTTACGAATCGAAAAAAACGAAACGAAAAAAAAACTTTTTTTTTTCGGAAATGAAAAAAATGAAACGAAAATAAACAAATTTTTTTGTTGTGCACATGTCTAGCTCCCATCGGACTGTTTTCCATCGGAAATTCCGACCGTGTGTACGCGGCATAATAGCAATGTACTCATCTAATAGGACATATCGATGTATAAACTGAGGGCAGGCTCACCAGGTACACCAACCCCTCAGAAGCCCCGACCTGGCCTATATCTACATCGGTGTTCTGTACATAGACAGAGATAGAACTAGAAAATAATGAGCATGGAGGAGCTCAGCTATGAGGAAACATTTATGTAAGGCCCCATTGCACGCGAGACGCAAATGCAAACTCTGCTGAACGCGTGTTTTAAAAAGCAGAAACCTGCGTTTAAAAACGCCGCGTTTTGCTGTGTTTTCATGCCGCGTTTAGCCGCGTTTGCGTCTATAAGCGTTTGTAAAGATAACATCGTATAGACCCTCCCCGAGCTCAGAAATCATGTATTATTAACTATTTCTGTCATTTTGATCAGAGTGAGCAGTAAGGATGAGCTCCGGCGCGTTCGCACGCTCCACGTGCAGAGCCCGCCAGGAAGTCGGGGCATCGCTGCGCTAATCACAGGCAGTGAGACATTGCCCCGATGCGCGGCTGCAGAGATCGGGGCGATGTCTCACTGCCTGTGATTAGCGCAGCGATGCCCCGACTTCCCGGCGGGCTCTGCACGTGGAGCATGCGAACACCCCGGAGCTCATCCCTAGTGAGCAGCAGAGAGAGCCGTTGTACACTCGCATTTGCCTCTCTTTCTGTGTTTTTTTTTTTGGAAATGGATCCCATATTGAATAGATGTCAGGAAATGCTCCTGATGTCGCTCTTGATGAGGCAGCAACGTCGTCGCAAATTTGCATGAGAGGTCCAGAGTCAGAGCTCGTCGACCCATCCGTTGATGGCACAGCGAATGTCCGTTGGATATTTCACAAACATGTATACAGAACGATCTAAACTAATTACGACATTTTAAACCAATTTTTCTAGTATTTTTATGGTTTGCCATCATATTTCTGAGTTTTCTGGTCCAAAAAATTGGGTTCCTTTTTAAAAAGGCTTATAAACGCAAACGCGGCTAAACACAGGTGCCTGTGTTTAGCCGCGTTTAGCTGCGCTTTGCGTCTGAAATGCGGAAAAGCAAAGTGTCTGAAAGCATTTTTTTGCTTCTGGAAAAACGAGGTTAAAACGCAACTGCATAAAAACGGGAAAAAACGGACACATAGGATAACATTGCATGCGTTCAGGGGCAGTTGAAAAAAAGTGTCCAACCGCCTCTGAACGCGCGTTTAACTGCGTCTCGTGTGCATGGGGCCTAAAGGTGATTTTTCTGGTTGTTTTGGATAGATTAGGGAGGGATTAGACCCTTCCTCAGATTTCTATTGCCGTCACCACCGGGGAGATTCATCCAATCTATTATTTCCCATCCCTACGATGGGAATTCTGTTCGGTGTGAGATGGTCTCTGAAAAGTCTTGTCGATTTATAAAACTAACACAAAAGAGGAAATCGGATAAACATGAAAGGGCGCGGTTTCCATCACACCCACCAACATTCAACAGGAAATCTCTTCAGCTGCTCCACTTCCTCTTGAGACGCTCTATTGTTGGCTCGTCTCTCATCATTCCTTCAACAGAAGTCCTGATAATACTTTATATCTTTTGTGAGAAACAAACCTTCACATTCCAGACTCTAAGGACTCCGAGTACGAGGGGGGAGCCGGGGAATCGCACCACCAGACTCCGGTCACACCGCTTCTCCTTCATTCTCTGGTTATTTATGGGATCCCAACACTCGTCTTATGGAGAATTCCATGACCATTGGACACACCGGTCACTCAGGTACCTTGTATTGCTAAGTCATTTACTATATACACTATATACACTTTGTTTTATGAAATCACTCGGATCACATTGGTCATTTTCTGCTGGTTTAGCTGATGATGTGATGCTAGGTGGTATTTCTATATAATTGTTCCATTATCATATATTGGGTATATTAAAGGCGGGTGGAGTTTATATGTAGGAACACCGGGTGGGGGGTTAGTAGTTTTATATGTGTGGGGTGCTATACTTTGTACTGGCTTTATGGGTGATTGTGTTGTTGTCTTTGGATTTAGTATCCTGTATACAGTGACCTGGGGACCTTTTCAGGGATATTGAATTGTTTCTATGGTTGCTGATTTGTTGTCTCATATTTATACATGTACAATACACAGTGGTGGCTGGTGCTCAAAATTTTTGGGGGGCCCATCAAAACGCAGCCACTTTGCCATCAAACGCAACAACTTTGCCCATCAAAACGCAGCCACTTTGCCATCAAAACGCAGCCACTTTGCCATCAAAACGCAGCCACTTTGCCATCAAAACGCAGCCACTTTGCCATAACATACACAGCCACTTTGCCCATCAAACACAGCCACTTTGCCATCAAAACGCAGCCACTTTGCCATCAAAACGCAGCCACTTTGCCATAACATACACAGCCACTTTGCCATAAAGCTGTCCCTGCAAAGAAGCTGCCACTGTGCCCCCCCCACCCCTGTACTTACCTTGTCTCAGGTGACGGCGGCATCGGTGTCCTCCATTTCCTCTCCTGCCCGCTCCTCCTATCACCCTCTCATCCTCTGCTATGATTGGACGCCTGATAGGCGCCCAATCACAGCGCCTGTCGTTTCAGCCAATCGGGGCACAGGTAACACAGACCTGTGCTCCTGATTGGCTAAGGGGCCGTACAATGTTAGCAAACCGAATTTCTTCGGTTTGCTAACATACTGCTGCTGAGTGACAAGGAACTCACAGCGTTGCGCCCGCTTGTCACCTTTTTGGACGCTAGTCAGGTGTTTCCAAAAAACACCCCACCGCTGTAATTCAAGCGCCCGGTGACCGAAAAGGGGCCGGACACCTGAATAGGGGGTGTCAGCAGCGACCATAGATAGATTCATGCAATGCATGAATCTATCTATGGAGTATAGTGAGTGACGGGAGAGGGGGGCGGCGCTCCTGCGCCCTTTATGGACGCACCGCCGCTGACAGTACAGCTAACAGGGAAGACTGTAATCTTCCTGTGATGGTGATAATAAAGCCAGTGTGTAAGCATGCGCAGGTCTCCCTCTGTCCAGTAGGTGGTGCTGCACCATTATATAGATATAGACTTACTCGTCTGTTAGGGGAAATGTCCCCTCCTCGACTCTGGTGTCTGATTGGATGTGCAAACCTCTGGTGATCTTGGGAACCATCTTAGTGTGGGACCTTTACCCTAGACCAGTGATGGCGAACCTATGGCACGCGTGCCACAGCTGGCACGCAGAGCCATCTCTGTGGGCACACGGGAGGGTCCAGGACAGAGCTAGAGGCCTCTCTCCTCTCAGCCCCCCTCCCTCTCTTTCAGCCCCCCCTCTCGTTGTGTCCCCCTCTCTCTGTTCCCCTCTCTCAGCTCACCCCTCTCTCAGCATTTCTCTCACACCCCTCTCTCTGTCCCCTCTCCCTCTCTTTGTTGCCCCTCTCTCAGCATCTCTCTCTCTCCTCTCTCTCTCTGTCTCCTCCCCTCTCTCTATCTCATCTCTCCCTCACTCCCCTCTCGCTCTCTGTCTCCCCTCTCTCTCTCCCCTCTCTCTCTGTCCCCTCTCTCCCTCTCTCTCAGCCCCTCTCCCTCTCTCTCAGCCCCCCTCCCTCTCTCTCAGCCCCCCTCCTCTCTCTGTTCCCTCTCTCAGCATATCTCTCACACCCCTTTCTCTCTGCCCCCCTCTCTCTCAGCCCCCCTCCCTCTCAGCATCTCTCTCACACCCCTCACTCTCGCTCTCTCTCTCCCCTCTCTCTCACACAACCCCTCTCTTTCGCTCAGCCCCCCTCTCTCACAAATTGCAGTGTTGGCACTTTGCAACACAAACCAATGTATTTATTTCAGTTTGGGCACTCGGGCTCAAAAAGGTTTCCCATCCCTGCCCTAGACCCTTTACCCTTCACATTTATGTGTTTTTTTTTTTAGTGCATTTTGCAGTTTGCAGAAATGCACTTCAGTCCATTTAACATTGTTTCCTATGGTACACAGGGCCGGCCTGGCCTACCGGGATACCAGGAGATTTCCCGGTAGGCCGCCTGCCCTGGGGCCGCTTTGCGGCTGCAGTGCTCCCCTCTCTCCTGTTCCTGTGTTTTACGGAGCTGGCCGGGTCTGTGTTCGGCGGCGGCGCTGTAACCAGGCCCTTCACAACAGGACAGGCAAAACAAGCAATTGCTTGGGGCCCCGAGCTGGCCTGGGTCCCCAGCCTCAGGTGCCTGCCTGTCACTGTCCCGGATTGCAGAGTTCTGTGATGAACTGTCAGCACTTCATAGAAACTCAGAGTGTGCGTGTCAGCCTGGAGATAGCGAGCCTCTCAGTGCACTGTGCAGAGCAGGCAGATAAGGACAAGGGTGGGCAGGAGAGGACACTGACAGATGAGATTACACCCTGGATGGAAGGAGGACACATCCTTAGATAGTAGGGCAGGGTTCATGCTGGGACTTGAAATCCTCACTTTTGGGGGATGATCATGTGACCCTCCCCCCCAAAAGTGAAGAACTACAGGTCCCAGCATGAACCCCTCAGAGCTGAAGATGTTTCCTGCATCACTGCACACATGATGACTCCTCCCACTCGGCCCTTCTGTCCAGCTGTTCACTGTCTCTTCTCTCCCACTACTTGTTTGCCTCTCACTACACCTGCAGCAGCCCCCGTCCATCCCACGGTCCCCCTGTCCATCCCACAGTCCCCCCTGTCCATTCCACTGTCCCGACTGTCCCCCCTGTCCATCCCACGGTCCCACTGTCCTCCCTGTCCACCCCACTGCCCCCCCTGTCCACCCCACTGTCCCCACCGTCCACCCCGCTGTCCCCCCGTCCATCCCGCTGTCCCCCCACGTCCATCCCGCTGTCCCCCCGTCCACCCCACTGTCCCCCCGTCCATTTTTATTTATATAAAGTGTTGGTGAACTTAAACAGTTTCGCTATGCTGTGACCTCCATGTCGATTTTGCTTGGGGGCCCCCAAATTCCTTCAAACGGTCCTGGCTGTAACACGGTCCCGCCCCCCTAGACCGGCTCTTGTGATATTAGCTAGAATTAGTGTTCCGCCTATCACATGAGCCGGTCTAGGGGCGCAGGACCGTGTTACAGCACCGCCGCCGAACACAGACCCGGCCAGCTCCGTGATCCACAGGAGGAGATGCCCACCCGTACAGCCCGCCCTGTGTCAGTGCCTGGATAGGGGGATCGGCAAATAGAGGAAATGAGCTTTGTATATTCCTCCATGCAGCCGCTGAATGCTTGGAGGAGGGAGAGGAGGAGAATCAAGCATTCAGCGACTGCATGGAGGAATATACAAAGCTCATTTCCTCTATATGCCGCCCCCCTGCTTCTCCTCCTATCCAACTTCTTTTACTGCCCCCCCAGTTCTCCTTGTGCTCCCCCCAGTGCTCTCCTTTCCCACCACACTCTCCAGCCCCCCACTCAGTTCTTTTAACCCCTGTTCTTTCTGCCCCCCCCCCCTCCAGATCTCCCCATCCTTCTCTAGCCACCATCTCAGTGCTGTGCTCTCCACCCCTGTTCTCCCCCCCCCAGTGCTCTCCAGCTCTCCCATCAGTCTCCAGTCCCCACAGTACTCTCCAGCCCCCCGTGCTCCCCACCCTGTTCTTTTTGCCCCCCCCGGTGCTCTCAAGCTCCACCCATCGCTCTCCAGCCCCCCCCAGTGCTCTCTGCCCCCCGTGCTCTCCACCCCTGTTCTTTTTGGCTCCCCCTCCAGTGCTCTCTCAAGCTCCCTCCCAGCACTCTACGCTTCCCACCCCTGTGCTCTTCACTCCCCCCTGCATTTTGCCCCCACCCATGTGCTCTCCGCCCCCATAGTGCTCTCCAGTCGCCTGTGCTTTCCACCCCCTGTTCTTTCTGGCCCCCACTGATGCTCTCAAGCTCCCCCCATTTCTCTCCACTCCCCCCTGCTCTTTGAACCCCCAGTGCTCTCCAGCCCTGTTTTTCTGCCCCCCTCCCAGTGCTCTCAAGCTCCCCCTCAGTGCTCTTTGCCACCCCACACTCTTACCCCCCCCCCAGTGCTCTCAGCCTCCCATGCTCTCCACCCCTGTCCCCCCCCCCCCCCAGTGCTCTCAAGTCCCCCCCAGCGCCCCCACCCCTGTGATCTCCACTCCCCCCTGCTCTTTGCCCCCACCCATGTGCTCTCCAACCCTGCCAGTACTCTCTGCTCCCCCTTCTCCCCACCTCCCACCCAGTGCTCTCCACCTCCCAAGGACCAGAGGACAGGCTGACTGGGGCCGGAAAATGAGGACGGCTGAAGGTGCAGGTGGCCAGGGACCACTCCATCTCACAGCAAACAGATCCTCTGGACGGAACACTGTCCCCATCCAAAATGAGAAAAGACCCTGCCTGCTGCTGGCCATCATGGATATCCTGCTGGCATGCAAGGTACCGTACCGAGCATCAACAACACACCTTCCCACAGACAGGAACTGCAGACTGGGACATGGGGCACAGGAGGGGCTGCAATGATGGGCACAGTGAGGCTGCATTCATGGGCACAGTGAGGCTGTATTCATGGGCTCAGTAAGGCTGCATTCGTGGGCACAGTGAGGCTGCATTTGTGGGCACAGTGAGACTGCATTCACGGGCACAGTGAGACTGCATTTGATGGGCACAGTGAGGCTGCATTTGATGGGCACTGGTGAGGCTGCATTGAGCTCTTTTATCATGTCTACAGCCTCTGACTATCTCCTGTATCATATATGAAGAAGAACCACTTATTTCCTCATAGGGGGTACCAATGAAGAAGACAATCCCATATGAAAAATAAGTGAAAAGAAGCTACTGCAGATATCATAGACAGAAGGGTTAAAAATAAATAATCAGTGTTTGTCAGAAAAACTAATTTATTAATAACGAGTTATAACATTACTGTTGGAGATGACAAAAATTGTCATATCACTTGCATGGAGTATATCCTTAGGTTTAAAATACCCATCCCCCGGGGCTACATATAAAACACACGACAATGATGAACAAACAAAAAATAGACAAACATGCAACAATAACGGTTGGAGGCACCTCCTTTGTCACTAATGTGCCAATGTTCCCAAGTGGGATATCAAAGTATTAAACCACTGTGTGGTAGTATTTATACATTGGCACATGAGTGATCAGATGGGGTATGGAGAAAACTATGCTACCTAGACAAATGGTGGGAAATGGGAAAAGAACCCCCCAAATGGCTGCTAATGACATCACACTATATTTATAGGTTAATTGAAATCAAGTAGCATGTAACAGTCCATAAAGATACAATTTGCAATGCTAATATTGTGTTGACTAAGCAGCTGATAATAGGTTGGGATATATTCCCCTGTTAGCTGCAAGTTGCATGGCTCTTTAATTAGCGTTTGATTGCAGTCCAGTGATAGATAGGGATCAGTCCATGAGATGCAGTTTATATTGCAAGTTTTAAGGCTGAGTTCCTGGGTATTAATATAGAAAGATATTGTTCTATCACTTTTGTTTCAGCGGAAAAAGTAATAAAAAAGCACATATAGGAGCAGTATAAAGAAAGAAACGAAAGAACATGTTGCTGAGATGTTCACATGGAACCATTTGAAACAATATATAAAGGCACTCAAATATGTGCTGTTTACCAACAACAGTTGTCAGAATAAAGTTCTTTCTTTGTTTGTATAGATGTAACAGCTTATATATTGCCACATTGTTTCTAAACAGGACAGGATTCTGTGACAATCAACTAGTACCAGCACCTGTTAGACAAATGTGTTAGAATCAGCTCCGCTCGTTCCTCATGCAATGAAGAGAAGTCCTTGTGTATTGGAATCATAAATCATTAAACAAGCATTATGCTGATATTAATTTCCAGGAACTAGTGCTTCACTTGGCATTAAACAGAGCAGAAAGTATGAGAAGAAAATTTATTGGAGAGAATCTGGTCTCCAGCCAGAGTTCTCCAAACAAGGGGGAGCCGTGCCAGGCACTGGAGGGTGCTCCCGTGCCTCCAAAACGCATCCAGGGATGGGGTAAGAATTCGCTCTTGTCATACCCCCTATATACCTTGTCTCCACTATGATAAATTACCCACAGTGCTGACTTACAGCACTGGTTCCCTAACTCTACACATGTAAGGTTCTCCTTGTCAAATGGTATTTTTTCTCTTTTTTCCCCCTTGTTCCTCTTTACAGATGTCAAAAACCATGTATTTCCTGATGAAGCTATACAGCGAAACTAGTAGAAATGCATATTGCACATCTGTCTGATTTTATGAATAATTGTTCAATGTACTAATATGTGATGAACCATTACAATAAATTGTTAAATTTTACTCATTTATCTGGTGTATAAACATTAGTAAACCACATTTTATGTACCGTGATAGTCCGACAGCTCCCCCTTGTTTGGAGAACTCTGGCTGGAGACCAGATTCTCTCCAATAAATTTTCTTCTCATACTCTACGGATGATGGTACACACGTCAACCCTATATAATTCCGTTTAAACTAGAAAGTTAGGCCACAACTTCTTCCACAGAGCAGAAAGTATGTTAGATATAAGTCGCAGCAGGAAAAAAGGGGAGGTTTATGTTACCACTTCCTCGGCAGGTAAGTTGAATCAGTCCGTGTGATTATTCACTAAGATGTCCTGGAAGGGTATCCTCCGATCACTCTGCTGGTTGAGATCTCATCAAAAAATTCCTTGCTGAGTATTCCTTCATTTATGGGCTTATGCTGATCGCAAGATGGTATAAGCTTGAAAAGATTTTTTGCAACTGCTCTGTTTGTGCTATTAGTCCGCTGTTCGTTGTCAGCTAACGCTGATAGTCATAGGCAATCATAAGTCCTCTCCTTTGCTGTTAGTTGTTACCCCATGGTGGGCCCGCTCACCGCTCCTACGCCAACGCGTTTCGCAACGCAACGTTGCGTAGCTTCGACTGTATCATGTCTGCAGTCTCTGAGGGAGTCTGGAAAGGAGTCAAGAGTGGGAGCACCGCCAGAATGGGGTCATGGGAGACGTCAGACGTGTGTGGACTGTGGAGAGGAGACTATAGGATAAAACCAGGGCCACCAAGCTGGAGCCGACTGACTGATCCCTGCACGATGCACCTGAGAGGAGGTCAGTGACAGCACCGCCAGGCCAGTCTGAGGGGGGGTCACTGATGTAAGGGGGGAGTGAATAGGATAATGTAAGGGAGCACTGATATAAAGAGTTTGCCCCTTATATCAGTAACCCACCCCCTTATCTTAGTGTATTCTTTCTGCGGAAGGTGCCCCCCCACATTCTGAGTTCCTGGGGTCCCCCTTGATGATTGACCACTTTTAACTCGAATTTGCTTATATATATATATATATATATATATATATATATATATATATATATATATATATATATATATATATATCCTTATGTGATTTCATATCTGTCTTATCCAGTGTCAATCCTGACCTCCCTGGGGCCCTCTACCTGACCCGCAATGCCGTGGAAACCATTTGCCACACAGTCACACCTGACACTTCAGCGCTCCCAATACAATCCTCCCTCCTTTAACCACCTCAATACAGGGCACTTACACCCCCTTCCTGACCAGACCAATTTTCAGCTTTCAGTGCTCTCTCACTTTGAATGACAATTACTCAGTCATGCAACACTGTACCCATATGAAATTTGCGTCCTTTTTTTCACACAAATAGAGCTTTCTTTTGGTGGTATTTAATCACTAGTGGGTTTTTTATTTTTTGTGCTATAAATAAAAAATACCATAAATTTTGTTTAAAAAATGCATTTTTCTTTATTTCTGTCATAAAATTTTGCAAATTAGTAATTTTTCTTCATAAATTTTGGCCAAAATTTATACTGCTACATATCTTTGGTAAAAATAACCCAAATTAGTGTAAATTATTTGGTCTTTGTGAAAGTTATAGAGTCTACAAACTATGGTGCCAATCACTGAAAATTGATCACATCTGATCAAGCCTTCAGTATATCGGGTGTATCTCATATCTTGAGACACTAACAAGTCAGGAAAGTACAAATACCCCACAAATGACCCCTTTTTAGAAAGTAGACATCCCAAGGTATTAAGTAAGTAGCATGGTGAATTTTTTTAAGTTGTAATTTTTTCCCACAATTCTTTGCAAAATGAATATTTTTTTTATTTATTATTTTTTTTTTACAAAATTCTCATATTAACAGGTTATTTCTCTCACAGAGCATATGCATACAACAGATTACACCCCAAAATACATTCTACTACTCCTCCTGAGTACGGCGATACCACATGTGTGGGACTTTTATGACCCCATTTTGGAACGCAAACACCCCAACGTATAATCTATGAGGCATAATGAGTCTTTTGAGCAGAGGACCAACATTGAAGTAGTACCTTCAGGCGTTCTACGAGCATAAATGACACATCTCATTTCTCAACCACCTATTACACTTTTGAAGGCCCTGGAGCACCAGGACAATGGAATTGCCCCCAAAATGACCCCATTTTGGAAAGCAAACACCCCAACGTATAATCTATGAGGCATAATGAGTCTTTTGAGCGGTTCATTTTTTTCCAGAAGTTTTTGGAAAATGTGGAAAAAAAATGAAAACGCATTTTTTTTTACACAAAGTTGTCAATTTATCAGATATTTCCAACACATAGCATGTACACAGCAAAGATGACACCCCAAAATACATTCTTCTACTCCTCCCGAGTATGGCAACACCACATGTGTGAGACTTTTACACAGCCTGGCCACATACAAAGGCCCAACATCCAAGTAGCACCATCAGGTGTTCTAGGAGCATAAATGACATATATAATTTCCTGGCAACCTATCATTTTTGAAGGCCCTTCATATTTCTAACACATAGCATGTACATACCAAGAATTAGAATTCAAAATAAATTTTAAATAAAATTTATCAAAATAAATTTTATCGCGGAAAGGGTAAAAAAAAAAAAAAAAAAGCATTACCTGTGCTTTTAGTAGTATCCACAGAGGAGAGCACTGGTCCAGGCAGCAGGTAGGGATGTGCTTAGCGACAGCAATGGTAATTATCCAGGCAACAGGCAGGAATATTGTCTATAGTCAGCACAAGGATATTGTCAGCACAGCAGTCCATAGAAATTGTCCAGGCAGAGACAGCCAGCACAGCCATAATATTGGTCCTGGTACACTGTTACCTGCATACACTCATTGTACCGCTCTCCAGCCCTTCATAAACATACTGCCTCTTGCTACAGATAATTATTTGCATAGTCGAGGTAGCGGTGTGGTCCGTTCATGCGGCAGGCAGAGGCATGGTGGCAGTAAGTCAGCAGCAAGCTGAGGGCCGCAATCAGGTAAGACCTGTGCACAGGTGCACAGGGGTAGAGGCTTCGACCCACCCAAATCTCTATGAAGCCTCCGGGCTCCAGACCCTAATCCGAAAACCGGAGAAAACAAAAACAAATTGTTTTCTCCATCCGGAAAAACAATTCTGGAGCCCCTCACATATGTGAGACCCCTGTGTACTACAGTAGCAGGGCAATAGATCAGTCCAAGCGGTAGGCAAAAGCATAGTCCATAAAACAGGCCAGGATCAGTTCACGTGCAAGCAGTCCAATCGGTAGGCAGTAGCGTAGTTAATAAAACAGGCCAGGGTCAGTTTTTGTGGAAGCAGTCCAAACGGTAGGCAGAGGCATAGTAAAAAAAACAGGCCAGGGTCAGTTTTTGTGGAAGCAGTCCAAACGGTAGGCAGAGGCATAGTCAAAAAAACAGGCCAGGGTCAGTTCACGTGGAAGGCAGTGGCATGGTTATTTAGGGAAGCATGGAAAATGGTCAGCACTGAAAATGGGGAAATGGTTAATATTTTAGGGATGTATGATAAAGTTGGAAGCATTCACCGATGCAAAGGCCAGGTTGGGAGGGACACTGGGGACAATGGACGCTGGTATCTGTCCGAAACCCTCTTTTGGTGCACACGCGACATTTTTTTTGCCTTCTTCGGCCTGCTTCAGATGGTGGAATTTTGAAGGGGAAGTGGCGCTCATAAAGTCGGCAAACAGTCTCATAGCGAAGGTCTTCTGGAGGGGGTCCTTGGTGATAGGTGAGGGACGTGACAATTTCTTCTATGAATTTTAGAAAGGGGGTGTGGCTTTCCATGGATTTGGTGTAGACTACATAGGAATTATAAATGGCCAAATGGAAGAGATAAATTGCTACCTTCTTATACCAGAATCGGGACCTCCTTATTGACAAATAGGGCTTGATCATTTGATCATTGAAATCCACCCCCCCCATGTAGAGATTATAGTCTTGGACACATTTTGGCTTTTCAATGGGACCTTGTCTTCTTTGAACCTCAATTGTAGTGTCCTCATGGATGGTGGACATCATGTGCACGTCCCTTTTATCCTTCCACCTCAAGGCCAGCACTTCATTGCATCTCAATGATGCTCTTTCCCCCCTTCGCAGCTTTTTATTCGCCAGTGATTGTGGGAAGCCCTTCCTATTTTTTCTTGAGGTTCCGCAGGCCAGGGTTTTTGCCAGGTACAAGTGTCTGAAAAGGGGCAGGCTGGTATAAAAGTTGTCAAGGTATAGATGATATCCTTTTGTTCAGAAGTGAGTATGCCAGGTCCCATACAATCTTTCCAGTTGTGCCCATGTAGGCCGGGCATTCAGGGGGCTGGAGCTGGGAATCTCTTCCTTCATATATGCGGAACGCATACAAATATCCCGTGGCTCTCTCACACAGTTTGTATAATTTGACTCCGTATCTGGCCCTTTTGCTAGGAATATATTGCTTTAATCCTAGCCGGCCAGAAAAGGGTACCAGGGACTCATCGACACATATATTCTGCTCGGGGACATAAAGTTCTGCAAATTGTTTGGAAAGGAAATTTATCAGTGGGCGAAGTTTATATAACTTGTCGTAATTTGGATGATTGTGGGGAGGGCACTGGGTGTTGTCGCTGAAGTGAAGAAAGCGCATTATGATGTTGTATCGGGACCTGGACATTATGGCAGAATAAATGGGCATGGCGTGCATGGGTTGGGTGGACCAATAGGTATGTCCTTCATTTTTTTTTTGTAACCCCCATGTTTAGGGTGAGGCCCATAAACACTTTGAACTCATTCAAATTCAGATCTCTCCACTGAAACGGACGGGCATGTGATGATCGGGGGTTATTGGCAATATGCTGCTGGGCGTATAAATTTGTCTGGTCCACAATAAATTGCAGAAAAGTGTCGGGCAAAAATAAATGAAAGAAATCCATCTCTGACAAATTTTGGGTGTTGGCCTGCACACCTGGCTGTGCTGTGAAAGGGGGAATAATTGGTGAAGCCGAGTCGGAAGGCAGCCATGTTGGGTTGGCAAGACCATCTGGCATATATGTAGAGGCCCTGGCTCTTGGGGGATGTGACACTCCAGTATTTGGATTAGAATTTCCTGGGCTGGTACTCAGGCGTGATGTGGCAGAACTGGTTCTGGGTCTGGGCATTTGTTGGTGGGGCCCATCGCCGGCAGCAGCGATGGTACTGGGCATTTGTTCCTGGGGCCTAACGCTGGCGGCAGTGCTGGTACTGGGCCTGGATATTTGTTCTTGGGGCCTATTGCTGGCGGCAGCGCTTGTACTGGGCCTGGGGATACAATCCTAGTTTCCAGAGTGCCGTGCCCTTTTAGGAGGGACCCATTCTTCTTCCGAATCATTTGCCGATTCACTATTCGGTTCAAATGCAGATTCGGAATCGAGATTTGATTCGGAATCAGGATTTGATTCGGAATCAGAATTTGATTCCGATGAGAACTCCCCGTTGCTCTCATCAGTCATGGAGAGGATCTGGAACGCCTCCTCACTATTGTAAAGCCTTTTGGACATGGCGCTGATGGCTGTGTGACAGGTGGCAGGTGACGGTCACTGATGGGCTGTGTGATGGGTAGCAGGTGACTTTCACTGATAGGTGATGACGGTGTGACAGGCGATGGTCACTGATGGGTGACAGGCCACGGACAGTGACAGGTAATGGTCACTGATGGCTGGCGGTCACTGATGGCTGGCGGTCACTGATGGGTGATGGCTGAAGACTGGCGGTGGCTGATGGCTGGCGGTCACTGATGGGTGACAGGTGATGGCTGATGGGTGACGGCTGGTGGTCACTGATGGGTGACGGCTGGCAGTCACTGATGGGTTACAGGTGATGGCTGGCGGTCACTGATGGGTGATGGGTGACGGCTGGTGGTCACTGATGGGTGACGGCTGGTGGTCACTGATGGGTGACGGCTGGTGGTCACTGATGGGTGACGGATGACTGGTGGCGGTCACTGATGGGTGACGGATGACTGGTGGCGGTCACTGATGGGTGACGGGTGACTGGTGGCGGTCACTGATGGGTGACGGGTGACAGCTGGCGGTCACTGATGGGTGACGGGTGACAGCTGCGGTCACTGATTTGTGACAGGTGACTGGTGGCGGTCGCTGATCGGTGACGGGTGACTGGTGGCGGTCACTGATGGGTGACGGGTGACTGGTGGCGGTCACTGATGGGTGACGGGTGACAGCTGGCGGTCACTGATGGGTGACGGATGACAGCTGGCGGTCACTGATGGGTGACTGGTGGCGGTCACTGATGGGTGACGGGTGACTGGTGGCGGTCACTGATGGGTGACGGGTGACAGCTGGCGGTCACTGATGGGTGACGGATGACAGCTGGCGGTCACTGATGGGTGACTGGTGGCGGTCAGTGATGGGTGACGGGTAACAGGCGCACCGCTGACGGTCACTGATGGCAGTCTCCTATGTGACAGGTGAACTTTATGGGGTGACTGTTGGGTGACAGATGACAATGGGGGGGGGGGGGGGGGGGGGGGGGCGGCCGATCTGACAAGTGTGGTGTTGGTGCAGACACTACAGAACACAGATCGGTAACTCACTGCTCCAGGCTCTTCTCTCCTCACACTAGAAACGGTGTGTGAGGAGAGAAGCGCTGGTAACAGCTCGTTACCGCGCTGTGTTTACATTTAGTGGTCGGCTGTGAAAGGATCACAGCCGATCACGTGACTAAACAGCCAGCCAATGGCTGTTTACCGGCATCAGTGACGAGCCGTGTTCCCGGGGAACACGCCGTCACAGACGTGCACGCGCAGCGCGCTCGCGATCGCGCGCATGCGCCGTGCACATTGGGGGTGGAACCATTTGTGATCGGCCGTGACTTCATCACGGCCGATCACGTGGTAAACAGCCATGACGAATGGCTGTTCACCCTCTTCGGTGGCGAGCGGAGTCTCCGTGACACGCCGCAACCGAAGGAACGGGGATGCGCGCGCTCGATCGCGCGCATTCCCTGTTCAAAGGCGAGGACGTCATATGACGCCCTGCCGGAACAAGAGAAGCGCCGCCTGGCCGTCATTTGACGGCCGGCGGTCGGCAAGTGGTTAAACAAAACAGTCAAAGAATAAGTACAACAATATAGAACAGACATGTATATAATATATAAATCTTTACATATCTGAGTGCGGATCCCCCACTTACATCAGGGTCCCCAGAGAGCACCCCCCTTACATCAGGATCCCCAGAGAGCCCCCCTTACATCAGGGTCCCCAGAGAGCACCCCCCTTACATAAGGGTCCCCAGAGAGCACCCCCTTTACATCAGGGTTCCCAGAGAGCACCCCCCTTACATCAGGGTTCCCAGAGAGCACCCCCCCTTACATCAGGGTCCCCAGAGAGCACCCCCCTTACATAAGGGTCCCCAGAGAGCACCCCCCTTACATCAGGGTCCCCAGAGAGCACCCCCTTACATCAGGGTTCCCAGAGAGCACCCCCCTTACATCAGGGTCCCCAGAGAGCCCCCCCTTACATCAGGGTCCCCAGAGAGCACCCCCCTTACATCAGGGTCCCCAGAGAGCCCCCCCTTACATCAGGGTCCCCAGAGAGCACCCCCCCCTTACATCAGGTTCCCCAGAGAGCACCCTCCTTACATCAGGGTCCCCAGAGAGCACCCCCCTTACATCAGGGTCCCCAGAGAGCACCCCCCTTACATCAGGGTCCCCAGAGAGCACCCCCCTTACATCAGGGTCCCCAGAGAGCATCCCTATAAAGCCCCTCCTTACATCAGGGTCCCCAGAGAGCCCCCCATACATCAGTGTCCTCAGAGAGCCTCCCTACTTACATCAGGGTCTGCAGCATTGCCCTTTACATCAGAGTTCCCCCTTGCACTGTAAGGTGGAATCCTGCATACTATGATGTAAAGGGGAACTCTGGAATGTGGGGAGGACTGTGGTGACCAGAGAAAGAAAACACTAAGATAAGGGGGTTTACTGATATAAGGGGGAAACCTTTACATTAGTGCCCCCTTACAATATTGTATTGAGCCCCCCCCCCCCCCCTAGACTGGTCTGTCGGTTCTGTCACTGACCTCCTCTCAGGTGCATCATGCAGGGCTCAGTCAGTCGGCTCCAGCTTGGTGGCTCTGGTTTTATCCGATAGTTTCCTCTCCGCAGTCCATACATGTCTGACTTCTCCCATGACCCCCATCCTGGCGGCACTCCCATTCTTGACTCCTCTCCAGACGTGATATAAGACAAGAGATGGTCAGAGGCTGCGGATGGTACAGGGGAGGTCAGAGGCTGCGGATGGTACAGGGGAGGTCAGAGGCTGCGGATGGTACAGGGGAGGTCAGAGGCTGCGGATGGTACAGGGGAGGTCAGAGGCTGCGGATGGTACAGGGGAGGTCAGAGGCTGCTGATGGTACAGGGGAGGTCAGAGGCTGCGGATGAGACAACAGGAGAGTTCAGAGGCTGTGGGGGGGGGGGGCAACAGGAAAAGTCAGAAGCTGCAGTGGGGGCAGGAGGTCAGAAACTGCGAGGGGGGGGCAGGATGTCAGAGGCTGCAGGGGGCCCCAGGAAGCGAGAGGCTGCGGAGGGGACGTAGGAAGGCTTTATATTTAAAAATGGCGCCACTTGGCGTCATCGTGTCACTGCGCATGCGCCCACCTTTCCGAAAATTGCAGAGCGTGTCCGGACTTCGGAACAGCGCTGGCGCATGCGTAGTTGCATGTCGGCCCAGCAGCCATCTTTTTTTCAGGCGCCGCTGCCCTCACAACGGCAACAGTGGCCCCGGGGGTCCCTGAGCAGAGCCGATCCGCCCTTGGGGGGCCCCGCACAGCGTATAGGGTAGTCTGCGTATAGGGCGGATCAGCTCTAGTCTTATCTATATATAATACACTCTTCAAAATGTGCTTTAAAATGTGTGGTTTTCCCTTTCATGAACAAGAAAATAATGACGTTATGCTGTTGCGCTGGTATAATAATGCTGTGGGGCTGGTATTAAATTTTTTCCAGGGCTGGATTTTTTTCCCAGTCCGGCCCTGATGGTACACATTCACATCTATGCATTTTTTCAGCCGGCATGTTTGGAAAGGATCGGGGACTTATTTCCGCACAGCGTTTTGCGTATAATAGACTTTAATGGACCCGTATCAAAAACAAAGGGCCTGTTAAACTTCTGCCTCTTGATCCCCGAAGTGTTCGAACACCTTAATGCTCAGATTTCTACCGAAGAAATTAGAAGAGTTCTTAAATCCCTGGCTCTGACCAAATCACCAGGACCAGATGGTTTGTCAGCGGAGTACTGCCAGAACTTCTCAGATACCCTGGTTCCACATTTATTTAACCACTTCCCGTGGGGGGCGCGATCGGTGGTGCGGTCTGTCAATCTGACACACCACTACACCGATCTCGGTAAAGAGCCTCCGATGGAGGCTCTTTACCATGTGATCAGCCCTGTCCAATCACGGCTGATCACGTTGATCGGCTTTTCCTCACTTGTGTCTGACAGACGCGAGTAGAGGAGAGCTGATCAGCGGCTCTCCTGACAGGGGGGGGGGTCTGTGCTGATTGTTTATCAACGCAGCCCCCCTCAGATGCCCACACTGGACCACCAGGGAAGCCGCCAGGACCACCAGGGAAGCACATAACATGTGAATAGCCAGGTACATCCCCCATGGCCATCCACATGTGCAAATGAATGCCCAATCTATGCCAATAAGTGCCCACAAATGAGCACTGACTGGCACCATTATGGAACAAATGAATTCAGTGATGCCCAGCAATGCCACCCATCAGTGTCATCAGTGCCCACCTATCAGTGCCTATCCATGTCACCCATCAGTGCCACCCATAAGTACCCATCAGTGCCACCCATAGGCACTCGTAGGCGGCACTCATAGGTACTTATCAGTGCCACCTATCAGTGCCACCTCATCAGTGCCACCTTATTGGTGCCCATCAGTGCCGCCCTATCAGTGCCCATCGTTGAAGAAGAAAACATACTTATTTACAGCATTTTTTAACAGAAACAAAGAAAACATTTTATTTTTATTTTTGGTCTTTTTTTATTTGTTGAGCAAAAAATTAAAATCGCAGAGGTGATCAAATATCCCCAAAATAAAGCTCTATTTGTGGAAACAAAATGATAAATAATTTGTTTGGGTACAGTGTAGCATGACTAGACATGTGCACAATAGAAAAATGTGTTTATTTTCGTTTCGTTTCTTTCGTTTCCGTTGATTCGTAACAATTCGTATTTTCGTAAGAGTTATTTTTTCGTTGATTCGTTTTTTCGTTAGTTTAATTTTCGTTTATTCGAAATTCGTGCGCATTCGTATTTTCGTAGATTTAGTTACATTCGTACTTTCGTTAGATTGATTTATTTGTACTTTCCTAACATTGTCTTTGTAGATTTGTAATCGGAGCATAATTCATAATTTTATGTAATGTGTATGCTATTATTACATTGTAAGAGACACGGAAAATTACGAATCGAAAAAAAAAGTTACGAATGTACGAATTTTTTCGTTCAATCCATTCGAAGCACGTTAAGCAGCGCTATTGTAAGAGACACGGAAAAAATTACCAATTCAACAAAAAAAAAAAGTTCCGAATGTACGAATTTTTTTCGTTCATTTTGATTTTCGTTGTTCCTGTTTTCGTTTTTCGGATTTTATTCTTTCGTAGTTTCGTTGTTTCTAATTTGGTTATTTCGGATTTTCGTTGTTTTTCGTATTCGTTCGATTCTAACATTCGTTATTCGTAAAAAAAAATTGCGAATCGTTCGTTCATTCGTACGATAACGAATGAACGAATATAATGAATTTTAACGAAAAACAAAAAAAAACTAAACGAATTGCACATGTCTAAGCATGACTGCGCAATTGTCATTCATGTCTAAGTGCCCCCCAGTATTGAAGTGGTTAAAGTATTCAATACAGTGGCATCCTTTGGTGCATTACCAGCAGAAATACTAAGAGCTCTAGTAGTCACATTGCCCAAACCAGGGAAGGATCCCCCTATACCACAGAACTTTAGACCAAGATCTCTCCTTAACGTAGTCCTCAAGGTTTACGCAAACAGAGTGACTGAAGTAACACCACCCTTAATAGCCCCAGATCAAGTAGGATTTGTAAAAGGACATCAAGCACCCGATGGCACCCGCAGAATCCTCAATCTGCTCCGTATAGCTGAGAGCCGCAAACTGCCTTTTAGACATGTGCACAATAGAAAAATTAGTTTAGTTTTGTTTTGTTTCTGTTTGTTTCCGTTGATTCGTAACGATTCGTAAATTCGTAAGTCGTCGGTGTTCGTAATCGGACTTGTTCGTATTTTCGTCGAGTTTTTTTTTTCGTAGATTCGTTTTTCCGTTAGTCTAATTTTCGTTTATTCGAAATTCGTATTTTCGTATTTTGTATTCGGACGCATTCGTATTTTCGTAGATTTAGTTACATTCGTACTTTCGTAAGATTGATTTATTCGTACTTTTGGAACATTGTTTTCGTAGATTCGCAATCGGAGCATAATTCATAATTTTATGTAATGTGTATGCTATTATTACATTGTAAGAGACACGGAAAATTACGAATTGCAGCGCCATTTTAAGAAAGACGGAAAATTACGAATCAACAAACAAAAAAAAAAAGTTACGAAAGTACAAATTTTTTCATTCATTTTGATTTTCGTTATTTTTGAATCTTCGGTATTTTCGTTGTTTCTGTTTTCGTTTTTGGATTTTCATTCATTCGTAGTTTCGTTGTTTCTAATTTAATTATTTCGTATTTTCGTTGTTTTTCATATTCGTTCGATTCGATAATTCGTTATTCATTAAAATTTTTCCTAAATCATTCGTTCATTCGTACGATACGAATGAACAAATATAACGAATTTGAACGGAAAACGAATTCGTAGCTAAACGAATTGCACATGTCTAGTGCCTTTTTAGCTCTTGTTGATGGGGACAGGGACTTCTTCTCGACAACCCTGGGCTGTGGTTGTCAGGGGTCTGTGGGAGGGGGGCTTATTAGAATCTGGAAGCCCCCTTTAACAAGGGGGCCCTAGATCTCGCCCCCCCCCTATATGATTGAGTATGGGCTACATTGTACCCCTACCCATGTCAAAAAGTATTAACCACAACAAACAGTTTTTGACAATTACTTTATTAAAAAAATAGTGTCCCTCGATGTAATCCATCGTCAATCACGACGCCTGACGAACCCGAAAGATAGAAAAAGTGTAAAAACGTTCCGTCTCCCGGGAGGCCTCCCGCCGAATGTCTGCTCTGCGCTTTGACAGTTCTTATATAGACAAGGGGCGGGGCCACCCAGCTACGTCATCCGGTGGCACCAACCCCCTTTTATCAAGGATATGCTCGGATAAGGGCCTGGTATGGACTGGGAAGGGCCCAATGCCATTTTCATCTTTAATTTTTTCAATAGCCGGGTGTCGGCAATTGTAACCGCAAGTCATTTTAAATCGTATTTTTCCTTTAGAAATGTAATTTTTTACAGGTACATTAAGGGGACCCTCCCCCAGGCACTATATTTATGTTCATTGTTGCACTTTAACCGCTTAGGACCGCCTCCTGCACATTTACGTCGGCAGAATGGCACGGCTGGGCACATCAACGTACAGGTACGTTGTCCTTTAAGAGCCCAGCCATGGGTCGCGCCGCCGGCAGCGTGCTCGTGACCCGGTCCTGAGCCCCCGTGACCGTGGGACCCGCGGACCCGATCGCCGCTGGTGTACCGCGATCGAGTCACAGAGCTGAAGAACGGGGAGAGGTCTGTGTAAACAAACCTCCCCCTGTGCTTCCTGGTGAGGCTGTCACTGACCGTCTGTTCCCTGTCATAGGGAAAGACGATCAGTGACATCACATGCCAAGCCACGCCCCCCTACAGTAAAAAAAAAAAACACACAAAGGACATACTTAACCCCTCCCCGCCCCCTAGTGGTTAACTCCTTCACTGCCAGTGTCATTTACACAGGAATCAATGCATTTAAATAGCACTGATTGCTGTATAAATGACAATGGTCCCAAAAAATGTGTCAAAAATGTCCGATGTTTCCACCATAATGTGGCAGTCACAATAAAAATCGCTGATAGTAAAAAAAAAAAAAAAATATTAATAAAAATGCTATAAAACTATCCCCTATTTTATAAACACTATACCTTTTGCGCAAACCAATCAATAATCACTAATTGCGATTTTTTTTTTTTTTTTTTTTTTTTTTTTTTTTTTTACCAAAAATATGTATAATGCCCCATACACACGGTCGGATTTTCCAACGGAAAATGTCCTATCGGACAATGTTGTCGAAAATTACGACCGTGTGTAGGCTCCATCAGACTTTTTCCGTCGGATTTTCCGACAGACAAAGTTTTATCTCCTGCTCTCAAATTTTGCGACAACAAAGTCCTATCGGACTTTTTCCGATCGTGTGTAGCGAATTCCGACGGACAAAGTGCCACGCATGCTCAGATCACATTACAAGACCAAAGCTATTGTCTACTAGCCTCTACGTAGTTCCGTCTTAGGCAACGAACGTCACCACGTTCAGAATGATCGGATTTTCCGACAACTTTGTCCGACCGTGTGTATGCAACACCAGTGTCGGACAAAATCCGTCGGAAAAAATCTGATGGATTTTGTGGTCGGATTTTCCGACCGTGTGTACGGGGCAGAAGAATACGTAACGGCCTAAACTGAGGAAGAAATTTAGTTTTTTTATATATTTTTTGGGTATATTTATTATAGCAAAAAGTAAAAAAATATAGATTTTTTTTCAAAGTTGTCGCTATATTTTTGTTTATAGCGCAAAAAATAAAAACCGCAGGGGCGATCAAATACCACCAAAAGAAAGCTCTATTTGTGGGAAAAAAAGGACGCCAATTTTGTTTGGAAGCCACGCCGCACGACCGCGCAATTGTCAGTTAAAGCGACGCAGTGCCGAATCGCAAAAAGGGGCCTGGTCCGTTGGCTTCAAATTTGTTTAAAAAAAAATATATATATGATACATGTCCCCCAGGGCAGTACCCGGACCCCCATGCCCCTTTTATGGCCAATTATTGCATATAAGCCTTCAAAACTGACACTTGATTTTTCCTGTTTGGCCCCCATAGACTTCAATGGGGCTCGCTGTTGGGGTTAGAACATTTCCCCTGTTCAGGAGTTCTGCTGCCAACCGGACAGGGGGGTGTTCGGCCCATCTCTAGTTACCATATAATGATATATCGCATAGTTAGTCCTTCTCTGGGTGTAGTGCCCGGGTACATCTCTCACTACATCACTGTCTGCAATCAGCCAGCAGATCTATCAGAACACGTTATAAAGTAATATTAAAGTGGGGTTCCGCCAATTTATTTAATTTTTTTAAAGTCAGCAGCTGCTGACTTTTAAAATATGGACACTTGACTGTCCAGGGCCCCAGCGATTCCTCACCTGAAGCCGATCCATCCCTCGGCTCTCGGGTGGAGGCGCCACCATCTTTGGTAAGGGAATCAGAAAGTGAAGCCTTGCGGCTTGACAGCCTGGTTCCCTACTGCGCATGCGCGATTCATGCTGCGCAATCCCACTGGTCCCTGTTGTCTTCTGGGACCTGTGTGTCTCCCAGAAGAAAGGGGGGGGGGCAGAGGAGGCACCAGACATGGCGTAGAGTAGATACCCATGGATACTGGAACTTCCATTTTTGGGTGGAACTCCACTTTAAGGGGGAACTCCTCATAAAGGATGGACTGGTCAAGCAAAGATGGCAGGCGAGGGAAAAATTGAACTAATGAACTGTTTAGGTAAGTTGCGCCTTTTTGTGAAATGGTGAAAACGGAAAGGTGCGCAAAACTGAATTAAATAATCTGAGGTCATCATTTTTCACTTACAGCTTTCAGAGTTTGTAAAAGATCCTCCAAACCAGACATTTCCTGAAAGCACAAGACCTGTAGAATAAAAAAAAAATGTGCTGCTGATTATTTAGGCCACACGATAGTTGTGCAAATGTTTATTAGACATGTGCACAACAAAAAAATTTGTTTATTTTCGTTTCGTTTTTTTCGTTTCCGCTGATTCGTAACGATTCGTAAGTCGTCGTTGTTCGGATTCGTAACGGTTCGTACATTCGTAAGAGTTATTTTTTCGTTGATTCGTTTTTTCGTTAGTTTAATTTTCGGACGCATTCGTATTTATTCGTACATTCGTAACATTCGTAACCTTCGTAGATTCGTAATCGGAGCATAATTCATAATTTGATGTAATGTGTATGCTATTATTACATTTTAATAATTTACGAATCGAAAAAAAAAGTTACGAATCCAAAAAAAAAAAAGTTACGAATCGAAAAAAAAGTTACGAATGTATGAATTTTTTGGTTCAATAGAGACACGGAAAATTACAAATCGAAAAAAAAAAAAAAAAAAAAAAAGTTACGAATCGAAAAAAAGTTACGAATCGAAAAAAAAAGTTACGAATGTACGAATTTTTTTGTTCAATCCATTCGAAGCACGTTTAGCAGCACCATTGAAAGGGACACGGAAAATTACCAATTCAACAAAAAAAAAGTTACGAATGTATGAATTTTTTAGTTCGTTTTCGTTTTTCGGATTTTCTTCATTAGTACATTCGTTGTTTCTAATTAGTTTTTTTCGGATTTTCATTGTTTTTCGGATTCGTTCGATTCTAATGATTCGTTAATCGGATTTGTACGATTCGAACGATTCGTTACGATTCGAATGATTCGTTCATTCGTACGAAAACGAACGAACGAAAATAACGAAAAAAAACGAAAAACGAAACGAATTGCACATGTCTAATGTTTATCAGATCGCTATTTTAACAAAAAATACACTAAAATCATTATTAGTGAACGCAAACTCAACATAACTTACACAATTCCTGCTAAATTCCTACTAAGGCCTTGTTCACACGGGGGGTACTAAAGTCTATGTCCATTGAGGGCCATGTTTCTGAGCATGGGGATGTCCAGGTGTTATGTGCGTCCCGCCAGCCAGTCCCATTCATCTCAATTGGGATGCAGCAGCTGCACAGGCACAGGCACCGCTCCCAACCTGACACCCGTGTGGGGGTGGGGGCACGACTCCAAATACAGAGAGTGTGAGCTCAGGGATATGAACCCTGACCCACATTGCTGTCAAATTGACATCAATGGGACCGGCTGCACAGGGATGCATGGAACACCTGGGCTTCCCTGTGTGGGTGAACACGGCCTCACAGAGGTGTACACTGTAGTATGCCCTGTGTGAATGAGGTCTTATTATTATGTATTATTCAGTTTTATTGTTATTTTATACATTTTTTTGGGGGGGGATTTGGAAAGATATCTGGGGTCTAAAGAGGCCCCTGATGTCTCTTTGTTATGACAGAGAAAGGCACTGAAGACATATTCATCAGTCCCTTTCTCTTCAGTTGCACTGCGTATGAATGAATAGAGGTCTCCCTCCTGACGCTTCTCTCCTGCCCCAGCAGAAGATGCAGCCAGGGGAGGGGGAGGAGTGAAAGTCGTCCAGCAGCACTGCCGGGAGGGGTGCTGTGGGGATCAGTGGGGGAGGGGGGGTCGGAATGGGCAGGGGGATAAAGTATTATTTGATTATTCTCTGTGGCTCCCCTGCAGCTCCTAAAGCTGGGGGGTGGGCAGAGGAGGGAGGGTGGTTGCAGTGAAGCCACAGATGATCGGTGTTGCGGGTGGGTGGGATAGGCGCGGGGGGTTGTAAGGTGTATGACGCTGCTTAATTGGTGCGGCAGAAGGGGGAAATAGGAGTGACAGGGGGGAGGACTTCAGTTTAGCTGATTGCACTGGGGAAGCAAATGGCAGTGAAGTGGCGGTGGTGGCAGCATGGGAAGGGGGGGCACATGTTAGGTAAATAGTGCTGATCTTCTGCTAAACAGTTGTACTATAACTCCTGGTTACTAGCAGAAGGAGGAATGTCAGACACGTACGGTGTTTGGACCCGGCCAGATGAAAGCGGTGCTGTAGGTCCATAAGCCGTAGGGACCTGGTAGTGAAAGGGTTAATACACAGAATCAGTTCTTATCCCTTTAAATTAAACTTGTGATATGATAATATGATTGGTGATAAGGCGAACACCCCCCCCCCCCCGGTTCGGTTTGCGGCAGAACATGCGAACAGACCAACACCGTTAAAGTCTATGTGACTTAAACGTGAAAAATCAAGTGCTAATTTTAAAGGGTAATATGCAAGTTTTTGTCATAAAAAGGGTTTGGGTCAGATGTTTGGGGGACATGTATCAATGCAAAAAAAAGTTTTAAAAACGGACGTAAACGGAGCAGTGATTTTAATGATGCTTAAAGTGAAACAATAAAAGTGAAATATTCCTTTAAATATCCTACCTGGGGGTGTCTATAGTATGCCTGTAAAGTGGCGCATGTTTCCTGTGTTTAGAACAGTCCCTGCACAAAATGACATTTCTAAAGGAATAAAAGTCATTTAAAACTGCTTGTGGCTTTAATGTAATGTCTGATCCCGGCAATATGGATGAAAATAATTTGAGAAAAAGAGCATGCGTCCCCCCAGCCCATTACCAGGCCCTTTGGGTCTTGTATGGATATTAAGGTGAACCTCGCACCAAAAAAAAAAAAAGGCGTTTGGCCCCCAGGCCCTATATACTCTGAACAGCAGTATACAGGCGGTCCAAACAAAACAGGGACTGTAGGTTTGTTCTTAAATTGAATCTGTTTGTAATTTGGAACAGGTACGTTTTGTAAGTGAACCTCCAGCCAAAAAAATCTATTTTAAAGCTTTTTGGATAACATAGGGAAGGGTTATCACCCCTGTAAAATTTGTCTTGCTGTCTGTGTCCCTGTTTAGAAGATTTCACCTTACTTTCTGTCCCAATGACAATTGGATTTTGAAAAATTTGGGTTATTAGGAAAACAAGGATTGGTGATAAAGCATCAGTGGAGACACCTTTTTCCCATATTAACTTTTATAGGAGAGAATTTGCCTTCCTAGGGGTGGATTTCCTCTTACTTCCTGTTGTCTCCCTCCGTTTGTAAGTAGGAGTCGTTTGTAAGTCAGATGTTTGAAAATAGGGGACAGCCTGTATATACTATACGGCCTGCTCTATATACTCTGCGGAAAATTGGGCCTTAGGTGTTGGTGGTACCAGAACACTGTAAGCCCTCACAGTTACTCTTGGTGGGCGCAGGAACAGGCCCTGCTGTGAAATATTAGATCAAAAATTTTAATTACGTGCCCCTCTTAAACAGGGGCAGAAAAATTGGACCTTAGGTAGTGGTGGTACTGCCCTGAACCAAAAATATTCTTAGAAGCTATCATCATGAAAATTGAGGAGGAATAGGATAGTGACTCAGCATAATAGGATAGTGACTCAGCATAATAGGATAGTGACTCAGCATAATAGGATAGTCATTCAGCATATAAGTCTTCAAGGGATCCCACATCCATAGATTTGGTTACATCAGCATCAGGTGCTTGGTAGCTGGTGATCCAAGACTGATTCATTTTTATGAATGTGAGCCGATCAACAGAGTCTGTAGACAGGCGCACTCTGTGATCGGTTACAAAGCCTCCAGCAGCACTGAATGTGCGTTCAGAAAGAACGCTGGATGCAGGACAGGCCATTAGCTCAATTGCATATTGAGCAAGTTCTGGCCAGTGGTCCATCCTCAAGATCCAGTAACCCAGTGGATGTTCTGGTGGAAAGGTCTCCAAGTCTGATCTTGCCCCTAGATATTCCTGCACCATGTAATTCAGACGCTGGCGATGGTTGCTGGAACTGATCAGACCTGGGCGATGAGGACTGAAGAATTGCCTGAAGGCCGGCCACCTTCTCCACCGCTCTGTGAAAGAATGAAGCCTCAGCAACACGTTGTCCAGCACCAGGAAATTGTAACCTCCCATGCTCTGAAACGCATTGCACAAACCTTGCTGCAAGGCCTCCTGAATATATTTCATCATCTGCTCCCTCTGTGAAGGCTGGATAAGTTCTGCAACCTTACCCTTGTACCGTGGATCAAGAAGGGTTGCCAGCCAGTAATGATCCCTCTCCTTGATACCACAAATCCTAGGGTCCTTTTGCAGGCTTTGCAGGATCAGGGAGGCCATGCAGCATAGGTTTGCAGAGGCATTCGATCTTGAGTCCTCTGGGTCACTAAGGATCACATGATCCTCAACCATCTCCTCCCAACTACGTACAACTCCATGGGTTTCTGGGGCCTGCAACGATCCCTTGAAGACTGCTGCTGATGCTGAGTGATATTCTCCACCTCCATACTGACACAATCCTCCTCCTCTCCCTCTTCCTCTGTGATTGGCGGACCTGCAGGAATACTAGTATCTGGATAAAGGGGGCCTTGAAAGTTAAGGAAGTCCTCCTCTTCCTCCCGCTGTTCTGCCTCAAGTGCCCTGTCCATTATTCCACAAAGCGTGTGCTCCAACAGGAAGACAAGAGGGACAGTATCACTGATGCATGCACTGTCACTGCTCACCATCCTCGTGGCCTCCTCAAATGGTGACAGGACAGTGCATGCATCCTTGATCAGTAGCCACTAGCGTGGTGAAAAAAAGTCAAGCTCCCCTGACCCTGTTCTGGTGCCATACTCACACAGGTACTCATTGATGGCCCTCTGCTGCGTGTGCAGCCACTGCAGCATTGCCAATGTTGAGTTCCACCTGGTGGGCATGTCACAAATTATGCAGTTCTTGGGCAGGTTGCATTCTCTTTGAATGTCAGCCAGCCGAGCACTGGCATTATATGACTGGCGGAAATGACCACAGACTCTCCTGGCCTGCCTCAGGAGATCTTGTAAGCCTGGCTATCTGCTTAAGAACCACTGCACCACCAAATTCAGGACATGAGCCAAACAGGGAACATGGGTCAAGTGTCCCTGGCGGAGGGCGGATTGGCGGAGTGGCTCCTGTCCCCTAAGCACACCAACTCAAGCACCGCATGGCATATTTTTGCCTGAATGCTTGCGTAGCCCCTTGAATGCCTACGGAGCACTGCTGGCTCAGAGGAGAAATCTGCAGAGGAAGAGTCCATGGAGGAGGGGGTGGAGGAGAGAGCTGTGGCAGAATGACCACTAGCATTTTGGAGGCTTGGTGGCGGAACAAGCTCCAACAATACTTTACCCTGTCCTGCATCCTTCCCAGCTGCCAGCAGAGTTACCCAGTGCGCAGTGAAAGAAAGGTAACGTCCCTGTCCATGCCTGCTGGACCATGAGTCAGCAGTAATATGCACCTTACTGGTAAAAAAAAATCGCAATTAGCGATTATTGATTGGTATGCGCAGAAGTTATAGCGTTTCCAAGATAGTTTTATAGCATTTTTATTAATATTTTTTTTTATTAGTAATGGCGGCGATCAGCGATTTTTATTGTGACTGCGACATTATGGCCGACACATCGGACATTTTTGACACATTTTTGGGACCATTGTCATTTATACAGCAATCAATGCTATTTAAATGCATTGATTCCTGTGTAAATGACACTGGCAGTGAATGGGTTAACCACTAGGTGGCAGTGTAGGGGTTAAGTGTGCCTAGAGGTGTGTTTCTTACTGTGGGGGGGGCGTGGCTGTCAGCTAGTGAATGCTGATCTCTGCTCCAATCACAGGGAGCAGAGATCGGCGTCACTAGTTGCTAGGCAGAACGGGGAGATGCTGTTTATTTCCGCATCTCCCGTTCAGCCTTCCCGTGAATCAATCGCGGGGATCCCCGCAGCGATCGAGTCCGCAGAACCCGCGACCGGCCTTACGGGGGTCCCGACCGGCGCAATGGCACGGCGGCATCTTAAAGGGGACGTACCTGTACGCCCTTATGCCTGTCCGTGCCATTCTGTCGACGTACATCGTCGTGCGCCGGTCGGCAAGCGGTTAAATTGTTTTTTTCCTGCAAGAACTCGTCTATGTGGTCTTTTATTAAACTCTCCAGTATCTTCCCGACTATAGAAGTTAAACTAACAGGTCTATAGTTACTTGGTAAAGACTTTGTTCCCTTTTTAAATATAGGCACCACATTGGCCCTGTGCCAATCCAGTGGTACTATCCCCGTCATTAATGAGTCCCTAAAAATTAAATACAATGGCTTTGAAATTACAGAGCTGAATTATTTTAGGATCTGCGGGTGGATGCCATCAGGTCCAGGTGCTTTATCCACCTTTATTCTGTCTAAATATGTCTGGACCATATCACTTTTGAGCCATTGTGGATTTGTGTCACTACCACCCCCATTATGGATATGAGCTCCCCCATGCTCCTTTGTATACACAGAGCTAAAGAAAGTATTTAATAAATTAGCCTTCTCTTTGTCCCCTGTCACCCACTCTAGATTATTTTGTAAAGGGCCTACATGCTCAGACTTGACCTTTTTACTATTAATATATTTGAAGAATTTTCTGGGGTTTGTCCTACTATCTTTTGCAATCTGTCGTTCGTTTTGAATTTTTGCATCCTTGATTTCCTTTTTACATATTCTGATATATTCTTTGTAACATTTAAACAACACTAGTGTTGTTTTTATATATTTTTATATTTTTTAAAAGCTCTTTTCTTATAGTTTATAGTTTTTTTTAACTTTGACCGTGAGCCACATAGGTTTTATTTTAAGCCCTTTAACCGGTTCCCGACCGGCGCACGACGATATACGTCGGCAGAATTGCACGGACAGGCAGGAGGGCGTATATATAAGTCCCTCCTTAATGCCGTCCGTGCCATCGGGAGCGCGCGGGAGCGGCACGCTCCCACGCCGGTCGGGACCCCCTGTGAGGCCGGTTGCGGGTCCCGAGGACTCGCTCGCCACGGGGATACCCGCGATCGTCTCACGGGAGGGCTGAACGGGGAGATGCAGAAATACACAGCATCTCCCCGTTCTGCCTAGCAACTAGTGACGCCGATCTCTGCTCCAATCACAGTGACGGCGTCACTAATCAACATTCACTAGCTGACAGCCACGCCCCCCACAGTAAGAAACACACCCCTAGGCATACTTAACCCCTACACTGCCCCCTTGTGGTTAACCCCTTCACTGCCAGTGTCATTTATACAGGAATCAATGCATTTAAAGAGCATTGATTGCTGTATAAATGACAATGGTCCCAAAAATGTGTCAAAAATGTCCGATGTGTCCGCCATAATGTCGCAGTCACAATAAAAATTGCTGATCACCGCCATTACTAATAAAAAAAAATTATTAATAAAAATGCTATAAAACTATCCCCTATCTTGTAAACGCTATAACTTCTGCGCAAACCAATCAATCGCTTATTGCAATTTTTTTTTTACCAAAAATATGTAGAAGAATACGTATCGGCCTAAACTGAGGAAAAAAAAATGTTTTACGTATTTTTGGGGGATATTTATTATAGCAAAAAAAAAAAAAAGAATGCGTTTTTATTTTCAAAATTTTTCAAAAAAAAAAAAAACTTTTTTGTTTATAGCGCAAAAAATAAAAACCGCAGGGGCGATCAAATACCACCAAAAGAAAGCTCTATTTGTGGGAAAAAAAGGACGTCAATTTTTGTTTGGGAGCCACGTCGCACGACCGCGCAATTGTCAGTTAAAGCGACGCAGTGCCGAATTGCAAAAAGGGGCCTGGTCCTTTGGTTGCAAATTGGTCCGGGACTGAAGTGGTTAAACTTATTGCCCATGGGAATATACTTTGCAGTGAGTTCACAAACGGTCTTTTTGAAGAATTCCCATTTCTGTTCTGTGCCCATTGATGCCAATATTCTCTCCCAGTCCAAGCCCTGGAGAGCAGCCCTCATCCTTGGAAAATTTGCTCTCTTGAAGTTCAGTTATGTTCACTGTTACCCAGGTGTTCCTTTATCTGAACATTAGTAATAAGCTCTGCATGGTTTGAGATTACCAGATCCAACAGAGCATCATTCCTGGTTGGGGCCTCAATAAACTGGACCATAAAATTGTCCTGTAATAGGTTTATACATTTTTGCCCTTTAACTGTCCCAGCAGTGCCATTACTCCAGTCAATTTCTGGGTAGTTAAACTCCCCCATTATTATCACTGTCCCAGCCCTTGCAGCCCTTTCCATCTGTGCAAGGAGCTGAGTCTCCACCTCCTCATTAACATTGGGTGGTCTATAACAAACTCCAATGATTAAATTTGAACTACGCACATCTGCATGCAGTTCCACCCATAATGCTTCAGACTCATCACACTCTCCATCCCCCAGGTCCTCTTTCCCACTCGCTTTGAGATCACTTCTCACATAGCGATAGACCCCGCCATCTTTCCTTTTTACCCTGTCTCTCCGAAAGAGTGCATAGCCAGGAATATTAATAGCCCAGTCATGTGAAGATTGAAGCCGGTTACTTAAATTAAACCTCATTATCAACTTCAGACCAGGCAAAGACAAGGTTTCATCACTTTTTACTTGAGAAACTCACGCATTACAAATGACAGAAACACAGTTATTCTCAACCTAAGCCCTAACTCAGGCTTTGTAGCTGCCCCAGCATACCTTCACAGGAAAAATCAATAATGGCAGATCTACAGAGTTGGTATCCTTGGGCGAACTGCAGATCTCAGCAGTTCCATACATTGTAGAAGTAATGTAGAAAGGGGGTATGTGGCGCTGACCAGAATAAACTAATAAAATATAAAAGATTCCGAGCATAGATATATCACAACGGATATATAAATTACTCAACTATTACTAACAAAATAACTTTCTCAGTGAGGTAAAATTGAATGTTGATAATCTAAAATGTTCCTGTGCAAAATAATATAAAAACCTTAACTATGTGAACCTTCATCAATCATGGTGAGATAAAATAGACATAATCAAATCAATCAATAAACAAAAGTGCACAGTGCAAAAAATAGTCCCAGTCTTCCAATATGCAAATGTGCAACAAGAGCAAAGATCCAAGGTGATGTGCAAAAAAAGGTGACCAATCACCTAAATAAACTACGGGTAATACCCGTATAAAAATGCCTCAAGCGAATAAATATGTAAATAAAGGGTGCAGACAACTGTACGTATCACAAAATAAAGATATAACGCACATAGGAAAATCAAAAAAATGTATAAAATAAATTTTTAAAAATCAGGTGAACTACAAGTCCCAGCAGCTTGTGAAAAAATATATAAAAAATGTGAAAAAAAAGTGAAAAAAATCACACAGTGAGTGCTAAAGAGTAAAATCGTAAGAAATATTCTTATGTGTATGTACACAATTCAAGCAACTCTGTGTTCCAGTATTCGGTGCTGATCCATGCAAAACATGTGCTCCGTGCTCATTCAGGGGTGCACCCCACTGTTTCCCCCAGCCTCTCACCTCAAGAAAAGGCCCCTACAGGCCTAGTTGTGCTGTGTATGTACTGGTAGTACTCCTGGTCACTCTCTTTCCAGCAGACTTTGACAAAGTCACGTGACCGGTGACGATTGATAGATGACTGGATGACCACTAGCTCCCTCAAACTAAATGGATCAAAAACAGAATTACTGCTCCTCGACGCAAACTCAAGGAAAAAGACGAAGACCCCTTGGACACCACCAACCATCTTGGGACGGACCATCCTTCCAAGCAACAAAGCCAAAAGCCTCGGAGTAATCTTTGATTCAGAGATGACAATGGAGGCACAAATAGGATCCGTAATCAGCGGATCCCACCATCTCCTTCGCATGCTACGCAGACTCATCCCCTTCATCCCGGAAAAGGAAAAAGCGGTAGTAGTAGGAACGATCATCAATTCACGGCTCGACTACGCAAACTCACTCTACATAGGATTACCGGATTACCAGATTGCGCGCCTTCAAATTGTCCAAAACACAGCAGCAAGAATAGTCACCGGAAAGAAACCCTGGGAATCCATCTCCCCATCCCTAAGGATGCTCCATTGGCTCAAGGTAAAAGACAGGATCACATTCAAGACCCTCTGCCTCACCCACAAATGTACACAAGGAAATGCGCCTCAATACCTTTGTGAGAAAATAGAAAAATACATACCGAATCGCAGACTTCGATCAACAAACCAAAATCGCCTTCTCATCCCCAAAGCCCGCTACAAATCGAAGGGAGAGCGAAGATTCGCAGTACAGGGACCCCGGCTATGGAATGCTCTACCAAACAACATCCGCATGGAAGAAAACCATCAGGTCTTCAGGAAAAAACTCAAGACCCACCTCTTCTAAACATGGCATCCCAACAAGAGCAGTCAAGCGCCTCGAGGCGGTTCAGTTCGCAGTTGCAGCGCTATACAAATCATTCATTCATTCATTCATTCATACGCATCAGGGAGGAAGTCAGGTGCCGTTGTTTACTTCCGGTTTTCGGCCGAGAACGGAAGTGCTGCTATTTACCACGCTGAATGTTGCTTTTTTGGATTTTCCTATGTGCGTTATACCTTGATTTTATGATCCGTACAGTTGTCTGCACCCTTTATTTACATATTTATTAGTTTGAGGCATTTTTATACGGGTATTACCGGTAGTTTATTTAGGTGATCGGTCCCCTTTTTTGCACATCACCTTGGATCTTTGCTCCTGTTGCACATTTGCATATTGGAAGACTGGGACTATTTTTTGCACTTTTGCACTGTGCACTTTTGTTTATTGATTGATTTGATTATGTCTATTTTATCTCACCATGATTGATGAAGGTTTTTATATTATTTTGCACAGGAACATTTTAGATTATCAACATTCAATTTTACCTCACTGAGGAAGTTATTTTGTTAGTAATAGTTGAGTAATTTTATATATCCGTTGTACATCTATGCTCGGAACATGTTTTATATTTTATTAGTTTATTCTGGTCAGCGCCACATACCCCCTTTCTACATTACTTAATTTACTTAATTTACTGTGTGAGACCACTTATTTGTTGGCTGCTTTCCACATATTTATTCTTTTAGGCTGAGCGCACTAGTTACCCCCCGTTTACATACATTGTAGAAGGCTTTCTATCCTCAGGTGCTCCGGACTAGCTGTAAAATGAACAGACAAATGTCATGTACACACGCTCTGAATTTCCGACAAAAAAATGTTCGATGGGAGCTTGTTGTCGGAAATTCCAACTGTGTGTAGGCTCCATCAGACATTTGTTGTCGGAAATTGCAACAGAGCTGGTTCTCAAACTTTCCAAACAACAAAATCCGGAGTCAAGCAGAAGAGCCGCACTGGCTATTGAACTTTATTTTTCTCGGCTCATCGTACGTGTTGTATGTCACTGCGTTCTTGATGTTCGAAAATTGCGCCAACATTTGTGCGACCATGTGTATGCAAGACAAGTTTGAGCCAACATCTGTCGGAAGAAAATCCAGGATTTTGTTGTCGGAATGTCCAAGCATGTGTATGCAGAAAAACTCCGGCAACTGCAACATGTCTTAGGCCAAGAAAGACCCGGGAAGCATGTGAACTCTAATGCCGCGTACACACGGTCGTAATTCTCGTCAGAAAAAGCTCTGATGGTTTTCCCGTCGGAATTCCGCTCGAACTGTGTTGCCTAAACATGGTCACACCAAATTCCGACAGTCAGTAACACCACGGCATACAACACGTTCGACTGCACTATAAAAGGGAAGTTTAATGCTTCTGAGCATGCGTTGAATAGTTTCCGAGCATGCGTCGGAATTTTGCGCGTCGGAATTGCATACACACGATCGGAAAATCTAATAGAAAGGTTTTCCGTCGGAAAAATTAAGAACAGGTTCTCAATCCAAAGTCCGTCGGAAATTCTGACAGAAAAAGACCGATGGGCATACACACGGTCAAAAAAAAAAAAGCTCCCATCGGACTGTTTCCATCGGAAATTCCGACCGCGTGTACGCGGCATAACTCTCCCAGCTGGGGCAGCATCAAACTTAACCTGCTTACACCTCTATCCAAAATTCTTCTTTTCAAGATCCCAGCCTTCCTTTCAAATTCTGTGAGCCATTTCTGTGAGTTTTTTTTTTTCTCCACAAAAAAGTTTTTATTGAGATTGAACAGAAATGTAAGTACATTACATAGAATATTTCAATGCAGGAAAACTTCCTTGACATTAATACAAAAATTACAGTGCAAAAAGGTAGTCGTGTAACCTGGGTCAAGGATAACAAGAAACGTATCGAGAATTACATGTCCAAAGAACAGGTGCATTAGGAACAGTATATGAAATCTATATTGTATCAACTCATGAAGAGACGTTTTGCAGTCGACAAGTGAGGTAATAGTAGCTTCTTAGTCATGTGGACCACTATCAACAGGTCCAATCATGGCCTAATGGGGTCGCTTGGGCTTGTAGGCACACTGCTATAGGGGTTAAGGGTCTCTTGCAGGAGTTGCATGTATATATAGGAGTAAGGGTCGGGGGACATGCTTTGGGAAAGTGGGGGGTAGGGAGGGGGGGGTCAGAAAGGGAGAGTTGGTAGTAAAGAATCCTAGGGTAGAGTAAGGGGGGTATGCAGAAATCGGCTGAGGTATGCAGGGGAAAAGGGGGGTGTGTGTCGCTCCTCTCTCCTCCCCCCAAGTCTGTTTATCGTTTGGTCTGCTAGTCCTTTATAAAGGGCAGTATATCATGGTTTATGTCGGGAAGTAGGATTTGTAACTGTCTGTGGTCTTAAAATGGGTCCAACAGGCCCATGTTGAGGTAAATTTTTGTATACGATCCTGCGCAGTGAAGATTAGTTCTTCCATCTCCTCTATTTTTGCAATCCTGTGTAGCCATTCCCTGATGGTTGGGGCCTGTGTCGAGCGCCAGTGTACTGGAATGCACAATCTAGCTGCATTAACCATATGCATGGCCAAAGATTTGTGATAGGATCGGTTGGACAGGGTTGTGTGATGAAGCAGATACTGTGCTGGGTTGTAATCTAGATTATATGTGGTCACCCTTCCAATTATGGAGTGTACCTCCTCCCAAAATGGTTGGAGTACCGGGCATTCCCACCATGTGTGGATCATGGATCCTACATCATTGTTGCATCTCCAGCATATGTTTGGGATTGTGGGCGAGAACTTGTGTAAGAGAGATTGAGTTCTGTACCATTTGGTGACTATTTTGTAGCCGTTTTCCTGTATTGCTACGTTCATTGAGCCCTTATGTGTGTTTGTCAGTATGGTATCCCAATCTTCGTCAGAAAATGTCGTCTGTAGGTCTTTGCTCCAGGAGGAACGTGAGCTGTCTGTCTGTGAGGAGTGAGTCTTGTCTTGGAGGAGGGGGTAGATTAGGGATATTAGGTGTTGTTGTGGTTCTACATTTAAGTACAAGGTCTCAAACTGAGTGGGGCGTCTGGACCATATGTCTGGCGGGTCCTTGGAAGAGAGGAAGTGTCTTAATTGTCTGTAGGACCAGAAGGGGAATTCTTTCGTACGGGACAATGAGACTAAGTTTTCGTAGGATCTTGGTTGACCTTTATGGTAAAAGTGTTGTGCTAGTACGTCATCATGAGGCCATTCCCGTAATAAAAAGGTGTTCACGTCACCTGGGGGAAAGTCTGGGTTTTCTCTCAGCGGGGTTATTGGTCCTGGTCGTGACGATAGGTTGTGGTGTTTCATTGCTGTTTCAAAGGCCAGTAATGATGGGTGAATGAGTGGGTGGTTTTTGACTGGTATGGGCCAGTGTTTTGGAAAGAGCCAAGGAAGGAGGTGCAAGGGCTTGGTCATGAAGGAGTTTTCCAGGTTGACCCAGCATTTTGTCTGTTTGTGTGATTTCCAGTCAATCACTCTGGTAAGATGACAGGCTATGTAATATTTGTAAATATCTGGTAAGGCGATCCCTCCTTTATTTTTAGGATTGGTTAGGCGTGCGTATTTAATTCGCGGGGAACCGCCCCTCCAGATAAATGCTGAGCAAGCTGATTTTTAAAGTGCGAAAAATGTAGGAGGTAAGTGAATAGGGATTGTCTGCATGAGGTAGAGGAGACGGGGGAGGATTATCATTTTAATTAAAGCCGAGCTTCCGAACCAAGAGACATTAAGGTTGGCCCAGTCTTTTAAATCTGTTTGAATTTTAGTCAAGGCCTGTTGAAAGTTCTGTTTGTATAAGTCTGTCAAGTTTCTAGTGATCTGGATGCCCAGGTACGTTATGGCCTCCTTTTTCCATTGAAAGGGGTAGGAATCTTGGCAGTGGGCTGCTTCTTGCGGGGGAAGGGATATATTTAGTGCGTGGGATTTGGAGAAATTGATCTTGAGGTTGGAAAGTACACCAAAGTGGTTAATATCATGGAGGAGGTTCGGTAGGGACGTTCGTGGCGTTTGTAGTGACAGTAAGATGTCGTCCGCGAACGCTGCTACCTTGTATTCTCTATTTTTAATAGTAATCCCGCGGATATCGGCGTTAGCCCTTAGTCTGTTCAAGAGTGGTTCCAGCGTGAGGACAAAGATCAGGGGGGACAATGGGCAGCCCTGGCGCGTACCATTATTGATTGGGAAGGCGTTCGACAGGAGGCCATTTGCTTTAACTCTCGCTGAAGGGTTGGCGTAGAGTGCATTGATGTGTGCGAACATGCGAGGTAGAAGGCCCATGCCCCTCAATACTGCTTGCATATAGTCCCAGGCCACCCTGTCGAACGCCTTCTCAATGTCTAGGGACAGAAGTAAACCATTATTCTCTGTTGAGGTAAGCCAGTGATGTACATTTAGGGTGCGAATCGTGTTATCCCTAGCCTCCCTGCCAGGGATGAATCCTACTTGGTCAGCTGATATAAGGCCAGGGATGAGGGGTAATAATCTATTTGCGATAATTTTGGCATATATTTTGATGTCTACATTAAGTAGGGAAATTGGTCTATAATTGGATACCTGAGAGGGGTCTTTATTTGGCTTAGGAATGACCGCAATGTGTGCTTCTAGCATATTTCCTATTGGAGCGGATGGGTTGGACAGGGAGTTAAAAGTTGCTAACATTCTGGGTGTGAGTAATTCTAAGAAGGTTTTGTAATAGATTAGTGAGAGTCCGTCAGGACCAGGACTTTTCCCTGCTTTCATTTGTTTTATCGCATGATCAAGTTCTTCGCTGGACAGTGGTGATTCTAAGGTTTCAGCTTGTTGGGAAGTAATTGGTTTAGGGCAGTATTGGGATAGGAACTCTTTCATCTGGGAGGAGCGGTCCAGAGCCTTGGGTGAATTTGGTGTGGCTTGCGGTAAGTTGTAAAGATTAGAGTAAAATTTCTCAAATTGTGAGGCTATATCTTCATTTTTGGATAAAAAGGTGCCCTGTTCAGTGCGTATGTGGTGAATTATGGATGAAGTTTTAGCTGCTTGTATCGTGCGTGCTAACAACCTCCCACTCTTGTTGCCGTGTTCATAAAACACTTTCTGATTAAGAATGTATCTTCTCCTAGTGCGTTTCCCTAGTTCCTCCCTCAGTGTGGAGCGAGCGAACAAAAGGTCTTGTAGAGTGGTTTGGGAGGTCGAAAGTTTGTGAGCTGTCTCAAGTCGATTAATTGTTTTAATGAGGGACGTGATCTGTTCTTGTTGTCTTTTTTTTGCTATTGTAGCTAGGGCTATCAACTTCCCTCTAATTACACATTTATGTGCTTCCCATAACGTGGTAGGTGTGATTTCTGGGGTGTCATTTTCTTGGAAATACAAGTGGAGACGGGAGGTAACTTGTCTTTGTACCTCTGGTTCTTTCAGGAGGGAAGCATTCAACCTCCATGTCTTGGAGATTTTTTTGGTTTCAGAGAAAGTTAGCATCATCGTGATGGGGTGGTGGTCGGATAGGAACATTGGCTCAATTGTGGCTAGTGATAAACACGAAAGGTCTGTCTGGGATAGAAAAAAATAATCAATTCTAGAATATTTCTGGTGCGGAGAGGAGAAGAAGGTGTAGTCTTTGGTAGTCGGGTGGATTGTGCGCCATGTGTCGTGTAGGGTCAGGTTCTGTAGTTGGAGTTTAATTTGTCTTAGTGCCCTGAACGGAAGGGCGGATGTGCCCGAGGAGGAGTCTAGCGTTGGGTTCAGTGGGGTGTTAAAGTCGCCCCCTAGTATAAGTAGCCCCTCCTGAAATGTGGTAAGTAGATCGCAAATTTTCCTGAAAAACGTCACTTGGTGTTCATTTGGGCAGTAAACGTTCGCTATCGTGATGGGTTTGGCAGCATATTTGCCTTTTATGAAAATATATCTGCCCTCTTGGTCAATGATCGAATCTGTGAGTTGGAAGTCAGCCTGTTTTGAGATCAATATAGAGACCCCTTTGGTTTTGGAAGTTGGATTCGTGGAGTGGAGTGCCTGTCTGTATATGTGATTTGTCAATTTAGGAGTTGCATTCATTCGAAAATGTGTTTCCTGCAACAGTAGGAAGTGGGCTCTATGTTTAGTTAGGGCCATAAGAGTTTGGGATCTTTTTTCTGGGAGGTTTAGTCCTTTCACGTTGAGTGAGAGACATTTAAGTGTAAGTTGCTCGGTAGTTGTCTTGCTCTGCATGGTTCGTATAGGTGCTATATTGATCTAGAGAAATTAGGATGTCTTGCTGGGGTGTGGGTTAGTATCGGGGCGCTCATAGGGGGGGGGGGGGGTAGAGGAGCGAGGCCCACCGAGGAAGGAGGAGCGAAGAGGGGGTGTGTATGTAGAGGGTGGGAGAGAACGGAGGGGTGGTTGGTAGAGGGAAAGGGAGTAGGGGGGAATAGAGAAGAGAGAGGGAGAGAGGTAAGTAGGTAGGAGGGGGGAGGATTGTGGGAAGGGTTAGTTGAAAGGATGTAGGGCAGAAGATGCACTGGGGCTCTTCTGTAAGTTATGTACCGGAGGTGGACTTAAGGCGTGCCTATCCACCTAATAGGAAGGGTCTGGGACAGTAGCACAGGTCTAAATAGACCGCTGTGTGGGGGTAGTGGTCTAGAAAGGAACTGGTAGTATCGCACTAGTGGGGACAAAAAGCGATAAGCAGATAGGTCAAAGGGATTGTAGAGGCCTAAGGCTATATGTGTTTCATAATGGTTGTAAACGGTAGGTATGTATCCTAAAGTTAAGGGGTCTTGGGTCAGGGTGATAGTGCTACGGCATATCGCTGAAAATGTGGGAGCTTACAACACTCGCTCCGGTCTGTGTAACGTAAACATAGTAGAATAGTATCTCTAACCAATAGCCAGTGAGGCTATTAAATGAACTATAAACCTAATTAACTAAATAGTTATACTTCCTGGTGCGTAAGGCGTATTTCCTTCGGTGTCGCGTCAGCCCCGTCCGAGGGAGTTTTAAACCCGCAGACGTGAAGAAATTAGGTCTATGGGGTATGCATAACAGAGGCCTCAGGAAAAGAGGGGCGCCAGGGGGCATCTGGGTATACAGACGCCTCTTGGTTCTATGACAATTGTTGCTATCATCTAACTTAAGCGGGGATGACGCGAGACCGAGGTTAATACACGTGCATAGATGCCTACAATTCCATGGTGTCGGCCATAGCGTCTCGGGTGCATTACAACCCGGCACGCTAAGGCCGAGCCACGCGGTCCGTCCAGCCCCCCCAATACAAACATATGGTTTACAGTGTGTGACAGTCTCCCAGAGGGAGGGCAGGTATTGGCCTTTAGCGGGTGACCGCTTCAGGTAGTAGTATGTGGTGCGATTACCGGTACCTTATTACAGGAGTAAAACACATAAGTCCATGTCACTTAGGCGGAGATCTGCGGCATCCATACCACGATGAGGTGATGGGATTTTTCAGAAGTTTGATTTACGCTGCAAAGTTTGTTGCTCGAGAAGGACGCCATGCGTTCTCATGAAGTTGGAGAGAGATTCCTAGGTGCAGCGTTTCTATAGCGAGAGTTGAAGGAGCAGCTGAATGGGTGAGATAAGATAAACAAACGAAGAAAACAATACAAAAGGGGGGGGGAGGTGAGGGGATATGTTCAGTTATGCCAAAAAAGAGGGAGAAAAAAGAAAAAAAAAAAAAAAAAATTTGTGAGTTCCCAAGACAAGGTGCAGGAGTCTATCTATGCAACTGGGTTGTTCCGCCGTGGGGTATCAGGTGGTCCTGGGCTGCGCATCGGTGGGTCTCGTCGAGGAGGGCATGCTTCGGGTGACATGGGGTCCAATCTGCGACGTCTGGAGCGGTGACGTTGAGACTTGGGAGAGGAGTTGTGCGAGACCTGCTTCCATGGCTCTGTGGGGAAGTAGAAGTTGTACCATTCAGGGATATCTACCGGGGGTATATCCAGTTGTTCGCAGAACAGAGGTAGATCTTCTGGGGTTCTGAGGAGTGCCGTACGTCCCCTGTTTGATGCAGACAAGCAGAATGGAAACTTCCACCTATATTGGATATTGCGTGATCGCAAGACTTCCAGCAGGGGGCGCAGAGTGCGTCTGTTTTGTAAGGTAATTTGGGAAAGGTCCTGAAAGAGTTTAACTTCAGTGCCATTAAACATTATACGGCCCCTGTCTCTGGCTTTTCTGAGAATTTCCTCCTTCAGGGGAAAGTTAACGATGCAGCATACAATGTCTCTGGGGGGTTCTGTATCCCGTGGAGGGGGTCTTAGGGCTCTGTGTAAACGTTCCATCTCTATGGGTGTATCTGCGGGGCGGCCAAGCAGGTCATTAAAGATGGCGTATATTGTATGTGGCAGTTCAGCCTGGTCAATTCCTTCAGGTACCCCTCTCACCCTGACATTATGCCTGCGTCCCCTATTGTCTAAATCTTCCACATGTCTGTGGAGCTCAAACATAAGTGGCAGATGCTGATCATACGTTTTCTGTACTTGCCTTATTGCTGTGGCATGTATCCGGGAGTCCTCCTCTATGTCAGAGAGCCGGTGATTCATGGTGTGGATATCAGCTTTCAGGTCCGAGATCGCTGACATCATGGTGCTCTTGATGTCCAGGGCGACTCTTTGGAGATCTCTTTGCAGATCCAGGAGGCTGGGGTGTGTTGCGCTCTGTCCGTCGCCCTCCATCATCGACTCCGCCGAGCTCCTAGGCGAGACTGGGGATGAGGCCTGTGAATGCCACGCGGCCTGGGAAGCCTGTGAGGCCTGCGCTGCCTCGTGTTGTGTGGATTGGCGGGTCCGAAATAGCTCCGGTATGTTGCCGCTCAAGTGGGTTCCCGGGTCTTTCTGCGTGCGGGGTGTGGAGGAGCTTCTGTTGGGTTTTCCCATCTTGTTTAGCAGCCTATTGTCCCTGGTAGGTGCGTTTGTTCGTCCGTGGTGTGCGGGAGCTAGCTAGCAAGCAGCCATCTCGTGTCCCGTCCAGGCCACGCCCTTCTGTGAGTTTTTAAGTGTTGCTCCACAGGGATGCCTTCTTTTAGGAGTCTGGGATGAGAACATTTGTTGCCAATATTCTGAAGTCCTGGGATGAGGATTGTGGTATGAGGAGCCTGCAGTGAGGACTGTGTCTCTCCTTTTGTTACCACTATTCCAAAGTCCAAAAAGTTTAATGCTGGCTTGCTACAAATGAGAAGCCTGGGATGAGAACTCTGTGTACACTGTAGACTTCCTATACTGTGTTGTGACAACTTCCTTTCTTTTTGTTACCACTATTTAGAAGTCCAAGAAGTTTACCACCAATTTGCTACATTTATATTTAGAATTAAAATTCGGATCATCTAAATCATTAAATTCACTGGCAGGTCTGATCCAAAAGGAAAAAAATGTCGTCTATGTACCTGTGCCAAAAACGTAATTGGATGGTAATATACATAGACATACATGTATCCCCATCATTTGGTATTTACACCTTCATTGTGTTCTTTTTTTTTAAGAATTCAACAAGGAATTCATCTAGTAAGTCACACCGGGGGAACTTGTCACATCCAGTGCAAGAAACCTATCTCATAAAAAACAAATAAAAAACAAACAGTGGCTTCACCCAATACCCACAATTCCAATTCACAGGTCTGAAAGACCATGACTCTGGTTTATCATACATTTTACTCGGGATAGAAATGCAGCCCAATTCTTCATAGGACCAAAAAATGAGATCCTCCTGCAGAATATTGTAGTAAGCGGTCCATTATACAAGACAACAGGCATAGTAGAAGTAATATAATGCCCTCTAAAAAATATTTAAAAATGTACATTTCTTAAATAATTAATGAATATACAATTCAATATTTAATAATGAAAATGACCAAAGAGGTAACAGCTTCAGTGTAGCCATGTTTATAGATTTCTGGCTTTTAATTTTATCTATTGTTTTTTCTATCTCTTTTTAGGTGGCGTGATTATCCAAGTTTTTGGTCAAGGTGGTCTTCCTGAGCACAGCTGAGTCACCCTGGTGATGAGACATATTGGGTGTTCTGACTGAAAGGCTTTACTAGAGATTACTGGAGGATTTGCACAGGAGACAAGCCAGATCAGTATTCGAAATGTCATAAAAGTTTTGGATCCTCTTCAATATTCATCCAGATTTTCAGTGTTCTTGAAGTGACAAAGCCTTTAGAATAAAGTCAGATAATATCCGATACAGGATGGTTGGCCCTGGAGAGAAGCCATTTTCATGTTCTTATTGCAGAAAAACTTTTACAGGAGAGAAAAATCTTATCAAACACGAGCAAGTCCACAAAGGAGAGAAGTCGTTTCAATGCTCTGAATGCAGCAAAGTTTTTCCATGGAAAGTAAAACTTATCAAACACCAGATGACTCACACCGAAGAGAAGCCATATCAATGTTCTGAGTGTGACAAAGCTTTTAGAGTGGAGAAGCAACTTACCATACACCAGATGATTCACACTGGAGAGAAGCCATTTCAATGTTCTGAATGTGACAAAGCATTTTCATCAAAGCTATATCTTATCACCCACCAGAGGATTCACACTGGAGAGAAGCCATTTCAATGTTCTGAATGTGACAAAGCATTTTCATCCAAGTCAAATCTTATCACCCACCAGAAGATTCACACTGGAGAGAGGCAATATCAGTGTTCTGAATGTGACAAAGCTTTTCTAGTCAAGTCAAGTCTTATTAGCCACCAGAGGATTCACACTGGAGAGAAGCCATATCAGTGTTCTAAATGTGACAAAGCTTTTACAGTAAAGCCAAGCCTTATCACGCACCAGATGACTCACACTGGAGAGAAGCCATATCAGTGTTCTAAATGTGACAAAGCTTTTACATCAAAGTCATATCTTATCATCCACCAGATGGATCACACTGGAGAGAGGCCATATCAGTGTTCTGAATGTGACAAAGCTTATACAGTGAAGAGCAATCTTATCATACACAAGATGATTCACACTGGAGAGAAGCCATATGAATGTTCTGAATGTGACAACGCTTTTAAAACCAAAAGAGAGCTTGTTCTGCATCAGAGGTTTCACACTGGAGAGAGGCCATATCAGTGTTCTCAATGTGTCAAAACTTTTGCATCAAAGTCACAACTTATCAGCCACCATATAATTCACACGGACGAGAAGCCATATCAATGTTCTGAGTGTGACAAAGCTTTTAGAGGGGAGAAGCAACTTACCATACACCAGATGATTCACACTGGAGAGAAGCAATTTCAATGTTCTGAATGTGACAAAGCATTTGCATCAAAGTCAACTTTCATCAGCCACCAGATGACTCACACGGGAGAGAAGCCATATCAGTGTTCTGAATGTGACAAAGCTTTTACACAGAAAACAAATCTTATGGCACACCAGAGAGTTCACACTGGAGAGAAGCCATATCAGTGTTATGAATGTGACAAAGCTTTTACATGGAGGCCAAATTTTATCAAACATCAGAAGATTCATCACCAGTAACTGAAATGTGTTTCTCATCTTTCCCTTGTTTATTGAGCTGTACCTAAACATACAGAAACAACCAGAAGGCACGTCTAAATGCAGAAACACCAATACTTTATTAGCCAAATGATTAAAAACACTAGCTTGAAAGGATAAAAGGGCTCATCAATATTTATAAGGAGTCCATCGGTAATAGTCCCAGAGATGGTCCAATCTGCAGCAGGATCCCAAAAGTCCCTACCGTCCAGCAGAGGGAGACTGCAGGGAGAGGAACCAGGAAGGGACAGCCGCGCTGTGGATAACCAGCGTGGAACGATGGACCTGGATGTGGCATCAGTAGAAGTGCACCCACAACCAGCACTCTCTAACTGACATGGATTTCTAAATGTTTCCTTCATTTAAAGATCTATTAAAAATTCATTTTGAGCTAATACATTCACCAAACCGCTTCACTACCAGAGACTGGGTAGTGGCTAAACAACATTCTGCCAAGCCTCGGCAACCCCGTTCAGAGAAACCCTTCCAGTTTCTGTATACATTGCTACATCAGCCAAAATTGAGGGCTCAAAGGTAGCCCACCTGGTCCATGCCTCCCCTTACATGTTCCACCTCCCCTTACATGTTCCACCTCCCCTTACATGTTCCACCTCCCCTTACATGTTCCACCTCCCCTTTCATGATGCAACTTCCCTCACTGGTGACAACACTCCAGGAACATTTGTGGCTGGTATCCCAACCAATAAGGAGTCACCGTTTGGTGAGAAAGCCACTCCCTGCGCTGGTGTAGGCCTTCCATGCTTGCTGTTTGCTGTTGTTTTTTGCGATACATTTGACAGAGCCACTTAGGCCCAGCTAACTACTTGTGTTTCATTTTGTTCATCCACATGTCTAGGAATGTCATCAGGTCATCAGGGGTTGTCCTTATTGTCTTTTTTTTTCTCTGTCAAGCTATTTTTCCTCTCCATAGACTAATCACACAATACAACTGCAACATGTCTGGACTTAAAAAAGAAAACGCAAAGCGTGTGGCCATTTTCCTACGACTTATTGTGGGGGACTGGAATTCCTCTTATTTTGGTTATTTTTAAGGACTCTTGAGTGGACAGATCTCTTTTCCTGAAAATTTTTTGAGACGAGTACATCTTGTCCCTGGAAATAGCATGACTTTCCAGTAGATCCCTTATTTTCCCACATATATATATATATACTGTATATAAGGCAAGCTGTTCCGCAAAACTGGTAGTTGGAGGGGTTGGGACAAAGCATATAAGACTGCTGGAGATGAATACAACGGTCACTTTTTTATACATATGGTTTAAACCATTTTTTGCTAAAAGAAAAACAAAACTGTTGCTGTAATTGCTTTAGGCCTCGCTCACCCCATGGGGCAGAGTTGTCAGTCTTTCTGAACGCCTTCTGCAAGGTCTCAAAGAAAACAATGGTTCTCTATGTGCCCTCTTCACACCACAATGTGCAGATTTTTCCAGTGCAGGAATCTGCAACATGTACGCAGTTTTCTGTGTGGAAGAAAAACCGCAGCAACATCAGCATTGTTGTGTGAACAGGGCACATATAAAAGACGCTCATGAAAACGGATGTCAAAATGCATAAAAACTCACCGAAACGCGCATGAAAACTGATGTCAACTTGTATCTGTGCAAGTGAAATCTGATTGGATTCTCCATCAGTTTTTATGCACGTATGGTGTGAACAAGCCCTAAAAGTGTTAGAGGAACTCCTTTTTATCCTAAAGTCCATCTAATGCCACGTACACATGAAGGGACTTTGTCCGCCGGACCTAGTCCAGCGGACAATCCGCCGGACTTTTCAGCTGGGCTTTGGCGGACTTGAAAGCGAACGGACTTGACCACACACGATCACGCTAAAAGTCCGGCGGTTCACGCGATGACGTACAGCACGTACGACGGGACTAGAAAAAGAAAAATACTAGAAAAATACTTGCTACTGAGCATGCGTCCTTTTTGGTCCGCCGGACCATACTACAGACGGCCGTATTGTCCGCCGGACTGCCAAGTCCAGCGGATAATTTAAAAACAGAACTTAAAACCTAGTCCGCCGGACTTTTGGGAAAAAAAGTCAGTCGAAGGCCCACACACGAGGGGATTGTCTGGCGGACTCGAGTCCAGCGGACAATCCCGCGGGATAATCCCTTCGTGTGTACGCGGCATTAGACTACACTGTCCACAGGGTGACAACACTGCGGAGCAAACGGGGTTGTCACAGTATTACAGGAAGTACCAAAGCTACTGACAGGAGTGGCAGGTAATGGGGGAGTCAGAGTTACAAATTTACCGTATATACTCGAGTATAAGGCGACCAGAAATATAAGCCGAGGCACCTAATATTACCCCAAAAATCTGGGAAAACGTATTGACTCGAGTATAAGCCTAGGGTGAGAAATGCGCAGCTACTGTAAGTGGAAAAGACGGTCAACAATGCCCATTTGCAATGATGGCAAATTTGTCAATCATGCCCATATGTCCCCCGAACTTAAAACTCTGTAGTTAAGGGTTCCTAAATGCCCCCTAGCTGCCGGCAAAATTTGACATTGCTGCAGATGGACACAGTTGACCGACTTTGGGCCCCCAATCTCGGGGGCCACTTAGTGCTAGGAACCCCATTGGTGTGCAAACCCAGTGGAACTGGCAATACAACATATCCAAAGTTGGGGTTCCTAGCACCAAGTGCTCCCGAGATACGGGGCCCTAAAGTCGGTTCGGTAAATGTCAAGCACTCTTCTGCAGCAGAGAATGACATTTTCCGAGCCGACTTTGGGGCCCCGTATCTCGGGGGCCACTTGGTGCTAGGAACCCCAGCTTTGGATATGTTGTAGTGCTGGTTCCACTGGAAAATTTCATTTTCTGCAGCAGAAAAATGCTTGACTCCAGTATAAGCCGAGGGGGGCATTTTCGGCACAAAAAAATGTGCTGAAAAACTCGGCTTATACTTGAGTATATACAGTAATTTGTTTTCTTTTATAGTCCATTAAAGCGGTTCTGCACACACTTCATTTAGTAAATCTCTTTGCCTTCCAAATCAGGCAAATAGTACTAAATGAAATGTTGTTTTTTTTTTTCACTTACCTTGTAATTCCTGCTCTGTCTCTTCGGCGGTGGGCGGGGTCTGTGCATCGATCCTCGTCGCGCCGCACTGTCTCCTGGGATCTGGTGTCATTGATCCCAGGAGTCAGTGCGGACATCCGCCGAAATCTCGCGTGATTTATGGGGCTCTTGCGGCGAACGTGAGCTACACTTTGCTGTTACTGCGCACGCGTGAGATTGGCGCGGTAACGGCGGTGCATGCTGGGCCATAGAAGGTGCCTGTGTGGTTTTACATGCCCACAGGCAAGATGGCACCCAGCAGCAACACTTTTTATAAGTGTTTTATTTTTGACAAAAACCGGCAGCAGTTCGCTTTGAAAACGGAACACGTGAGTTCTCATTGCACAAAAAAAAAAAATCCTTCTCATTGCACAAAAAAAAAAATCCTTCTCATTGCACAAAAAAAAAAAAAAAACATTAGACAGTGTCACTCCGCTTCAATGACAACGACAAGGGGAGTCTCACTTTCTTCACTAACAATAGGAGAGCCAATCACATGGAGGCTAGGAATATTTCATCCAATGTAAGATGAAGTCGGCAACCAGGTGAGTATTAAAGCGGAGTTCCACCCAAAAATGGAACTTCCGCTTTTCAGAATCCTCCCCCTCCTCCAGTGTCACATTTGGCACCTTTTTTTTTATAATACAGGTATTTGCTCCCACTTCCGGGCATAGATAGCCGCAGTGTTCCCCGATATCTATGCCATGTTCGGCGCCTCCTCCATCCCCTCCGCTGTCTTCTGGGAGACACACAGGTCCCAGAAGACAGCAGGGACCAGTGGGATCGTGCAGCATGACTCGCGCACGCGCAGTAAGGAACCAGACTGTGATGCCAAAAGGCTTCACTTCCTGATTCCCTTACCGAAGATGGCGGCGCCTCCACCCGAGACCCGAGGGACAGATTGGCTTTGAGTGTCGCCATCGCGGGCGCCCTGGACTGTCCATATTTTAAAAGTCAGCAGCTGCAGTATTTGCTGACTTTAAAAAAAAATTGTGGCATAACTCCGCTAATAAAATCAATCTTTATTCGATCCAAAGGAGTCCACCCGTTCCAAAATAGAGCCAACACTGACAGGTTTCAGCCCACAAAGGCCTTACTCATAGTTGGTCTGACAAATATATAGCCCGCCCACCTACCGGATGCAGCATTAGAATGTACCCCAAAAGCCATTAAGAGCCTGGCTGGGAAGGAATGGCTGGGAAGGAAAGCGTGCAATTTGTCATAACACCAAAACAAACACTATAATATATAATGTATCAAATGTGTTAAAATTGCAACATACTTAATCACTGCAGCAGGGAAGATTTACCCCCCCCTTCATGATCAGGCCATTTTTTACGATACAGTACTGCATTACTTTAATTGTCAATTGCACGGTCATGTGACCCTGTACCCAAATAAAATTGATGTCCTTTTTTTACCCACAAATAGAGCTTTCTTTTGGCGGTATTTGATCACCTCTGCGGTTTCTCTTACTTGCACTATATTCACTTTCAGCCCCGGACCATTTTGCTGGCTTAAGACCAGCACTTTTTGCGATTCGGCACTGCGTCGCTTTAACTGACAATTGCGCGGTCGTGCGATGTGGCTCCCAAACAAAATTGACGGTTTTTTTTTTTTTTTTTTTATTTTTATTTGTGCGGTTTTTTTATTTTTTGTATAAAAAAAAAGCAACAATTTTGAAAAAAACATATTGTTTTTTACTTTTTGCTATAATAAATATCCCCCAAAAATATATAAAAAAACATTTTTTTCCTTAGTTTAGGCCGATACGTATTCTTCTACATATTTTTGGTAAAATAATGTTTGCAACAAGCGATTATTGATCGGTTTGCGCAAAAGTTATAGCGTTTACAAAATAGGGATAGTTTTATGGCATTTTTATTAATAATTTTTTTTTTTTACTAGTAATGGAGGCAATCAGCGATTATTTTTTTTTTTTTTTTGTTTTCGAAAATTTTTGACACATTTTTGGGACCATTGTCATTTATACAGCAATCAGTGCTATACAAATGCACTGATTCCTGTGTAAATGACACTGGCAGTGAAGGGGTTAACCACTAGGTGGCAGTGTAGGGGTTAAGTGTGTCCTAGGGGCGTGTTGCTAACTGTGGGGGGGCGTGGCTGTGTTGTACACATCACTGATCTCTGCTCCAATCACAGGGAGCAGAGATCAGTGACACTGTTGTTGGGAAGAATGGGGAGATGCTTGTTTACTTTAGTATCTCCCCATTCTTCCTCTCTGTGAGCCGATCGCGGGTATTCCCGCGGCGATCGAGTCCTCGGGACCTGCAATCGGACTCACGGAGGTCCCGAGTGGCGGCAAATTTAAAGGGACGTACCTGTACACCCATTTGCCTGTCCGTGCCATTCTGCCGACGTATATGTGTGTGCGCTGGTCGGGAAGCGGATAAACTAAAAAAAGACCACAAATAAATCATTATTGGCAGATAAAAGCACAGAAAATTTTACAAAATCCCTGATTAATATAAAAGCTTAACTTGTATTGAGTTAATAATTAACAAATATTTGTAACATTTTTAATTGCGCCTTTTTTGCGAAATGGTTAAAATCAAACATGCGCAAAAATGTAAATATCCAATTTTCTCTTAAAATCCTGGAGGTTTTCCTTTTTCTCTTACAGCTTTCAGAATTTGTACAAGACCCCCCATACCATATATTTTCTGAAAGCACATGAACTGTACAATAATAAAAAAAAAAAGTTGCTACTGATTTGTAAGGCCCAGCAATATTTGCACAAATGTTTATCATACAATATTTTTGCTAAAAATACACTAAAATCACTATTCGCACATAAAAACACAGCACATTTTACAAAATTCCTGCTAAATTCTTGCTAAATAGAAAAGCTTAACCTGTGTTAAGTTAATCAATAACAAATATTTGTAAATTTTAAATTGTGCCTTATTGCAAAATGGTGAAAAATAAACGTATGCAAAACTGTAAATATCCAAATGTCTCAAAAAATCTGCATTCTCTTACAGCATTCAGAATTTGTAAAAGGCCCCCAAACCATATATTTTCTGAAAGCACATGAACTGTAGAATAAAAAAAGGTGCTACTGATTTTTTTAAGGCTCAGCAATATTTGCACAAATGTTTATCAAACAATATTTTCGCTAAAAATACACATAAAAACACAGCACATTTTACAAAATTGTAAATATCCAAATTTCACAAAAATCCTGAGGGTTTTTCTTTTTCTCTTAAAGCTTTCAGAATTTGTAAAAGACCCCCCCAAACCATATATTTTCTGAAAGCACATGACCTGTAGAATAAAAAAAAGTTGCTACTGATTTGTAAGGCCCAGCAATATTTGCACAAATGTTTATCATACAATATTTTTGCTAAAAATACACTACACTAAAATCACTATTAGCACATAAAAACACAGCACATTTTCCTGCTAAATTCTCGCTAAATATAAAAGCTTAACCTGTATTAAGTTAATCAATAACAAATATTTGTAAATTTTAAATTGTGCCTTTTTGCAAAATGGTGAAAAATAAACGTATGAAAAAATTTCAATATCCAAATGTCTCAAAAAATCTGGAGGTTTTCCTTTTTCTCTTACAGCATTCAGAATTTGTAAAAGACCCCTAAACCATATATTTTCTGAAAGCACATCAACTGTAGAATAAAAAAAGGTGCTACTGATTTTTAACAGTCACTAGTGCCTGATCCAGGAATTCCATCCGGAAGTGTAGGACCATTGAGAAATCTTTAAACCGTCCCAGGATGTCTCAGGTGGATAACCTATTGTAGGGTACTCCTTGCCGCAGTGTTTCTCTACCCCAATTCATTTCACATGTGTGGTCTGGCTGTGCTCACCTAATACCTAATAAACCTCATCGGTGAGCACAGCCAGACCACACATGTGAAATTAATAGACATGTGCACAACAAAAAAATGTGTTTATTTTCGTTTCGTTTTTTTTCGTTTCCAAAAAAAATTTGTTTTTTTTCGTTTCATTTTTTTCGTTTCCGTTGATTCGCAACGATTCGTAAATTCGTAAGTCGTCGGTGTTCGTACTCGTAACAATTCGTACATTCGTAAGAGTTATTTTTCGTTGATTCGTTTTTTTCGTTAGTTTAATTTTCGTTAATTCAAAATTTGGACGCATTCGTATTGATTCGTACATTCGTAACATTCGTAGATTCGTAATCGGAGCATAATTCATAATTTTATGTAATGTGTATGCTATTATTACATTTTAAGAGACACAGAAAATTACGACTCGAAAAAAAAGTTACGAATTCGTTCAATCCATTCGAAGCACGTTAAGCAACGCCATTGTAAGAGACACGGAAAATTACGAATCAAAAAAAAAAAAAAAAAGTTACGAATTTACGAATTTTTTTGTTCAATCCATTCGAAGCACGTTAAGCAACGCCATTGTAAGAGACACGGAAAATTACGAATCAAAAAAAAAAAAAAAAGTTACGAATTTACGCATTTTTTTGTTCAATCCATTCGAGGCACGTTAAGCAGCACCATTGTAAGGGACACGGAAAATTACCAATTCAACAAAAAAAAAAAAGCTACGAATGTACAAATTTTTTCGTTCATTTTCGTTGTTCCTGTTTTCGTTTTTTGGATTTTCTTCATTCGTACATTCGTTGTTTCTAATTAGTTTTTTCGGATTTTCGTTGTTTTTCGAATTTGTTCGATTCGAACAATTCGTTAATCGGATTTGTTCGATTCGAATGATTCGTTATTCGTTAAAATTTTTGCGAATCATTCGTTCATTCGTACGAAAACGAACAAAAATAACGAAAACAAAAAAAACGAAAAACGAATAAAAAAACAAACAAATTCCACATGTCTAGAAATGAATTGGGGTAGAGAAGCACTGTGGCAAGGAGTACCCTACAATATGTTATCCACTGGAGACATCCTGGGACGGTTTAAAGATTTCTCAATGGTCCTTCACTTCCGGATGGAATTCCTGGATCAGGCACTAGTGACTCTGTAATAGGGTTCTGGTAAGAGTCCATTTTGAATGGTGGCGGATCACGAGGTGAAATCTGAAAATTAATTACTCTTATGCCGCGTACACACGAGCAGATTTTGCGTCAGAAAAAAACTTGGATGTTATTTCCGACGGAATTCCGCTCAAGCTTGGCTTGCATACACACGGTCACACAAAAAATTCTTTGAACTTTCCACCGTCAAGAACACGGTGACGTACAACACTACGACGAGCCGAGAAAATGAAGTTCAATGCTTCCGAGCATGCGTCAAATTGTTTCCGAGCATGCGTAGGAATTTTGCGCATCGGAATTTGTACAGACGATCGGAAATTTCCGATCTGAACTTTTTCCGACCGAAAAATTAAGAACCTGCTCTCAATCTTTTGCTGGCCGAAATTCCGCCAGCATAAGTCAGATGGAGCATTTCCCGACCAAAAGCTCTCATCGGACTTTTGCTGGTGGAATTTCCAATCGTGTGTACGGGGCATTATTCTGTCACACATGGTGGCATTTGATTTGGGAGTTCTAAGTGTAGAACTGACCCCCGAAGGAGCTGCTGGTTTTATTGGGCTTACCGTTTCCTTCTTCACCTCGTCTCCGTCTAGGGGTTTCCGTGTAGATGGCCCAAAGAAATGTGAAAACTGACACTTTATCTTTTTGGGTTATTTATTCAAAAAGATAAAACAGTCTCTTAAATGTAAGGTAGAGGGTTAGGGTGAAAGTCCAGGTACTTTTGGATACTGCAAAGATAAGAAGTCTCTCACTACAGAAATCCAGAGAATTACCGTTTCACAGCTGGATTTTAGACATGTGCAATTAGTTTCGTTTTTTTTCGTTTTTCTTTTTTTTTTTTTTTTCGTTTTTTTTTCTTCGTTCGTTTTCGTACGAATGAACGAATCATTCGAAATCGAACGAATCCGAATAACGAATCGTACGAATTCGAATAACGAATCGTTCGAATCGTACAAATCCGATTAACGAATCGTTCGAATCTAACGAATCCGAAAAACAACGAAAATCTGAAAAAAACATATTAGAAACAACGAATGTTAGAATGAAGAAAATCCGAAAAACTAAAAAAGGAACAACGAAAATGAACGAAAGAATTCGTACATTCGTAACTTTTTTTTTTGTTGAATTTAATTTTCCGTGTCCCTTACAATGGCGTTGCTTAACGTGCTTCGAATAGATTGAACGAAAAAATTCGTACATTCGTAACTTTTTTTTTCGATTCGTAACTTTTTTTTTTTGATTCGTAAATTATTAAAATGTAATAATAGCATACACATTACATAAAATTATGAATTATGCTCCGATTACGAATCTACGAATAAATACGAATGCGTCCGAATTCCGAATAAACGAAAATTAAACTAACGAAAAAAGAATCAACGAAAAATAACTCTTACGAATGTACGAATCGTTACGAATACGAACACCGACGACTTACGAATGTACGAATCAACGAAAAAAACTCAACGAAAATAAACAAATTGTTTTTGTTGTGCACATTTCTACTGGATTTCCACAACCACTGGATAGACCTCCTCTCACTAGGCCTAGCAGCCGGTAGCGTGTTAGGTAAAGCAAAGTCTCTGCCACAGACTTGAATGTAGAACTGAGGGACTCAGACAAATTTAGAGAGCTATCATACGGTACCAGTATCTTGCAGCCGGTCCGGCGATACCGTATGAGTGTAGATCCATTTAGTGTCCTTCAACTGAGCCTCCAGGCTCCTACTGAGCAACCAGCCTTGTGCATGGCCTTCTCCCGAGGAGTGCTCCCCTGGATGCTTCTCCAGTTGCTGGGCCTCTCCTTAGACAAAACGGCACCGGACCACTTTTGGATGATTAGGCCCTCATATCCATTCAGGCCTGTCCCTGCAGTTGCTTCGCCTCGGGCTATTCAGCCCCTAAACTCGGAATTGCATGGATCCGCACCCCAGGCCAGGAGGGCCATGGAGGCTGGTCAGGAGGACCAGGACCAAACAGAGAGAAGATATCTTCTGGACTGGATCGGAACCCCGAAACACGTGATCTCAGTACCTTAAATACCTTCTCCCGGAATTCACAGCAGGATGACACTCCCACTGGGCTGGTTCCGAGAGATGGAAGCGTATCCAATACGCCCAGCCAAACTGCGTTCCCATACTTGCCGGCGGTGACAGCGACATCTGCGGCCAAGTAGGGCTCAGTGTAGTCCAGACAGACTGGTACTGAAACCACACCTGTGACTGGTGTGTCAGTGATCAGGAACATTGTTGCTGGGTTACACTGGTCTGGTGGCACTGGGACTGACGTGGTGATCAGGAGCCAGGTTGCTGGATTACACTGGTCTGGTGACACTGGGACTGGTGTGGTGGTGATCAGGAGCCCTGTTGCTGGGTTACACTGGTCTGGTGACCATCGGGAACCCTGCACTGGTCTGGTGCCCATCGGGAACCCTGCACTGGTCTGGTGACCATCGGGATCCCTGCACTGGTCTGGTGACCATCGGGAACCCGGCACTGGTCTGGTGACCATCGGGAACCCTGCACTGGTCTGGTGACCATCGGGAACCCTGCACTGGTCTGGTGACCATCGGGAACCCGGCACTGGTCTGGTGACCATCGGGAACCCTGCACTGGTCTGTTGACCATCGGGAACCCGGCACTGGTCTGGTGACCATCGGGAACCCTGCACTGGTCTGGTGACCATCGGGAACCCGGCACTGGTCTGGTGACCATCGGGAACCCTGCACTGGTCTGGTGACCATCGGGAACCCGGCACTGGTCTGGTGACCATCGGGAACCCGGCACTGGTCTGGTGACCATCGGGAACCCTGCACTGGTCTGGTGACCATCGGGAACCCTGCACTGGTCTGGTGACCATCGGGAACCCGGCACTGGTCTGGTGACCATCGGGAACCCGGCACTGGTCTGGTGACCATCGGGAACCCGGCACTGGTCTGGTGACCATCGGGAACCTGGCACTGGTCTGGTGACACTGGGACTGGTGTGCCGACAATCAGAATCACTGTTTCTGGCTGCAATATCTCTGGTGACCCTCTACTGGTGTAGTGGTGGTCGGTGACACTGTTACTGGCTGTACTGGTCTGATAACACTGTCACTGGTTTGGAAGTGATTAGTCAGAACTTAACATTATAACTTTCCTCCATAACTTTATATCTACCCACCTAATATTCAGTAGGTCTCCCGTGTACTGACAGAACAGCCCTGACCCATGGAGACATGGACTCCAGTAGACCTCTGAAGGTGTGGGGTGGTATCTGGCACTGAGCTGTTAGTAGCAGATCATTTAAAGTGGAACGTTACCCATAATAACCTGATAAAAAATAAAGTTCTTTAGAAAGGAACATTCATTCCACATTAATAATTCCGCTACCAACATCAGTGAGTGCTGTACATTGCCTCCAGCATTGCTTCTGTTTCTTCATCCCGGAGGCGGCCATTTTACTGAAGCCCAGAGCCCCCGAGCAGTAGTAAATCATAAAGTGGAACTAAATCCATCCATTTAACGTTTTCAGAAAACAATTACAGTCCCGGATTGCTGGGATTGGTAACTGTCATATTTGCTTGTGTCCTCAACCAAACTGTCAAACTGTCAAATGCATGGAGTCATAACTGATCACATGTGCAGCACCATGGCAGTTGCAGATCAAACAGAAGCAGCTTCCTTGGCTGTAAAGGATAGGAGGGTTTAATTTCTGCATTATGGCTGTCAGCAGATCGGCCTCTACAAACTCAGCAGTGCCTAAAATTAGAGAGCATCTGAGCATGTGCAGAGCGGGGTGAGGCCGTGTCTTACTGGATGGTACACAGTATAGAAACGTATTTATAATGTGTCACATCTCTATACCTGCAGAAGGGACCGGCCTGAAGTCATCTATCAGGACTTAATATTCTGACTAAAGTTCCACTTTAAGTCCTGTAGGTTGGGAGGCGGGGCCTCCCTGGATCAGACTTGTTTTTCCAGCACATCCCACAGAGGCTCAATTGGATTGAGATCTTGGAGACCAAGTCAACACCTCAAACTCGTTGTGTTCTTCAAACCATTCTTGAATCAGACCGGACCACCTTCTTCCATTACTCCATGGTCCAGTTCTGATGGTCACATGACCGCCTTCTTCCATTGCTCCATGGTCCAGTTCTGATGGTCACATGACAACCTTCTTCCATTACTCCATGGTCCAGTTCTGATGGTCATATGACCACCTTCTTCCATTACTCCATGGACCAGTTCTGATGGTCACATGACCGCCTTCTTCCATTGCTCCATGGTCCAGTTCTGATGGTCACATGACAACCTTCTTCCATTACTCCATGGTCCAGTTCTGATGGTCATATGACCACCTTCTTCCATTACTCCGTGGTCCATTCTGATGGTCACATGACCACCTTCTTCCATTACTCCATGGTCCAGTTCTGATGGTCACATGACCACCTTCTTCCATTACTCCATGGTCCAGTTCTGATGGTCACATGACAACCTTCTTCCATTGCTCCATGGACCAGTTCTGATGGTCACATAACCACCTTCTTCCATTACTCCATGGTCCAGTTCTGATGGTCATATGACCACCTTCTTCCATTACTCCATGGTCCAGTTCTGATGGTCACATGACCACCTTCTTCCATTACTCCATGGACCAGTTCTGATGGTCACATGACCACCTTCTTCCATTGCTCCATGGACCAGTTCTGATGGTCACATAACCACCTTCTTCCATTACTCCATGGACCAGTTCTGATGATCACATGACCATCTTCTTCCATTACTCCATGGTCCAGTTCTGATGGTCACATGACAACCTTCTTCCGTTACTCCATGGTCCAGTTCTGATGGTCATATGACCACCTTCTTCCGTTACTCCATGGTCCAGTTCTGATGGTCACATGACCACCTTCTTCCATTGCTCCATGGACCAGTTCTGATGGTCACATGACCACCTTCTTCCATTGCTCCATGGACCAGTTCTGATGGTCACATGACCACCTTCTTCCATTACTCCATGGACCAGTTCTGATGATCACATGACCACCTTCTTCCATTACTCCATGGACCAGTTCTGATGGTCACATGACAACCTTCTTCCATTGCTCCATGGCTCAGTTCTGATGGTCACATGACCACCTTCTTTCTATGCTCCATGGTCCAGCTCTGATGGTCATATGACAACCTTCTTCCATTGCTCCATGGACCAGTTCTGATGGTCACATGACCACCTTCTTCCATTACTCCATGGTCCATTCTGATGGTCACATGACAACCTTCTTCCATTACTCCATGGTCCAGTTCTGATGGCCACATGACCACCTTCTTCCATTACTCCATGGTCCAGTTCTGATGGTCACATGACCACCTTCTTCCATTACTCCATGGTCCAGTTCTGATGGTCACATGACCACCTTCTTCCATTACTCCATGGACCAGTTCTGATGGTCACATGACCACCTTCTTCCATTACTCCATGGTCCAGTTCTGATGGTCACATGATCACCTTCCTACATTACTCCATGGTCCAGTTCTGATGGTGACATGACCACCTTCCTACATTACTCCATGGTCCAGTTCTGATGGTGACATGACCACCTTCTTCCATTACTCCATGGTCCAGTTGTGATGGTCACATGACCACCTTCTTCCATTACTCCATGGTCCAGTTGTGATGGTCACATGACAACCTTCTTCCATTACTCCATGGACCAGTTCTGATGATCACATGACCACCTTCTTCCATTACTCCATGGACCAGTTCTGATGGTCACATGACAACCTTCTTCCATTGCTCCATGGCTCAGTTCTGATGGTCACATGACCACCTTCTTTCATTGCTCCATGGTCCAGTTCTGATGGTCACATGACCACCTTCTTCCATTACTCCATGGTCCATTCTGATGGTCACATGACAACCCTCTTCCATTACTCCATGGTCCATTCTGATGGTCACATGACAACCTTCTTCCATTACTCCATGGTCCAGTTCTGATGGCCACATGACCACCTTCTTCCATTACTCCATGGTCCAGTTCTGATGGTCACATGACCACCTTCTTCCATTACTCCATGGTCCAGTTCTGATGGTCACATGACCACCTTCTTCCATTACTCCATGGACCAGTTCTGATGGTCACATGACCACCTTCCTACATTACTCCATGGTCCAGTTCTGATGGTGACATGACCACCTTCTTCCATTACTCCATGGTCCAGTTGTGATGGTCACATGACCACCTTCTTCCATTACTCCATGGTCCAGTTGTGATGGTCACATGACAACCTTCTTCCATTACTCCATGGACCAGTTCTGATGATCACATGACCACCTTCTTCCATTACTCCATGGACCAGTTCTGATGGTCACATGACAACCTTCTTCCATTGCTCCATGGCTCAGTTCTGATGGTCACATGACCACCTTCTTTCATTGCTCCATGGTCCAGTTCTGATGGTCATATGACAACCTTCTTCCATTGCTCCATGGACCAGTTCTGATGGTCACATGACCACCTTCTTCCATTGCTCCATGGTCCATTCTGATGGTCACATGACAACCTTCTTCCATTACTCCATGGTCCATTCTGATGGTCACATGACAACCTTCTTCCATTACTCCATGGTCCAGTTCTGATGGCCACATGACCACCTTCTTCCATTACTCCATGGTCCAGTTCTGATGGTCACATGACCACCTTCTTCCATTACTCCATGGACCAGTTCTGATGGTCACATGACCACCTTCCTACATTACTCCATGGTCCAGTTCTGATGGTGACATGACCACCTTCTTCCATTACTCCATGGTCCAGTTCTCATGGTCATATGACCACCTTCTTCCATTACTCCATGGTCCAGTTCTGATGGTCACATGACCACCTTCTTCCATTACTCCATGGTCCAGTTCTGATAGTCACATGACAACCTTCTTCCATTACTCCATGGCCCAGTTCTGATGGTCACATGACAACCTTCTTCCATTACTCCATGGTCCAGTTCTGATGGTCACATGACCACCTTCCTCCATTACTCCATGGTCCAGCTCTGATGGTCATATGCCCATTGTGGGCACTTTTGGCTGAGGATACTGGTCAGCATGGGTCACCCTGACCGGTCTGAGACTGCACATCCCCCATACATAGCAAACTGTGATCAACATGTTTTTCTGCATTCAACACATCAACTTCAGGGACAACATGTTCACCTGTCTAATATATCCCTCCCACTTCCAGATGTCATTGTAATGGAATAATGAATGTTGGTGGTGAGAACTTTGTGTCTGATTGGTGAGGAATAGTATAATAAGTGGTGTGCATTGTAAAGGTCGGAGCTCCGCCCCCTCCTATGTATGAATCTCGGCACAAGGCCGGCTGGGTGATTTATTTTCAGATTAGTTTTCCTGGAAATGTAAAAAAAAAATAATAATTTAGAATTATTCATTTCTTATTTAACTATTTAAAATAAAATCTTCCCAGTAAAGTAAACTTGTAAATTCCCTCCCCCCGGAATAAACTCCTCCCACTCTGTCTATTATATTAATGAAAACAATATTCCTCTAATATAAAAGTCCTTCTTCCTTCCCTGTATCTGTGATCACGTGACCATCCGACCCCCGAGTCTTCTCTTCTGTGTACTTCCTGGTGTGGGTCCTTCTTCAGGTGTCCACATCACTGCCTGCCTGACATGGATACTTCCTATTGGACTGCAGGGGGGGCGGAGAATTATGTCATCACAGGGGGACAGCAGGGGATCGGGATCTTAGGGGGAGGGGGAATTATAGAGCTGGATGAAAAAGTCCCCCCCCCCCCCCACCAGGACCTGGAGGTAAGGGACCTGTATGGGAACTGAGGTGAGTATATCCGGAGTCACAATGTAAGGGGGGTAAAGGACTTAATAGAATTGGTTGGGGGAGGGGATGGTCAAAAAAAAAGTTTTTTGGGGCTTTAATAACTTTAAAAAAAAGAAAGTGACTCAACTTTCAAATGACAGTGCACCTGGCTCCCACCTACATGACTTTCCATCGAAAATGACAGGGCACCTGGCTCCCACCTACATGACTTTCCATCGGCAATGACAGTGCACCTGGCTCCCACCTACGTGACTTTCCATCGGCAATGACATTGCACCTGGCTCCCACCTACATGACTTTGCATCGACAATGACAGTGCACCTGGCTCCCACCTATATGACTTTCCATCGACAATGACAGTGCACCTGGCTCCCACCTACATGACTTTCCATTGACAATGACAGTGCACCTGGCTCCCGCCTACATGACTTTCCATCGGCAATGACAGTGCACCTGGCTCCCACCTACATGACTTTCCATTGACAATGACAGTGCACCTGGCTCCCACCTACATGACTTTCCATCGGCAATGACAGTTCACCTGGCTCCCACCTACACACACCTCAGTTGGCAATGACACCTGGCTCTTATTCTGCACAATCTTTCCATTTCTACCTCTGCAGAAGTGCCGACACCCCCAAACCCTTCACTGCGGGGATTAGTTGCATAGATGTTCAGCACATGAGGGGTTAATGATCTCTCTGAAGATAGAAGAGGAAAGTATTGAAGACGGAGGATGACACGAGCCGCTCACAGGAGAGAGAAGGGAAAATACTTCCCGTAATTTTCCTTTCCTGACACCAATACATGGCAACATACATGTGATATAGCTCCGCCCATATATCCGCCCACAGGACATACATGTGATATAGATCTGCCCCTATATCCGCCCACAGGACATACATGCGATATAGCTCCACCCCTATATCCGCCCACAGGACATACATGTGATATAGCTCCGGCCCTATATCTGCCCACAGGACATACATGTGATATAGCCCCGCCCCTATACCCGCCCACAGGACATACATTCGATATAGCTCCGCCCCTATATCCGCCCACAGGACATACATGCGGTATAGCTCCGCCCCTATATCCACCCACAGGACATATATGTGATATAGCTCCGCCCCTATATCCGCCCACAGGACATACATGCGATATAGCTCCACCCTATATCCGCCCATAGGACATACATGTGATATAGCTCCGCCCCTATATCCACCCATAGGACATACATGTGATATAGCCCCACCCTATATCCGCCCACAGGACATACATGCGATATAGCTCCACCCTATATCCGCCCATAGGACATACATGTGATATAGCTCTGCCCCTATATCCGCCCACAGGACATACATGTGATATAGCTCCGCCCCTATATCCGCCCACAAGACATACATGTGATATAGCTCCGCCCCTATATCCGCCCACATGGCATACATGTGATATAGCCCCGCCCCTATATCCGCCCACAGGACATACATGTGATATAGCTCCGCCCCTATATCTGCCCACAGGACATACATGTGATATAGCTCCGCCCCTATATCCGCCCACAGGACATACATGTGATGTAGCTCCGCCCCTATATCCGCCCACAGGACATATTAATAAAAATGCCATAAAACGATACCCTATTTTGTAAACGCAATAACTTTTGCACAAACCAATCAATATACGCTTATTGCGATTTTTTTTTTGACCAAAAATATGTAGAAGAAAACGTATCGGCTTAAGCTGAGGACATTTTTTTTATATATATTTTTGGGGATATTTATTGTGGCAAAAAGTTAAAATATTGCGTTTTTTTTTCAAAATTGGCACTTTTTTTTGTTTGTAGCGCAAAAAATAAAAAATCGCAGAGGTGATCAAATACCACCAAAATCAATATTTCAAAGAATTTCTAAATTTTGGAGGGTCTTATCTATGTTTAGTGAGTTGTGTCTTTTTTTTTTTTTTTTTTATATTTTATCTGTCTCTGAATAAATTGACCAGCTCTTGCAGGGCATAATGGTCTAATTATCATTACCGACTGTCATCACTGCTCTGCCTCCCTCCCCCGAGGATCCTCCTCTGTGACTCTCACAATTATCCTAACAAGCTGGACATCCCTTTCCAGCATCAGTCAGTGTAATGGAGGCTGCAGAGAGGCCGCTGTTTCCTCTGGGCAGTGCTCTGTCCCACGATCACCGCTCCATCGAGTCATCATTAATTGTCTGATCAGCGGCTCTGTAATGTTCAGGGAATCCTCGGGGGTGGTCCCTAAGGACCCTGTGCTTAGTAAACAGTTGGAGCTCTGGAGGCCACTTAGACCTCGGACATATTAAGGTCTCATAGCTGATTATCACCGACCCCGGCAGATCTCCACTGAGACTCAACCATCCACATCACTGAATATAGAAATACTATTATCATATATCTCATTAACTCGTGGTGGACAATCAGCAAATTTTATTTACTATACCTCACACAGACCTTTATAAAAAGTTTATTTTTATTTTATTTATTTTTTTATAATAAAAATGTCAAATAATTATAACATGCTTACAATAAATAATTATTCATAATTAATGAACTTGAATCATTTACAAATATTTTTTTATTTTTTGTGTATATTTTATTATTATTATTTTAATTTTACATAAAAAAATGCACAAAAAATAAAGAAAAAAAAACACAATTTATTTGTTGCACTCTACATTTTTGTGACTGTGAAAAAAGTCAAACAGCAACAAAATGCACCAAAAGAAAAAGGAAACAACAGTGCAACGTCAGAGAGGTTTATTTTATTTTATAACATTCTAATCAAAATGTCAAATCTTTTTCAAAGTATATTATAATTACAATAAATCATATTTCATAATAATTATTAATTTAAAAAAAATACAGTTTTGTATGAAAAAGGTCAATTAGCAAAAGAAAAGGAAACAACAGTACAACGTCAGAGAGGTTTATTTTATTTTTATAACATTCTAATCAAAATGTCAAACCTTTTTAAAGTATATTATAATTACAATAAATCATTTTTCATAATAATTATTAATTTAAAAAAAAAAAAAAAAAAAATAGTTTTGTATGAAAAAGGTCAATTAGCCAAAAGAAACAAGGAAACAACAGTGCAACATCGGAGGTTTATTTTATTTTTATAACATTCTAATCAAAATGTCAAATCTTTTTCAAAGTATATTATAATTACAATAAATATTTTTTCATAATAATTATTAATTTAAAAAAAATGCAAAAGAAAAAAAAAAATACAGTTTTGTATGAAAAAGGTCAATTAGCAAAAAGAAAAGGAAACAGAAAAGACATTTACAACATTATATGCAAAATGCCATATTGTTTCAAAGTTTATTATACTTATAGTAAATCATTAATATTAAATAATATTTAACTTAAAATTAAAATATAAATAATGTATATACATTGGGGAATGTCTGTGGGGGAAATATTGTGTTTTTTTGTGTATTTTATTATTTTATTTTATTAAAAATCTGTATAAATTTGTACAAAAAAAAATAAAGAAAACAATACAGTATAATTCTGTCAGAAGTCAAATAACAAAATGCCCCCCAAAAAAATAAATATAAGGTACATAAAGCACAGTGAAAGGACATACATTTGTTTCCCCTTCAACCTGTGGTAGAGGAAAAGAAAAAAATTATATAATGTATGGCCAGCCTTAGGTTTCTCCTAGAATTCTAGTGTGTCCTTCTGCCGCCAGCAGATGGCGCTGCTGCCTCTGGTAATAGCATGAGAGCTAAACTAACCAGAGCTATGAATATTTATCTTTCCCTGGACAACAGGTAAAAGTTTCCTTGCCACTGGTGCAGTCTGGGTGAGGGTATAAATATCCAGGGAGGGACCTCAGGAGCCCTCCCTGTCCTCCCGCCTAGGGAAGAGGTGTGTTTAGCTTCTGAAATCTCATAGGCCTGATACCAGAGAGTAGGACCATGTGGCTAGGCAAATCTGATGACCTCCGATCCGCTTCTTCTTGCTCTGGTCTTTTCGTCCTTCTCGTCCGGCATCTTCTTCCATGGCGTCGGTGTCTCTTCTTGGGCCACTCCTCGAAATGGGAGGCTCCCGCTGTGTGAGGCTTCGCTGCGTCTGACAGGTCTTTTATAACGAAGGGCGGGGCCACCTGGTGACGTCATGAGGTTATAAAAGACCTGTCAGACGCAGCGAAGCTGTAAGGAAAGCCCTGCTGGGCCTAGTAGTTCCTCACCGCTGCGATCGCGTGTGCGGGTTCGAGCGGGTGCGCGAGCTACTGCGCATGCGCGGAATCGAGCGGGTGCGCGTGCGCGGGCAAGGACGGGCGCGCGCACGGTCATTGGCGCCGGGCGGGCTATTTAAACCAGCCATCTCCATACAGCCCTTGCTGCCTGATCTACAGCGTTCCGCTTGCTTAACCCTGAACTTCTCTGTCTCTGCACCTGTGACCCGGCTTGTCTGTTCACCTGCTCTGCTGTCTGCCCGCCCCGATCCCGGCTTGCCTACGACCATCCTCTTGCTTATCCCCTTGGCTTATCCGCAGTGTGCTCCACAGTTACCGAACCCGGCTTGTCTGACCATTCTGTGCACCTGTCCTGAAGTGCCAGTTCCTGTTGTCTGCTGGTTCCTGTTGTCCGCTGCATGCTGGTTCCTGTAGTCCGCTGCCTGCCAGTTCCTGTGACCACCTACCTGCCAGTTCCTGTTGTCTGCTGGTTCCTGTTGTCCGCTGCATGCTGGTTCCTGTAGTCCGCTGCCTGCCAGTTCCTGTGACCACTTACCTGCCAGTTCCTGTTGTCTGCTGGTTCCTGTTGTCCGCTGCATGCTGGTTCCTGTAGTCCGCTGCCTGCCAGTTCCTGTGACCACTTACCTGCCAGTTCCTGTTGTCTGCTGGTTCCTGTTGTCCGCTGCATGCTGGTTCCTGTAGTCCGCTGCCTGCCAGTTCCTGTGACCACTTACCTGCCAGTTCCTGTTGTCTGCTGGTTCCTGTTGTCCGCTGCATGCTGGTTCCTGTAGTCCGCTGCCTGCCAGTTCCTGTGACCACTTACCTGCCAGTTCCTGTTGTCTGCTGGTTCCTGCCACCTGCTGTCTGCTGGTTCCTGTCACCTGCTGTCTGCTGGTTCCTGCCACCTGCTGTCTGCTGGTTCCTGTCACCTGCTGTCTGCTGGTTCCTGCCACCTGCTGTCTGCTGGTTCCTGTCACCTGCTGTCTGCTGGTTCCTGTTGTCTGCTGTCTGCTGGTTCCTGTTGTCTGCTGGTTCCTGTCACCTGCTGTCTGCTGGTTCCTGTCATCCCTTGTCAAGTCCTGCTCATCCATCCGCAACTGATTGATCCTGCCAGACACTCGTGCCTCCTTTGACTTTTGCGCCCCCTGTCTCCACTATCAGGGGCTGCAAGTCTGGGACGTAAGAGAGGTCTCCCACTGCAAGCCAGACTCGCCACTAGGTACGTGACAGTATCAGGCAGCCATGACCGAGTCTGGGCAGGGAGCCTCTCCTATGGAAGAACTCTGCCTACACCTAGCAGGTTTGGCCCAAGCGGTCAATAACCTCCAGGAAGGCTACACACGCCTTGAGAAGCATGTTCTGGCACAAGGATCTCCAGGTGCTCCAGCCAGCCAGCCTACTCCACCGGCAGTCGTGATGCTACCCCCGGAACCTCGAGTACCCACACCTGAAAGGTTCTCCGGTGAGCGTAGCAAGTTCAGGACTTTCCGAAATGCCTGTGAGCTGTTCTTTGCCCTGCAACCCCGAACATTTTCCTTGGAGGCCACCAAAGTAGGCTTTGTGATTTCCCTGCTCCAAAATGACCCCCAACTCTGGGCCCACCGTCTGCTTAAACAGGAAGCCACCGAACTCGCCCATCTAAGCACCTTCTTCGACGCAATGGCCCGAATGTATGAGGACCCACAGCTCTGTGCCACGGCAGAGACTGCCCTCCATGCCCTACTCCAGGGGCGTAGGCCCGCAGAGGACTATGTTGCGGAATTCAGAAGATGGAGTGCTGACACTAGCTGGAATGATGCGGCCCTCCGCTACCAGTTCCGGTTGGGGTTATCGGATCCCCTGAAGGATGAACTTGCTAGGGTTGGGGTCCCTCCAACTCTTGAGGAGCTCATTAACCAGGCCATACAAATCGACAGGCGCTTACGTGAGCGACGGTCCGAGAAGGCCTCGGCTCCGTCTCGCCCCTCTTGGATGTTGCCAAAGGTGCCCTACTTCCCCAGAGGTCCACCCTCGGCTCGACCTTCTGCCTCCACCGAGGGGACTGAACCCATGCAGTTGGGTATGCTTCGCCCTACTCTCACCCCTGAGGAACGGCAGAGACGCCGTCGGGTCAATCTGTGTCTGTATTGTGGGGAGCCAGGACACTACGTGCGATCCTGTCCAGCTAAGACCCGTAAGTGGCGCCTTCCTTCAGTTGACCAGGTTATGGCTGTTACTGACACCTCTTCCCACCTCGCTCTCTCTATCCTGTTGCAGCTCCCTGGAAGGAACATTTCGGTCCCCGCCATTATTGACTCAGGAGCCTGCAGCTGTTTCATGGACTCGGCCTTTGCTTCTGCTCATTGCATCCCCTTGCAAACCAAGACCCAGGGACTGCGGATACACCTGGCCGATGGCTCTGCCATTCGGTCTGGGCCGGTTACCCAAGAAACCCAGCCTATCTCGGCATGCATAAACCAACTCCACCAGGAACTTTTGTGTCTGGACATTATTTCTTCCCCACTGTTCCCAGTCATTCTGGGCATGCCTTGGCTCCGCGCCCATAACCCCTGCATTGACTGGACCACCAAGGAGATTACCTTTTCTTCCCACTACTGCTCCCAGTACTGCCTTCCCAGGACTGATGCTCAGCCAACCACCTTAATGTGTCTGGACAGCGAAACCCGTCAGTTATTCCCCAGGGCCTATCACTCCTTTATGGACGTTTTCAGCAAGAAAGGGGCAGAGACCCTTCCTCCTCATCGGGTTTACGATTGCCCCATCGAGCTTCTCCCCGGAGCGGAAGTACCCTTTGGGAGGATCTTTCCCCTGTCCGAACTGGAGCTCTCCGCCCTTAAGGACTACATAGATGACAATCTTCGAAAAGGCTTCATCCGTTCATCCACATCTCCTGCCGGAGCTGGCATTTTCTTCGTAGAGAAAAAGGACCACACCCTCCGGCCATGTATCGATTACAGGGAGTTGAACAAGGTGACTATTAAAAATCGCTACCCCCTACCGTTAGTCCCAGAACTGTTCCAGAGGCTAGGGGCAGCGGTCATCTTCACCAAGTTGGACCTCCGCGGGGCGTATAACCTAGTGCGCATCCGGAAGGGCGACGAATGGAAGACCGCCTTCCGTACGCGATTCGGGCACTTCGAATATCTTGTGATGCCTTTCGGACTCTGCAACGCCCCCGCCACGTTCCAACATTTCATTAATGACATTTTTCGAGACTACCTGGACTTGTTCGTGATCATATATCTAGATGACATCCTGATCTTCTCCTCTTCCATTGACAGTCACCGTCAACACGTCAAATGCGTGTTGGGGCGACTGCGGCAACACGGTCTGTATGCTAAACCCGAAAAATGCGAGTTTGAGCAACAGAGCATACAGTTTCTGGGGCTCATCATATCCATCGAAGGCATCAAGATGGACCCCCAGAAAATCTCCGCTATCCTTGATTGGCCCGCACCGGTGGATAAAAAGGGGGTACAGCGGTTCGTGGGATTTTCCAATTTCTATCGGAAATTTATCAAGGGCTTCTCGGCCATCATTTCCCCCATCACACAACTAACCCGACAAGGGACTCGGTTCCAGTGGACGACCGAGGCCCAGGCCGCCTTTGTCGCCCTCAAGAAGCTCTTCACTTCTGCCTCCGTCCTGAAGCACCCAGATCCGGCTCTCCCGTTTGTCTTGGAGGTAGACGCATCGGAAATTGCTGTCGGGGCAATACTGTCTCAGAGACAAGGCCCCAAGGCCCTTCTGTTCCCTGTCGGGTTCTTCTCTCGTAAGCTGACGCCCCCCGAACGGAACTACGACGTAGGCGACCGAGAATTGCTAGCAATCAAGGCGGCATTGGAGGAATGGCGGTACCTGTTGGAAGGTGCGGCCCACCCAATTCTCATATATACAGACCACAAGAACCTGGAGTACCTGAAGGCCGCAAAGAGGCTAAAACCACGTCAGGCCAGGTGGGCGCTGTTCTTCTCCAGGTTCGCTTTTCATGTCACCTATAGGCCGGGCTCCAAGAATACCAAACCCGATGCCCTGTCACGGATGTTTATCGACCCTAAGGAGCCTGACCCACCTGACACCATCCTAAATGCGGAGAATTTCCTTCTTCTTCAGGAAGACTTATTAAGCCGGATCAAGCAGGCGTCCAGAGAGGACCCGCCACCTGCCAAGTCGGGAGTTTCAGCCAAAGATGGTCTATTCTGGTCCGATGGTAAAATTTTCATTCCAGAGAGTCTCCGGGTCCATGTACTGGCGGGACACTTTGGCATTGCCAAAACTACAGACCTGGTCCAGCGTACATTCTGGTGGCCCCAACTGGCAAAGGACTGTCAAAAATATGTGGAGTCATGCACTGTTTGCACCCGCAACAAGAGCTGCAGAACCAAGTCTTGGGGGCTACTCAAACCCCTACCTGCTCCGGAAAGGCCGTGGAAACTAATTACCATGGACTTCATTGTGGAACTTCCTCCCTCCGAAGGCCATACGGCCATCTTCGTGGTAGTGGACCGGCTATCCAAAATGGCTCATTTCATTCCCATGAAAGGGACTCCCTCGGCACCAGAGACAGCCCAAGCTTTCATTAAAGGTATTGTTAGACTTCACGGGGTTCCAGCGAACATCATCTCAGACAGGGGCGTCCAATTTACATCCCGGTTCTGGAAGGCTCTCTGCAGTTCTCTTGGCATCGAACTGTCCTTATCCTCCGCATACCACCCACAGACGAACGGGCAGACAGAAAGAACGAACCAGACACTTGAGCAATACCTGCGTTGTTTCTCATCCTTCTCTCAACAGGACTGGCTCCCTCTGTTGCCATTGGCGGAATTCGCCTACAACAACTCTACCCATTCCACTACTAAGCAGACCCCGTTTTTTGCCAACTATGGTTACCATCCGTCATTCCTGCCTAACTCAGTACCAGAATGCTCCGTCCCTGCTGTTCTCGAGACTGTGGATTTCTTTTCGTCTAACAATAAGTTGTTGCAGGAAACTATGACCCGGGCGCAAGACCTCAATAAGGAAGTCTTCGACAGGGGCAGACGGGGGCAACTGGTCCTGGAACCTGGAGACAAAGTATGGTTGTCCACCATCAATCTCCGGCTTGCTTGCCCTTCTAGGAAGCTAGGCCCCAGATTCTTGGGCCCCTTCGCAGTTAAGCGGAAGATCAACGAGGTGGCATACGAGCTGGAGTTGCCGGGATCACTTCGGGTACACCCGGTTTTTCATGTTTCGCTCCTGAAGCCAGCAGTTCCCAATTCCTTCCCTGGACGTTCCACAGATCCTCCAGCTCCTATAATGGTCAATGGGGAAGAGGAATTTGAGGTGGAAACAATTGTGGACTGTCGGAAAAGGAATAACCAGATACAGTACCTCATCAAGTGGAAGGGATACGGTTCAGAAGAAAACTCATGGGAACCCGAAGCCAACTTACATGCCAGACACCTGATCCAGGCCTTCAAGAGATCTCACCCTGAAAAGCTGTCCCAGTTGGGCATCCGGAGGCTGCCCCTTGGGGGGGGGCAATGTAAGGAAAGCCCTGCTGGGCCTAGTAGTTCCTCACCGCTGCGATCGCGTGTGCGGGTTCGAGCGGGTGCGCGAGCTACTGCGCATGCGCGGAATCGAGCGGGTGCGCGTGCGCGGGCACGGACGGGCGCGCGCACGGTCATTGGCGCCGGGCGGGCTATTTAAACCAGCCATCTCCATACAGCCCTTGCTGCCTGATCTACAGCGTTCCGCTTGCTTAACCCTGAACTTCTCTGTCTCTGCACCTGTGACCCGGCTTGTCTGTTCACCTGCTCTGCTGTCTGCCCGCCCCGATCCCGGCTTGCCTACGACCATCCTCTTGCTTATCCCCTTGGCTTATCCGCAGTGTGCTCCACAGTTACCGAACCCGGCTTGTCTGACCATTCTGTGCACCTGTCCTGAAGTGCCAGTTCCTGTTGTCTGCTGGTTCCTGTTGTCCGCTGCATGCTGGTTCCTGTAGTCCGCTGCCTGCCAGTTCCTGTGACCACCTACCTGCCAGTTCCTGTTGTCTGCTGGTTCCTGTTGTCCGCTGCATGCTGGTTCCTGTAGTCCGCTGCCTGCCAGTTCCTGTGACCACTTACCTGCCAGTTCCTGTTGTCTGCTGGTTCCTGTTGTCCGCTGCATGCTGGTTCCTGTAGTCCGCTGCCTGCCAGTTCCTGTGACCACTTACCTGCCAGTTCCTGTTGTCTGCTGGTTCCTGTTGTCCGCTGCATGCTGGTTCCTGTAGTCCGCTGCCTGCCAGTTCCTGTGACCACTTACCTGCCAGTTCCTTTTGTCTGCTGGTTCCTGTTGTCCGCTGCATGCTGGTTCCTGTAGTCCGCTGCCTGCCAGTTCCTGTGACCACTTACCTGCCAGTTCCTGTTGTCTGCTGGTTCCTGCCACCTGCTGTCTGCTGGTTCCTGTCACCTGCTGTCTGCTGGTTCCTGCCACCTGCTGTCTGCTGGTTCCTGCCACCTGCTGTCTGCTGGTTCCTGTCACCTGCTGTCTGCTGGTTCCTGTCACCTGCTGTCTGCTGGTTCCTGTTGTCTGCTGGTTCCTGTCACCTGCTGTCTGCTGGTTCCTGTCATCCCTTGTCAAGTCCTGCTCATCCATCCGCAACTGATTGATCCTGCCAGACACTCGTGCCTCCTTTGACTTTTGCGCCCCCTGTCTCCACTATCAGGGGCTGCAAGTCTGGGACGTAAGAGAGGTCTCCCACTGCAAGCCAGACTCGCCACTAGGTACGTGACAGAAGCCTCACACAGTGGGAGCCTCCCCTTGCGGGGAGCGGCCCGAGAAGAGACGCCGACGCCATGGAAGAAGATGCCGGACGAGAAGGACGAGAAGACCAGAGCAAGAAGAAGCGTATCAGAGGAAGAAGAAGATGGAAGAAGATGCCGGAAGGAGACGATGAAGAAACCGAAGGATGAAGAAAGGAAGAAGGAAGACCAGAAGAAAGACGATTTTAATAAAGGAATTGTAAAAGACCGTCTCCTGTCATTTTTACCATTTTTGTCACCTTTTTTGGTGAAATGGTAGGGGTACTTTTGTACCCCCTTACCATTTCACACAGGGGGGGCGGGATCTGGGGATCCCCTTGTTAAAGGGGGCTTCCAGATTCCGATAAGCCCCCCGCCCGCAGACCCCCACAACCAATGGCCAGGGTTGTGGGGATTAGGCCCTTGTCCTCATCAACATGGGGACAAGGTGCTTTGGGGGGGACCCCAAAGCACCCTCCCAATGTTGAGGGCATGTGGCCTGGTACGGTTCAGGAGGAGGGGGCTCTCTCGTCCTCCTCTGTTCCTGCGGCCTGCCAGGTTGCGTGCTTGGATAAAGGGTCTGGTATGGATTTTGAGGGGGACCCCACGCCATTTATTTATTTTTTTGGGCCGGGGTTCCCCTTAAAATCCATCCCAGACGTCACATTTTTTTTTTAAAAATTGAAGTGGGGTTCCCCTTAATATCCATAGCAGACCTGAAGGGCCTGGTTATTGAATTTGGGGGGACCCCCACGCTTTTTTTTTTTTTTTTATCAATGAATGACTGTTCTCTGTGTTACGGAGCCGACAATTCATTAGGCGGCAATAGCCGCGAGTGATTTTAAATAGCTTTTTTTCCGGCAAAAATTACACTTTGTTTTATGAATCATTTGAATCATTCGTTATATCCGCTATAATAATTTGTTTCATATTAGTTGAAATTCGATATTTGGTAGTCGGATTCAAATAATTTGGCAACGAAATTCGTAAACGGAATTTCGAAAAATTTGTACGAATTACGAATTTGTACGAAACTAATCGCACATGTCTACTCAGAGACCTTCCACTCCATCTCTTGAGTGATTATATGAGCACTTACCCACTCGGAGACCTTCCACTCCATCTCTTGAGTGATTATATGAGCACTTACCCACTCGGAGACCTTCCACTCCATCTCTTGAGTGATTATATGCGCACTTACCCACTCACAGACCTCTCTCTCCATTTCCTGAATGATCAGACAAACCATCACTCAGTATATGGCCCACTTTGAGCCACACTATGATCATGGGCAGATGGTTGCTGACTACCGCATGTCCATTCAGAAACAAGGGGAAGATATTTTCCTGTTTTAATCGATTACAGCTATCCATGTCACATTTAGTGTATCACACTGCTATCTCTCCTTCTGCAGTGGAGACTAAGAGGACCAATCAGTTAGGAAGAAGCTTACTACTTCATCATCCTCTTACACAGCTCCTACAAATTATCTGGGTGAACATAATTTCAACATCATCTGACCAAAGCTGAAATTCCTATTGCTGGGAATATCTCATATTTGACCTCTATCTTAGTGTGGACTTCTGGGAAATACAGTGAGCCAATCACAAGAGCAGGAAATGACATTAATGGGAGCATGCCATACACCAACCGTAGATACAACATCTCTACGTTGCCACATTACATTGAAATTCACAGAAAATTGCAACAGCTTTTGTTTTAAAAGGTAAAGTCATTAAAAAAATAATAATATTACAAAATGGCCTGGACCTGGACACGTCATCATTTCCTAAACCTGCCAAGAAGTGGTGGCCAATGAACTCACCCACACTTCCTCTGGCCAGTGAACCCATGCTCTCTCAAACTTCTCAGGGAACCTACCCACTCTTCCCCTGGCCAGGGAACCCACTAAATCTTCAACTGGTCAGGGAACCCACCCACTCCTCCCCTGGCCAGGGTACCCACCCACACTTCTTCTGGCATGGGAACCCACCCACTCTTCTCCTGGTCAGGGAAACCACACACTCTTCTTCTGGCCAGGTAACCCACGCACTTTTTACCTGACTAGGAAGCCCACCTACTCTTCCCCTGACTAGGGAACTGACCAACTCTCACCCTGGGCAGTCAACCCACCCACTTTTCTCCTGGTCAGGGAACCCACCCACTCTTCTGGCCAGGGAACCCACCCACTCTTCTCCTGGTCAGGGAACCCACCCACACTTCACCTGACTAGGAAACCCACCCACTCTTCACCTGACTAGGAAACCCACACACTCTTCACCTGACTATGAAACCCACCTACTCTTCCCCTGGCTAGGGAACTGACCAACTCTCATCCTGGACAGTCAACCCACCCACTCTTCTCCTGGTCAGGGAACCCACCCACTCTTCTCCTAGTCAGGAAACCCACCCACTCTTCTCCTAGTCAGGGAACCCACCCACTCTTCTCCTAGTCAGGGAACCCACCCACTCTTCTCCTAGTCAGGGAACCCACCCACTCTTCTCCTAGTCAGGGAACCCACCCACTCTTCTCCTAGTCAGGGAACCCACCCACTCTTCTCCTAGTCAGGGAACCCACCCACTCTTCTCCTAGTCAGGGAACCCACCCACTCTTCTCCTAGTCAGGGAACCCACCCACTCTTCTCCTAGTCAGGGAACCCACCCACTCTTCTCCTAGTCAGGGAACCCACCCACTCTTCTCCTAGTCAGGGAACCCACCCACTCTTCTCCTAGTCAGGGAACCCACCCACTCTTCTCCTGGTCAGGGAACCCACCCACTCTTCTCCTAGTCAGGGAACCCACCCACTCTTCTCCTAGTCAGGGAACCCACCCACTCTTCTCCTAGTCAGGGAACCCACCCACTCTTCTCCTAGTCAGGGAACCCACCCACTCTTCTCCTAGTCAGGGAACCCACCCACTCTTCTACTAGTCAGGGAACCCACCCACTCTTCTCCTAGTCAGGGAACCCACCCACTCTTCTCCTAGTCAGGGAACCCACCCACTCTTCACCTGACTAGGAAACCCACCCACTCTTTGCCTGGCTAGGGAACTGACCAACTCTCATCCTGGAGGTCAACCCACCCACTCTTCTCCTGGTCAGGGAACCCACCCACTCTTCTCCTGGTCAGGGAACCCACCCACCCACTCTTCTCCTGGTCAGGGAACCCACCCACTCTTTGCCTGGCTAGGGAACTGACCAACTCTCATCCTGGACAGTCAACCCACCCACTCTTCTCCTGGTCAGGGAACCCACCCACTCTTCTCCTGGTCAGGGAACCCACCCACTCTTCTCCTGGTCAGGGAACCCACCCACTCTTCTCCTGGTCAGGGAACCCACCCACTCTTCTCCTGGTCAGGGAACCCACCCACTCTTCTCCTGGTCAGGGAACCCACCCACTCTTCTCCTGGTCAGGGAACCCACCCACTCTTCACCTGACTAAGAAACCCACCTACTCTTCTCCTGGCCAGGGAACTGACCAACTCTCACCCTGGACAGTCAACCCACCCACTCTTCTCCTGGCCCTTAACTCACACAAACTTTTCTTGGCCAGGGAATCCACCATAGCCTGGAGGCACATATACTCCCTCTAATATTACCACTGGGTTCATTTGACACAGTTCACACAAAAAAAGCAATGGAATGGTAGATATCTGAGAATAGCTGGTTGCATTACAGGAGTAGATTACTGGGGTTCTCCAATTAGTTTATATAAGTTGCTCATCCCAGTTGACTTCAGTGAGAATATTTGGAAATGATGGCTAAGTGTCATCTGGGTATCTAGAAGTCAATGACCTCGGGTGATGAAGGGTTAATGTAAAATAAGGAGGGGGGGGTATAATTTCTGGTTTTGTTATTTTGGAAATATTTAAATTATTTGTGGGAAGACAAGGATTGTATGTTTCCGAAGATTCGTAATCCAGAAACGTGATTGACTTCACATCCCCTGTGACAGATAATTGCGTCCATGTCACCTTATAAATCCCGGAGGTGTCATTAGGATGTCCCGGCTTACCTATAAAGACTTTCCTGAGATCAGCTTCAGACGTACTGCGTCCTCAGCACTGCCTGCCCCGGGATCTGATACAGGTGAGCGAGCTTCCTACATGGGACAGGAGGGGGCAGATATCTAATACCACCAGACACCACACCGCACCATACAGACACCACACCGCACCATACAGACACCACACCGCACCATACAGGCACCACACAGACATTATACCGCACCATACAGACACCACACCGCACCATACAGACACCACACCGCACCATACAGGCACCACACCACACCATACAGACATTATACCGCACCATACAGGCACCACACCGCACCATACAGGCACCACACCGCACCATACAGACACCGCACCATACAGACACCACACCATACAGACATTATACCGCACCATACAGAAACCACACCGCACCAGACAGACACCACACCGCACCAGACAGACACCACACCAGACAGAAACCACACCGCACCAGACAGAAACCACACCGCACCAGACAGAAACCACACCGCACCAGACAGACACCACACCGCACTATACAGACATTATACAGCACCATACAGACACCACACCGCACCATACAGACACCACACAGACATTATACAGCACCCTACAGACACCATACAGACACCACACTGCACCAGACACCACACCACACTATACAGACACAATACAGACATTATACAGCACCATACAGACATTATACAGCATCATACAGACACCACACCATAGAAACACAATACAGACACCACACTGCACCATACATACACCACACTGCACCATACAGACACCACACTGCACCATACAGACACCACACCGCACCATACAGGCACCACACCGCACCATACAGGCACCACACCATACAGACACCACACCACACCATACAGGCACCACACCATACAGACACCACACCACACCATACAGGCACCACACTGCACCATACAGACACCACACCATACAGACATTATACAGACACCATACCACTCCATACAGACACCATACAGACACATACCTCCCAGCAGTCCCGGATTGGGCGGGACTTTCCCGCTATTCCGCTGTAAAAGGTCTTTGTCCCGCATCACTCCATCAGTTAATTATGTAGTAACTTACAGTACAAGTGTGAATATCACGCACAGCCAGGGATTGGCCAGAAAACCTGCTGGATGTGCTCTGTGCAGCTGTCAGATTAAAGCCTTGATGTCAGGGATGGGCGGGACTGCTACTCGCACCTGCCCCTTTGTCAAGCAATCAGCCTATAGGGAAGCAGCACGCTGACCGTAGTTTTTTTCAGACATGTGGAAGCCTTGCACTTACAGCATGGCTTCTGCCATTAAAAGTAACAGCTGAGCTCCCCGCCATGGCTCCTATAGCAGCCTCCCTGCTCTGCACTGAGAGCGGGAGAAGAGCTGGTCTGTGAGTGCAGCATGATGGAGGGAAGTAGGGGGGGAAGGGGGTGAGTGCCATCCTTATCTCCTTCCTGGTGGGGGAGGGGAGATTGGGAGCTGGAGATGAGAAGAGTGTACAGTTAGTGCACAGAAAAAGTAAACAAGGCTGTGACAAAGCCAGCTACAGAAATGTACTTCTACAAAGATAACCATGTGGAAGATGGTGGTGCTTTGGGGAAGGGGAGGGCAGAGGTGAGGTGTTCTGTTTTGTATGTATGTGTGTGGTTTGTATGTGTGTGTGTGTGTGGTTTGTATGTGTGTGTGGTTTGTATGTATGTGTGTATGTGTGTGTGTGGTTTGTAATGTATGTATGTGTGTGTGGTTTGTAATGTATGTATATGTATATGTATGTGTGTGTGTGTGTGTGTGTGTGTGTGTGTGTGGGGGGGGGGGGGGGGGGGTTCGTAATGTATGTATGTATGTATGTATGTATATGTGTGTGTGTGTGTGTGTGTGTTTTGTAATGTATGTATGTATGTATGTATGTATGTATGTGTGTGGTTTGTAATGTGTGTGTGTGTGTGTGTGGTTTGTTATGTGTGTGTGTGTGGTTTGTTGTGTGTGTGTGTGTGTGTGGTTTGTAATGTGTGTGTGTGTGTGTGTGTGTGTGTGTGTGTGTGTGTGTGGTTTGTAAAGTATGTGTGTGTGTGTGTGTGTGTGGTTTGTAATGTATGTATGTATGTGTGTGTGTGTGGTTTGTTGTGTGTGTGTGTGGTTTGTAATGTATGTATGTGTGTGTGTGTGTGTGGTTTGTAATGTATGTATATATGTGTGTGTGTGGTTTGTAATGTATGTATATATGTGTGTGTGTGGTTTGTAATGTATGTATATATGTGTGTGTGTGGTTTGTAATGTATGTATGTGTGTGTGTGTGGTTTGTAATGTATGTATATGTGTGTGTGTGGTTTGTAGTGTGTGTGTGTGTGTGTGTGTTTTGTAATGTATGTATATGTGTGTGTGTGTGTGTGTGTGTGTGTGGTTTGTATGTGTGTGTGTGTGTGTGTGTGTGTGTGTGGTTTGTATGTATGTGTGTATGTGTGTGTGTGGTTTATGTGTGTGTGTGGTTTGTAATGTATGTATGTATGTATGTGTGTGTGGTTTGTAATGTATGTATATGTATATGTGTGTGTGTGTGTGTGTGTGTGTGTGTGTGTGTGTGTGTGTGTGTGTGGGGGGGGGGGGGGTTCGTAATGTATGTATGTATATGTGTGTGTGTGTGTGTGTGTTTTGTAATGTATGTATGTATGTATGTATGTATGTATGTATGTATGTATATGTGTGTGTGTGTGTGTGTGTGTGTGTGTGTGTGTGTGTGTGTGTGTGTTTTGTAATGTATGTATATGTGTGTGTGTGTGTGTGTGTGGTTTGTATGTGTGTGTGTGTGTGGTGTGTGTGTGTGTGTGGTTTGTAATGTATGTATATGTGTGTGTGTGTGTGGTTTGTATGTGTGTGTGTGTGTGTGTGTGTGTGGTTTGTGTGTGTGTGGTTTGTAATGTATGTATATGTGTGTGTGTGTGTGTGTGTGGTTTGTATGTGTGTGTGTGTGTGTGTGTGTGTGGGAGACATATAACAAGGGGGACACATACCAAGGGGACACATACCAGGGGGACACATACCAAGGGGGACACATACCAGGGGGACACATACCAAGGGGACACATACCAGGGGGACACATACCAGGGGGACACATACCAAGGGGGGACACATACCAGGGGGGACACATACCGGGGGGACACATACCGGGGGGACACATACCAAGGGGGACACATACTGGGGTTCTTCCAAAGAAGTGGGGTTCTTCTCTTGCACTTCAGTGTTTTGAAAGTAAACATCTACAGCAACTACTTTGCAAATCACCGGACTGTAGACATGTGCACAACAGAAAAATTTGTTTATTTTCGTTTTGTTTTTTTCGTTTCCGTTGATTCGTAACGATTCGTAAATTCGTAAGTCGTCGGTGTTCGTATTCGTAACGATTCGTATTTTCGTAAGAGTTATTTTTTCGTTGATTCGTTTTTCTGTTAGTTTAATTTTCGTTTATTCGAAATTCGGACGCATTCGTATTTTCGTCGATTTAGTTACATTCGTACTTTCGTAACATTGTTTTCGTAGATTCGCAATCGGAGCATAATTCATAATGTTATGTAATGTGTATGCAATTATTACATTGTAAGAGACACGGAAAATTACGAATCGAAAAAAAAAAGTTACGAATGTACAAATTTTTTCGTTCATTTTGATTTTCGTTGTTCCTGTTTTTGTTTTTCGGATTTTCTTCTTTCGTAGTTTCGTTGTTTCTAATTTGGTTATTTCGGATTTTCGTTGTTTTTCGTATTCGTTCGATTCGTTAAAATTTTTAGCGAATCATTCGTTCATTCGTACGATAACGAATGAACGAATATAACGAAGACATTGCACATGTCTACCAGACTGCAGGTTTTCCCCTTCAGCTCTCCTTCCTCTCTGTAACATGCGTTCTTTACCTCTCCTCTTCCAGTTGCAGCTTCTCTCCTTAAACTCTCTTTCCTTCACCCCTCTTCTCCACCCCACAGTCTGTGTATATCACCCTCACCTCTGCCCACTCCTTATTACTGCACTCATCACCTCCTCCTAATTCTAATCCCACATGCTAATAAAACCCCTTCATATAAATCCCACTCTCATATTACCTCCATCACCCTTCTGCTTCTCCTAACCTCTGGAGATATATCCCCCAAACCCCGGGCCTCCCTTATTTCATTTCAATACATTTTTATAAATTTTTTCAAGTCAAACAGAATTTAGGCTTGGCACATGTATAGCCCAGGGTAGGTTCCTATTTAATGGTACCCAATACACCCATCACCCTGTACCCTTCGTCAGCATTAGCAAACTATGCAATTTAGTCTCCATTCCTCTTCCCAAGACCAGCCTCCCCTTCCCCTGTGCCCTCTGGAACGCCCTCTCTGTCTGTAACAAACTCACCGCTGTTCATGACCTCTTTGTCACTGACTCCTATAATCTACTTTCTGTCAGCGAAACCCGGCTTCATGAATCCGACACTCCTTCTCCTGCTTCCCTCTCCCATGGTGGCTAGACATGTGCACAATAGAAAAAATGTGTTTATTTTCGTTTTGTTTCTTTCGTTTCCGTTGATTCGTAACGATTAGTAAATTCGTAAGTCGTCGGTGTTCGTATTCGTAACGATTCGTAATTTCGTAAGTCGTCGGTGTTCGTATTCGTAACGATTCTTAAATTCGTAAGTCGTCGGTGTTCGTATTCGTAACGATTCTTAAATTCGTGAGTCGTCGGTGTTCGTATTCGTAACGATTCTTAAATTCGTGAGTCGTCGGTGTTCGTATTCGTAACGATTCGTAAATTCGTAAGTCGTCGGTGTTCGTATTCGTAACGATTCGTAATTTCGTAAGTCGTCGGTGTTCGTATTCGTAACGATTCGTAAATTCGTAAGTCGTCGGTGTTCGTATTCGTAACGATTCGTAATTTCGTAAGTCGTCGGTGTTCGTATTCGTAACGATTCTTAAATTCGTGAGTCGTCGGTGTTCGTATTCGTAACGATTCGTAAATTCGTAAGTCGTCGGTGTTCGTATTCGTAACGATTCGTAATTTCGTAAGTCGTCGGTGTTCGTATTCGTAAGGATTCGTAATTTCGTAAGTCGTCGGTGTTCGGATTCGTAACGATTCGTAAATTCGTAAGTCGTCGGTGTTCGTATTCGTAACGATTCATAAATTCGAAAGTCGTCGGTGTTCGTATTCGTATTTTCGTAAGAGTTATTTTTTCGTTGATTCGTTTTTCCCTTAGTTTAATTTTCGTTTGTTCGAAATTCGGACGCATTCGTATTTTCATAGATTTAGTTACATTCGTACTTTCGTTAGATTGATTTATTTGTACTTTCGTAACATTGTTTTCGTAGATTCGTAATCGGAGCATAATTCAAAATTTTATGTAATGTGTATGCTATTATTACATTGTAAGAGACACGGAAAATTACGGATAGCCATGTTTATGTAATGTGTATGCTATTATTACATTGTAAGAATTTTTCGTTCAATCCATTCGGAATTACGAATCGAAAAAAAAAGTTACGAATGTACGAATTTTTTCGTTCAATCCATTCGAAGCACGTTATTGCACCCTGGTGGCCGAAGCGGGTCTGGTTCCCCACCATGTGGAGGTTGTAAGTCAGGGGGGATCTTCTCTGCCAGGGCCCAGTGCTGCATCCCAACCCGGGGTTCTGTCCTGACGGCCTGGCTCTTGAGAGGGAGATCCTCAGGAACAGGGGGATGCTCGCGGGAGAAGGTAATTGACACTCTTCTCCTTAGTAGGAAGAAGGTTACCAGACAGATTTATGCAAAGGTCTGGAAGATCTCTCTAGATGGGCTCAAGCAAAATCAGAGAACTATCCAGGGACCGTTTGGATTTTCTAGTTAGACTAGGGTTTCGTACCCTTAGGGTCCGGGTAGCAGCCCTTTCGAATCATTCTGCCAGAATGAATGAGAAGGAAGAAAGATTGCTCCCTTTTGATGTACGCTGTCTTTTGTCTAGTTTAGGAGATCAAATCATCTTCTAGTTACTTTTGGGGCCAAAGAAAGGGTCTTCAGGCCTCAAAACCTATAGCCAGGTGGATTAACAGGCAATAGCATTAGCCTATAAACACTCGGATAAACCGGTTCCATCCAAGGCTCATTCAACCAGATCTCTGGCGACCTCCTACGGATAAGATCTGCAAGGCAGCAACATGGACGAAAAAAAAAAAAAAGTCCTTACGAATGTACGAATTTTTTCGTTCAATCCATTCGAGGCACGTTAAGCAGCACCATTGTAAGGGACACGGAAAATTACCAATTCAACGGAAAAAAAAGTTACGAATGTACGAATTTTTTCGTTCATTTGATTTTCGTTGTTCCTGCTTTCGTTTTTCGGATTTTCTTCTTTCGTAGATTCGTTGTTTCTAATTTGGTTATTTCGGATTTTCGTTGTTTTTCGTTTTCGTTCGATTCGAACATTCGTTAAAATTTTTAGTGAACCGTTCGTTCATTCGTACGATAACGAATGAACGAATATAACGAATTTTAATGAAAAACAAACAAAAAAAAAAAACGAATTGCACATGTCTAATGGTGGCCCTCTCTGGACTCACTCCCCCAGACCCAATGGAGGCAAGGGAGGTGGAGTGGGAATCTTCCTATCAAGGCATCACTTAAATAGGAGCTGCTTTGACACAGTAGGTCCACCAGAAGATCCTAAAAAGCTACACATCATGCGAGACCCAAGAAATTCAGGAACAATTGAGAAGAAAGTAATTGGAGATCTATCAGTTGAAAGGGTTTATAAAGCCATTTCCAAAGCTTTGGAATCCAGCGAAACCACAGTGAGAGCCATTTTCCACAAATGGCGAGACATGGAACGTGGGGTACAATCCATTCGAAGCACTTGGGTTCTGCAGCAGGACAATGATTTCGTTAGCCAACGTTCTGACTGAATCGATTGAGATGTTGTGGTTATGACTTTAAAAAGGGCGTTCATGCTCGAAATCCCTCTTATGTAAAGCGCCAATGAAGCACGGGTAAGCAGCGCCATGTAAGGGAGACACGGAAAAATTCCGAATCGCAAGAGAAAAAAAAAAATAACGAATGGTACGAAAATTTCTTTCGTTCAATCAATGGAGGCAAGGGAGGTGGAGTGGGAATCTTCCTATCCACACAGAGCACCTTCCTGGTTCTTCACTCTCCTCTCTCTATGTCTCTCTCATCATTTGAAGCCCATTGTATATTTCTATTTTCTCCAATTTCCTTAAGAATTGCTGTGATCTACCGGCCCCCTGGACCTCAACTTTCCTTCATGACTTTTCTGCCTGGCTACCCTACTTTCTCTCTTCTGAATTTCCCACAATCATTCTCGGTGACTTTAACCACTTCAATACCGGGTCTATTCTGGCACTTCTCTCCTTCTTGTAAAAATCATAATATTTTTGCTAGAAAACTACTCAGAACCCCCAAACATTATATTTTTTTTTTTAGAAGATACCCTAGGGAATAAAATGGCGGTCATTGTAACTTTTTATTTCACACGGTATTTGCGCAATAATTTTTTTGGGGAAAAAAATACGGTTTTGTGAATTAAAAAATAACAAAACAGTAAAGTTAGCCCAATTTTTTTTATAGAATGTGAAATGTCACGCTTTAAAATTGCGCACAATAATGGAATGGCGCCAAACTTCAGTAAAAATCTGTAAAAATCTCCATAGGCGACGATTTAATTATTTTTTACAGGTTACCAGTTTAGAGTTACAGAGGAGGTCTAGTGTTAGAATTGTTGCACGCGCTCTAATGCACGCGGCGATACCTCACATGTGTGGTTTGAGCGGCGTTTGCATATGTGGGCGGGACTTACGTGTGCGTTTGCTTCTAAGCGCGAGCTACCGGGGACAGGGGCATTTAAAAAAATAGTTTTTATTTTAGTTTTTATTTATTTTTTATTTTTTACATTTCTTTGTTTACTTCCGTGTATCCGGGCATGCCGTCATAACGTCGTGCCCGGGCCTCCGACGGTCATAGAGATGACTGGTGATCATCTGGTCACCGGAAATCTCTATGCTCATTGTGACAGACCTAGCCGGGACACAGGCTTTTTGAGAGGACTAAATGCGAGCCTCCTGCCAACCGATTATGGGCCCTGGATTTTAAGGGGCACAGGGTGAAGGAGAACCCCAACCCCAGTCAGATTCAATGCTGTATATATGTGTCATGAACTCAAGATGTTAATTTAGAGGGCTGATCACATTGTCCTCTGTACAATGTAGTAGACGGTCCGTCTGTTACTGGTGGTCTCCTGCTATTGTGATACAATGTCGTGTGGTTGTAATTATGATCATTTATAATCAACTGTGTTTAGCTCGGTGACAACAAGTCTGGCCTGTAGTGAAATCCTGATGAGTCACATCGGCTGCTTAAAGGGAATAGTTAATTAGTTTATGTTAAGTTGTTACAGGTGAATTGTTAGAGTAATATGAGCAGGAGGGGGGATCTCCTCTTCTACTGTATATAAATGTCAGTTTGGCTTTGTAATAAAACAGTCCATGTTGGCACTAAGCAAGTGTCGTCTCGTTTGGTGCTTGGGAGCGGATGGAATATCTGATGTCTATATCCCGACTGGGAGGAAGTGATATATGACGAACGCACTCAAGAGGAGTGTAGGGACGTTCGTCACACTCATCATCCGGCGGCAGGCGATTCTTTCTCCGGGCCCCCAATGGCACGGGAGAGCCCAGAGAAGCACCGGATGGTGTCGGGAGGGGGGGGCGCCTCCCGTTGCCTATAAGAACGATCAAGCGTCGGAATTGCCGCTATGATCATTCTTATGGTGCACAGAATCGCCGGCTGAAAACAAGAGTATCTGAATAATGTCTGTAGCTGCACGCATCATTCAGATATTCCCATTGAAAGTCAAAGACGTCATATGATGTCCTTGGGCGGGAAGTGGTTAACATCCCTGTTAATACGAACACTCCTGGTACTTCTGAACTTCTTGGTCTACTCATTTGACCTGAAGCAATAGGTACAAGTTTCTACTCACTCTGATGGCAACACCCTTGACCTTGTATTCTCCTACCTATGCACTCCATGCAACCTCTCCGACAATCCTTTTCCTCTCTCTGATCACCACCTTATCATTTTCGCTCCCTCCCTGTCTTCCACCACTCTTCCCTCCAATCGCCAAACAATCACTCGTAGAAATCTTGGCCACTTCAACCCTTCTCTTCTTTATTCTGCTACTGACCATCTCTATGACAAAATCTTACCCCTGTCCTGCCCCAACCTTCTGTCTACAATAGATCCTTGTCCTACACCCTGGATGAGCTCGCCCCCTCACTACGCACAGAATCAGGCCCGACCCCTACAACCCTGGCAAACAGATGACGCCAGAAGTGTTAAAAAACATAGCCGCTCTCTTGAGCGTCTGTGGCGTAAGATCAAGTCTCGCAAAGACTTCAATATAAGTCTGACCTCCAAAAATACAATTGCCTCCACGCTGCAAAGCAGACCAATTCTATCTCTCTCATTAATACCTTCTCATCCAGTCCCCGTCAACTCTTTTCTACGTTTAACTCTCTATTTCGTCCTCCACTGCCTCCCCCACCAACTCACTCACTGCCCAGGAGATCGCCAATCACTTTAAACATAAGATTGATTAAATTTGTGATGAAATCTCCACTTTACCGATATCACCCCCACACAACACCCCATGTCAACAGGTACAATCCAATACTCCCTTATTCAACTCTGATGAAGATGCAAATTAAGGACTCTGAACGGCCGCACTCCAAGAAAAATTCAAAAGAAGTACTCTAGTGGAGATGAAATCCGAGCAGGTGGAAAAAACAAATGCACAAATCCAGAAATCCAGAATTATTCAACTCTGCTGCTATAGACGAGGTTGCTAAACTCATTTCTAATGCCCACCTAATCACCTGTCCCCTGGACCCCGTTTCCTCGCAAATACTACGGTCGCCCTCTGACTCTATCCTACACTCTCTAACCCACATCTTTAATCTTTCCCTCTCTTCTGACATCTTCTCCAACTCTCTAAAGCATGCATTAGTCACCCCCATACTTAAAAAGCCTTCCTTGGACCCCACCAATCTTGACAATCTACGCCCATCCCATACACATATGAGAATTATTTTACCTGCCAAAGAATTTGTATTTCTGTCCACCCAGCACACATCAGTACAATGTCACCAGGCAAGTGCTGCCAGTCAGTATCCCTGATTGCCGCTGCACCAGTCAGTGTTCCTAATCACAGTGACACCAGTCATATTGTCCCTGATCACCACCACACCAGTCCCAGTGTTACCAGGCCAGTTTATGCCAGGAACAGTGTTCCTTAGCACCACCACATCAGTTGCTGTGTCACCACACCAGTGTAAGCCAGCAATTGTGTCTCTGATTGTCACCACACCAGCCCCAGAGTCACCAGACCAGTGTAGCCAGAAACAGTGTTCCTGATTGTCGTGGAAATTCCACTATATACTCTTGCGCTATTAAGCGCTCTTTCAGCCTTTTGGTATAATGCCTCCTTAACCCCTTCAATACACGCCCATAGTCATATGACGCCCACAAGGTGGATCTCCCATCCTGGGTGGGCGTCATATGACGTCCTCCCATTCCCGGCCGCCTGGGGGGCGCGTGCGCCCGCGGCGTCGCTCGGGACCCGGTGCGGGTGCCTGGCGGCCTCGATGTCCGCCGGGCACCTGCGATTGCCCGTTAAAACAACGGGACCGTGCGGGACCGTGGAGCTGTGTGTGTAAACACACAGCTCCACGTCCTGTCAGCGAGCAGGAGAGCGATCATGTGATCCCAGTACGGAGGAACACATGATCGGTCTCCTCCCCTTGAGTCCCCTCCCCCCACAGTTAGAATTACACATATAGGGAATACATTAACCCCTACAGCGCCCCCTAGTGTTAACCCCTTCCCTGCCAGTCACATTTACACAGTAATCAATGCAATTTTATAGCAACGATCGCTGTGTAAATGTGAATGGTCCCAAAAATGTGTCAAAAGTATCCGAAGTGTCCGCTGCAATGTCGCAGTCACGAAAAAAAAAAAAAAAAAATAAAAAATAAAAAAAAAAATCGCAGATCACCCCCATTACTAGTAAAAAAAAAATGCAATAAATCTATCCCCTATTTTGTAGACGCTATAACTTTTGCGCAAACCGATCAATATACGCTTATTGCGATTTTTTTTTTTTTTTTTTACCAAAAATATGTAGAAGAATACATATCGGCCTAAACTGAGTAAAAAAATCGTTTTTTTTTAAAAAAAATGGGATATTTATTATAGCAAAAAGTAAAAAATATTGTGTTTTTTTTCAAAATTGTCGCTCTTCTTTTGTTTATAGCGCAAAAAATAAAAACCGCAGGGGCGATCAAATACCACCAAAGAAAGCTCTATTTGTGGGAAAAAAAAGGACGTCAATTTTGTTTGGGGTGTAACGTCGCACGACCGCGCAATTGTCAGTTAAAGCGACGCAGTGCCGAATCGCAAAAAGTGCTCTGGTAAGGAAGGGTGAAAAATGGCCCGGTGCTGAAGCGGTTAAATAACCCCTGTCTCGCCTTTTCCCCAGTGAACAGACATAATCATAATCTCAGCTCCATCGTTCCTTCATCTGTCCAGCAGGGCAGAGACTTTTGGCTTTTTATTCACACACATAAAAGGAAGTCACAAACAGGAAGCCACAAACAGGATGTGACCTCACAGGATATGACCAAACAAGGATATGAATTTATACAACAACCAATGAATAAAGACTAGGGGAGTATCATGGGTGTGTCTGGGCAGGGGCAGCGTGTACGATCTCCAGCCCCCTGTCTCTGTATCACAGGAAGCCTAAGATTATGAACGCTGCTCCCGACCACAACGGTTCAAAAACTCCAGTTTTTACAGTTTTTCATGAGTCCTAATGCCGCGTACACACGATCGGAATGCTCGTCGGAAAAAGCTCTGACGGTTTTCCCGACGGAATTCCGCTTAAAAAGTGTCTTGCCTACACACGGCCACACCGAATTCCGACCGCCAAGAACGCGGTGATGTACAACACTACAACGAGCCGAGTTCAATGCTTCCGAGCATGCGTAGGAAATTTGCGCGTCAGAATTGCTACAGACGATCGGAATTTCCGATAGAAACCATGCTCTCAATTCTTTGCTGTCGGAAATTCGGCCAGCAAAAATTCCGATGGAGCCTACACGCGGTCGCATTTTCTGTACAACACTACACAACGAGCCGAGTTCAATGCTTCCGAGCATGCGTAGGAAATTTGCGCGTCAGAATTGCTACAGACGATCGGAATTTCCGATCGAAACATTTTCCGTCAGAAAAATTGAGAACATGCTCTCAATTCTTTGCTGTCGGAAATTCGGCCAGCAAAAATTCCGATGGAGCCTACACGCGGTCGCATTTTCCGATGAAAAGCTCTCATCAGTCTTTTTCTGATATGTAATGGCACACGCTGGGGAAAGAAACGTCACGGAGGTCCTTTTCTTCACAGCGCATGTGCCGATTACATCATCGGCGCACTACAAGTGCAATATCTCCTATACGTTTAGGAGATATTTCCACTACCTAGAGGTAAGCTTTATTCTAGGCTTACCTATAGTTAAAAATCACTAGGGAGGGTTTATAACCACTTTATGCGTGGCACTTGTTGAGGTGACAGGTCCTCTGGTAGTGAGGGGGACGATGTTTTGGCACCCTCCCTAGTAGTCTGCCATAGCAAACAGAGGAAAGACTCATTCTGTAGTCAAGGGAGCAGTGATTGCTTGCTCTGGTCTGCTCAGAGTTTCACAGGCTGGGAGTTTGATTGCCTCGAGAGCATAGGGAGGGCTATTCAAATGACCAACCTAAATATTTTTCATGGCTAGCCAATCCCTGGAGAGGAGCATCCATGAGGTGGTTTAGAAGGTGGTAAATAGGCAGAAGCCCCAGATAAATTGTTCTTTCCTCAGCAGGGAGGGTTCCAGAGCCTCTGGGGCTGCTGCCCCCCTGAGGCAGCCTGTGGACCGTGTAGCTGTTCTCTGAGGTCTCATCTGTGGCAGAGATGAGAGCCTGAAGTGATTTTTCTGAGGAGCTTGCTTTAAGACTTCACCATAAGGAAGCTTGTCTGGAGAAGGATTGTCTCCCTCGCTGGACTATGTTCTGGAAAAAGCTGGAAGGAGGTATCTGTCCTGGGGACTTGTGAGTACTGATCCTGACTTCTGATCCCTGGTGACTATGTGCTTTTGAGATATAAGTTCCGATGGTAGCTGTGGACAGTGAGGCAGCATGCATAGCATCTCAGAATACGGGCCGCTCCCCTGTCCTCAGAAGAATCCTGAATGAATGAATAACTTGTATAGCGCTACATCTGCAAACTAAATCGCCTCAAGACGCTTTTGCCACCAGTGTCCGTCTGGGTCTTCAGAAGAGGTGGGTCTTGAGCTTCTTCCTGAAGGCCAGATGGTTTTCTTCAGAGCGGATGTCCGTGGGTAGAGCATTCCATAGCCGTGGTCCTTGGACTGCGAACCTTCGTTCGCCTTTTAATTTATAACGGGTCTTGGGGATGTGGAGGAGGTTCTGGTTAGTTGAACGGAGAGGGCGACCTGGGGTGTAGTGCTTTATTTTGTCGTAGAGGTATTGCGGGGCTTTTCCCTTTGTACATTTGTGAATGAGGCAGAGGGTCTTAAATGTAACCCGGTCCTTCATGGCTAGCCAATGGAGGGTCCTCAGGGGCGGGGTTATTGATTCTGAGGTTTTTTTTCCAGTTACCAGTCTGGCTGCTGTGTTCTGGACGATTTGTAGACGTGGAAGCCTAGAGAAGAGTGTCCTCTTGTTATTGTACAGCATTTTGAAGTATTTCATGCCCCAATCCCTCTCCTGTTTAAAGTTCTTTAAGCAATATATATTTCAATAAGACATCCCCTAGGCTGCGTTATTGGAGCTGGAGTGCATGGACTGGTGCTTGTGATGGTGGGTAGCCTCAGTACTTTTAGGGATGAAGTAGCTATTACCAGTGGCTCCTGCAGGGGGTAGCATTACATCAGTATCACAAGGAGTTCCCCACAGCCAATATTCAAGTTATAACCGGGCCTTCAAGTGTTGGGTTGTGAGATGAGCCATTTCATTTCATGTAAAACCTGGATTGCTACAAGCAGTTGGACACATATAGGCCATGCCCACAAGGACATCATCAATCTGCGCCTCGTTTATCACAGCAATGGGTGGCGGACACTCATTTAATAGTAGAAAGCTTTACTGCACTTTGACATATCAGAAATAAAAGCAATGATTGCATAATCACACACTAACAATGTACAATACCATGGACCTGCCCAACCCCACAATGCCCAAGATCCTTTGGCTCAACAACCACAAGATTTACTTTGAGGCCTGCCTTACACAAATCTTCTTCCCTGTCCATCCTACACAGAAAATAGCTACAGACAGTTTAATTGACTTATCCTCAACCTACTCTTTAGCCTTTAACTTAATTCCTCACCTTACCCATCATATAACTCAGGGCTCAAAATTTCAAGTCCTGAGCTACTAGCCAGGCCTCAAGGGTTACTCGCCACCAGTTGCCCCGCCCAACCCCTACCCTGCCCCGCCCCTAAACCCACCCTCATAAATTATCTCATTAAATTACACCTTTAATGTTTTATGCAATTAAGTTATAAAAATATTAACAACTTTATCCATGCCTGCCAATGCAGCCTGTGCCCCCCCATGTGCAGCCTGTGCCCCCCCCCCCCATGTGCAGCCTGTGCCCCCCCATGTGCAGCCTGTGCCCCCCCATGTGCAGCCTGTGTCCCCCCCATGTGCAGCCTGTGTCCCCCCCATGTGCAGCCTGTGTCCCCCCCCATGTGCAGCCTGTGTCCCCCCCCCCCATGTGCAGCCTGTGTCCCCCCCCATGTGCAGCCTGTGTCCCCCCCCCCCTGTGTCCATGTGCAGCCTGTGTCCCCCCATGTGCAGCCTGTGTCCCCCCCCATGTGCAGCCTGTGTCCCCCCCATGTGCAGCCTGTGTCCCCCCCCATGTGCAGCTGTGCCCCCCCCCCATGTGCAGCCTGTGCCCCCCCCCATGTGCAGCCTGCCCCCCCATGTGCAGCCTGTGTCCCCCCCATTGTGCAGCCTGTCCCCCCCCCATGTGCAGCCTGTGTCCCCCCCATGTGCAGCCTGTGTGCCCCCCCCCCCCCCCATGTGCAGCCTGTGTCCCCCCCCATGTGCAGCCTGTGTCCCCCCCCCCCATGTGCAGCCTGTGTCCCCCCCCATGTGCAGCCTGTGTCCCCCCCCCATGTGCAGCCTGTGTCCCCCCCATGTGCAGCCTGTGTCCCCCCCCCCCATGTGCAGCCTGTGTCCCCCCCCCATGTGCAGCCTGTGTCCCCCCCCCCATGTGCAGCCTGTGTCCCCCCCCCATGTGCAGCCTGTGTCCCCCCCCCATGTGCAGCCTGTGTCCCCCCCCCATGTGCAGCCTGTGTCCCCCCCCATGTGCAGCCTGTGTGCCCCCTGTGCAGCCTGTGTCCCCCCCCCATGTGCAGCCTGTGTCCCCCCCCATGTGCTGCCTGTGTCCCCCCCCATGGTGCTGCCTGTGTCCCCCCCATGGTGCTGCCTGTGTCCCCCCTCCATGGTGCTGCCTGTGTCCCCCCCCCATGGTGCTGCCTGTGTCCCCCCCCCATGGTGCTGCCTGTGTCCCCCCCCCATGGTGCTGCCTGTGTCCCCCCCCCATGTGCAGCCTGTGTCCCCCCCCCCCATGGTGCTGCCTGTGTCCCCCCTCCATGGTGCTGCCTGTGTCCCCCCTCCATGGTGCTGCCTGTGTCCCCCGTCCATGGTGCTGCCTGTGTCCCCCCTCCATGTGCTGCCTGTGTCCCCCCTCCATGGTGCAGCCTGTGTCCCCCCTCCATGGTGCTGCCTGTGTCCCCCCTCCATGGTGCTGCCTGTGTCCCCCCCCCATGGTGCTGCCTGTGTCCCCCCTCCATGGTGCTGCCTGTGTCCCCCCTCCATGGTGCTGCCTGTGTCCCCCCTCCCCATGGTGCTGCCTGTGTCCCCCCTCCATGGTGCTGCCTGTGCCCCCCCCCCCGTCCATGGTGCTGCCTGTGTCCCCCCCCATGGTGCTGCCTGTGTCCCCCCTCCATGGTGCTGCCTGTGTCCTCCCTCCATGGTGCTGCCTGTGTCCCCCCTCCATGGTGCTGCCTGTGTCCCCCCTCCATGGTGCTGCCTGTGTCCCCCCTCCATGGTGCTGCCTGTGTCCCCCCTCCATGGTGCTGCCTGTGTCCCCCTCCATGGTGCTGCCTGTGTCCCCCATGTGCTGCCTACCTGTGGAGGGGAAGAGAGGAGAGCCGCCACTGGGAGATCACAGCAGGGAACATCATAGCTTTCGTTTCATAAGCTGTGTGTTCCCTCGCCGCGCGCCGTCACATAAGCCCCTCCCCTTGTCCAGGGAAATTTGATACATGTCACCCGTCCTAGGATTGGACGGGTGATCTGTCTATCAAAGTCCCGGAAAAGGGGAGGAGCTTATGTTATGGCGCGCGGCGGGGGAACACACAGCTTATGAAAGGAAAGCTGTGATGTTCCCTGCTGTGATCTCCCAGTGGCGGCTCTCCTCTCTTCTCCTCCCCAGCCCTCAAAAATCACTCGCAAAATGCGAGTGTGCGAGTGTGATTTTTGAGGGCTGATATAACTACAAACGTATCACCTTTTATAAGGTGCCAGAAACAGATCTATGTGCAATAAGGGAAAAGAACATGGATTTTTTGGGTGGAAGAGTAGACCACTTTGGTCATTTGGGTTGACTTTTCTCTTCTGCCGTTCATGTAAACCTATGTAGAATTATACAGTTATCAATTGTTTTCCGTTTGTGACAGAAGCCATCATTTTTCCATGTACTGAAGATAAGACATGCCTGGAACCAACTCTTCAGATCAGTTTCCAACCCATTTCATCCTATTAGGCTTCCCGGGTCTGGAGCGCTCTTACTTTTACATTGCCTTCATCTTCACCGTAGTCTATGTGACATCTGTTATTGGAAACTTCACTCTTCTTTTCATCATCAAGATAGACCGGAGTCTCCATGAACCCATGTACTTCTTTCTCTGTATGTTGTCCGCTATTGACCTGGTCCTGTTCAACTCCACCACACCCAAGATGTTGGGGATCCTTTGGTTCGGCATCCACGAGATTTATTTTGAGGCCTGTCTCACGCAAATGTTCTTCCTCCATACCTTTACTGTAACGGAGTCTGCGCTACTCCTAGCCATGTCCTTTGATCGCTATATTGCCATTTGTCAGCCCTTAAGATATAATTCAATATTAACAAAATTTCTCATTACCAACATTGGACTGTTGGCCATCGGTAGAGCTGTTGCACTAACAATTTCATTACCGTTCCTTATGAAAAGACTACCCTTCTGCTCCACCAATGTCATCCACCATTCCTACTGTGAGCACATGGCTGTTGTAAGGTTGGCCTGCACTGATACCACCTTCAACAGTATCTATGGCCTTGTGGTGGCCATGGTTATTGTGGGGCTAGACTTGAGCCTCATCATCTTGTCCTACGTCTTGATTCTTCTGGCTGTTTTCCGACTGGACTCAACAGAAGCCCGGTATAAGGCCCTCGGTACATGTGCATCTCATATTTGTGCCATCCTTTCCCTCTATGTTCCTGTTGTCCTCTCCTCGGTTGTCTACCGCCTTGGGAAAGATGTCCCAATTTACATTCACATCTTGTTGGCCAATGTCTACCTGATGCTGCCACCTCTAATTAACCCTATTGTGTACGGCCTGAGAACCAAACAAATTCGGAACAGAATTAAATCCATCATTAAAGTGGATTTTATGTGTTTTATAAGAGTCCAAGCTGAAGAAATTGCAATAAAAACTATGCAAGTTCCAAAATGGGACCAAAATCGATAGCTAACACACAACAGTCCTTCAGTCTTGTACAAAAGATGAGACTTCTGTTTATGCAAACCAATTGTATTATGAACTGATTAAAAGACATTGTTGGGTTGTTTCTAATATTCCCATTTTTAATTTTATAAGTTTGAAAAAATGATTTATTTTAAGGTTTGTCCTTTCCAAGCCGTACTCGTCATGTCGTTTGTCATCAGACAATACACATTTATTAAACAACAAAATTGTCCTTCTCTGAAATCAGTACTGTTCACCCAAATTCTTCTACACTGCAAGGGGAGTCCGGAGTGTCGGTAGATCTGGTTATCTGGAGCTCAAGCCCCGGATTTCCTATGTAGTGTCCCGGGTCATTGACGCCCAGATTTCTGCAGGTTGACTGAACCCCACCCTACAATGCCTGCATAGTACCGTTACCAAATTCACTCGGTAATCCTTCAACTGAGCCTCCAGGCCCCTTCAGAGATTCCTGCCTTGTGCATGGCCTTCTCCCGAAGAGTCCTCCCCTGGGTGCTCCTCCAGTTGCTGGGCCTCTCCTTAGATGAGATGGCACCAGACCACCCTTGAATCATTCGGCCCTGATATCCATTCAGGCCTGTCCCTGCAGTTGCTTCGCCTCGGGCTATCCAGCCCCGAGACTTGGAATTGCATGGATCCGCACCCCAGGCCAGGAGGGCCTTGAGGGCTGGTCAGGAGGACCAGGACTAAACAGACAGAAGATATCTTCTGGACCGGAACCCCGAAGCACGTGATCTCAGTACCTTAAATACCCTCTCCCAGAAGCACAGCAGGATAAACACTCCCACTGGGCTGGTTCAGAGAGAAAGAATGGTATCCAATACACCCAGCTAAACTGCGTTCTCATGCTTGCCGGCGGTGACAGCGACACCTGTGGCCAATAGAACTCAGTGCAATCCAGCTAGACTGGTACTGAAATCATAATTTAGCAGAATTACCGTATTTATCGGCGTATAACACGCACTTTTTCCCCCTTAAAATCGGGGAAAGTCGTGGGTGCGTGTTATACGCCGATACCCAAAAAAAAAGACAAAAATCGGTTGCGCCGCCAAAAAATGGCGACCGCGGCCAAAAAAGGCCGAACCGCGGCCGAAAAAGGCCGGAAAAAGCCGAAGCGCGGCCGAAAAAGACCGAAGCCGGCTGTTCAGCTCCGCTCGTAGTCCCGCCTCCCTGCGCTCGCTCCCGAAACAGCAGGGAGGCGGGATTCCGAGCGGAGCTGAACAGTCGGCTCGGTCTTTTTCGGCCGCACTTCGGCCTTTTTCGGCCGCGGTTCGGTCTTTTTCGGCCGTGTATGCGCGGTATTTCTCGCGGCGGGAAATTTAAACGCTGGCGAACTGCAAATGACACTAGCAAGCTGCAAATGACACTAGCAAGCTGCAAATGACGCCGGGCAAGCTACAAATGACGCTGGGCAAGCTACAAATGACGCTGGGCAAGCTACAAATGACGCTGGGCAGGTTGCAAATGACGCTGGGCAGGTTGCAAATGACGCTGGGCAGGTTGCAAATGACGCTGGGAAAGGCTGCAAATGACGCTGGGCAAGCTACAAATGACGCTGGGCAAGCTACAAATGACGCTGGGCAGGTTGCAAATGACGCTGGGCAGGTTGCAAATGGCGCTGGGAAAGGCTGCAAATGACGCTGGGCAAGCTGCAAATGACGCTGGGCAAGCTGCAAATGACGCTGGGCAAGCTGCAAATGACGCTGGGCAGGTTGCAAATGACGCTGGGCAGGTTGCAAATGACACTGGGCAAGGCTACAAATGACGCTGGGCAAGCTGCAAATGACGCTGGGCAGGTTGCAAATGACGCTGGGCAGGTTGCAAATGACGCTGGGCAGGTTGCAAATGACGCTGGGCAAGCTGCAAATGACACTGGGCAAGGCTGCAAATGACGCTGGGCAAGCTGCAAATGACGCTGGGCAAGCTGCAAATGACACTGGGCAAGGCTGCAAATGACGCTGGGCAAGCTGCAAATGACGCTGGGCAAGCTGCAAATGACGCTGGGCAAGCTGCAAATGACGCTTAAATGTAAGTTTTTTTTTTTCCCTAAACTTCTCTCCTAAAACTTTTTTTCCTTAAAATTCCCTCCTAAACTTGGGGTGTGTGTTATACGCCGGTGCGTGTTATATGCCGATAAATACGGTAGCCCTAAAACCCAACTATGGTTTCAGGAATATTAATTTTAAAAAACACATAGCGCATGCTCGTCAGGAGCCAGCGCTACAGTTACATTTTACTGACCGCTGTTCATGCTATGTTAGGCATTACATAATTCTTACCCATCACATACCTGGACAAGGCTGAGTTGATGAGTTTTTTTGTAGTGGGTGGGGCCTGCTGGGCCCCTCCCACAGCTCTGCTCTCTCACTTTGTGCAGGGTGACTGGTCGTGTCTCCGCCCCTCCTGTAGTTTTCTGTAGTGGGTGGAGCCTGCTGGGCCCCTCCCACAGCTCTGGTCTCATTTTGTGCAGGGTGACTGGTCTAGTCTCCGCCCCCTCCTGTCATTTTCTTCTGGTAGCCTGTAGTGGGTGGGGCCTTCTGGGCCCCTCCCACAGCTCTGCTCTCTGTACAAACTATGCACAGCACAGTGATGATGACACGACTACTTTTACAAGGTTTAAAATAAAGAGATGATATGAATAAAACTAAAAATTATAAAAAGGCTAATTATATAAATGAAAAACAGCTGCAGCTATTTAAAATGTGTTCTGGTACCACATATAAAAATGAATAAAAACAAAAAATTTGTGAGCTAGATTTCAAATATATACTTCATAATAAACTGAAAAGTCTGTGGTCATTTCCCGCCGGTCATACAATGCCAGTGCTCGGCTGGCTGACATTCAAAGGAAATGCAACCTGCCCACCAACCGCATCATTTGTGAAATGCCCACCAGGTGGAACTCAACTGTGGCAATGCTGCAGTGGCTGCACACACAGCAGAGGGCAATCAATGAGTACCTGTGCAAGTATGGCACCAGAACGGGGTCAGGGGAGCTTGGCTTATTTTCGCCAGGCCAGTGGCTACTGATCAAGGATGCATGCACTGTCCTGTCACCATTTGAGGAAGCCACGAGGATGGTGAGCAGCAACAATGCATGCATCAGTGACACTGTCCCTCTAGTCTTCCTGTTGGAGCACACACTTCGTGGAATAATGGACAGGGCACTTGAGGCAGAACAGCGGGAGGAAGATGAGGACTTCCTTACCTCTCAAGGCCCCCTTTATCCAGATAGCATTCCTGCAGGCCCGCCAAACACACAGGAAGAAGAGGAGGAGGATTGTGTCAGCATGGACGTGGAGGATAACACTCAGCAGCAGTCTTCAAGGGATGGTTTTCAGTTTTCAGAAACCCAAGGAGTTGTACGTGGCTGGGAGGAGGTAGTTATGGATCATGTGATCCTTAGTGACCCAGAGGACTCAGAATTGAATGCCTCTGCAAAATCACGCTACTTGGTCTCCCTGATTCTGCAAAGCCTGCGAAAGGACCCAAGGAGATGGATAATTACTGGCTGGCAACCCTTTTTGATCCACATTACAAGGGTAAGGTTGCAGAACTTATACAGCCTTTGCAGAGGGAGCAGAGGATGAAACATCTTCAGGAGGTCTTGAATAGAGTTGAGCAGACACCTGGATGTTCGGGTTCGGCGGGTTCGGCCGAACTTCGGAAAAAAGTCCGGGTTCGGGACCGAACTTGACCCGAACTTGACCCCGACCTCCGAACCCCATTGAAGTCAATGGGGACCGAACCTTTGAACACTACAATGGCTGTAAAAAGGTCATGGAAAGGGCTAGAGGGCTGCAAATGGCAACAAAATGTTGTTCAGAGCATGGCAAGTGCTCTGCAAACAAATGTGTATTGGGAAATAACATAAAAATAATTAAAAATACAAATAAAATGCTGGAGGCCCCCTTCTCAGCAGAAGAGGTACAGGGAGTCATTAAGAACCTCAGAAACTCAACGGCACGATGCCGCACATATGGTGGGAATACCCCATAGTAAGCACTTTCTGGAAAAAAATTGTTCAATTTAATGGATAAGATAGTGGGAAAATAAAATACTTGGAAATTAAAAAAATGAAAAAAAAAATAATAATCTTGACCTAGGAGGACGAGGTCCATATGGAGTAGGAGGTTGAGGTGGCGGTGGATGTGGCGGTGTAGGTGTAAGCGGCGGTGGAGGAGGACGAGGTAGCCAACACTGGTTCCAAAATACAACAATGGCTGGGTAAGGCTAGTGGTGAATGATGTGTCGAATTCTGTCCCCCGCCACATAGCGTCCGCCCTGTACTGCACTTGCTCAGTACATAGGACAAGGGGATTTTGAAACTCTCCGAAGACGATGCGCGGTGACTCCAGGTTCAAGCCACATAATCCGAGGTTGAAGCCTAGCCAAGCGAGCCCGTGAGGGGCCCTGTTACTATGTGCTACCGTATGCCCACTTGGATGGTCGGGCTTGAACCTGCACTCACTGCGCAGGCGACGTTCATCTTTGGAGATTTTGTGAATCTCCTTGTCCTCCGTACTGCGCAAGCACTGCACCTGCGCAGTAAGTGGCCGGACAATATCCGATAGCAAGACAGTTTTCGTCACAACACCGGTATATGTGTCTATTCTGCACAAGGTACGGCCAAGTCCTGTGGGATCCATGCCTGGTTCATTTTAATGAATGTGAGCTTGTCCACATTGGCTCTGGACAGGCGGCTGCGCTTGTCTGTGATAACGCCCCCTGCCGTGCTAAATACACGTTCAGATAATACACTGGCTGCAGGGCAGGCCAGCACCTCCAAGGCGTAAAGGGCAAGCTCAGGCCATGTGCCCAATTTGGAGACCCAGAAGTTGAAGGGGGCAGACCCGTCATGCAGTACGTGTAGGCGTGTGCACACATACTGCTCCACCATGTTGGTGAAATGCTGCCTCCTGCTAAGACGTTCCATCTCAGCTGGTGGTGCTGGTTGTTGTGGCGTGCTGACAAAGCTTTTCCACATTCTGGCCATGCTAACCCTGCCTTCCGAGGTGCTGGCGGTGCCCCGGCTGCGTTGGCGACCTCTTCCTCCTCCTCTGCCCTCGCCTTGTGCTTCCACCATACCCCCGCTTCCAAGTGGGAATGCCACCAGCAGCGCGTCTACCAGCGTGCGCTTGTACTCGCGCATCTTACGATCACGCTCCAGTGAGGTAATTAAGGACGGCACGTTGTCCTTGTAACGGGGATCTAGCAGGGTGGCCACCCAATAATCAGCACCAGTTAAAATGTGGGCAACTCGGCAGTCGTTGCGGAGACACTGCAGCATGTAATCGCTCATGTGTGCCAGGCTGCCCAGAGGCAAGGAAAAGCTGTCCTCTGTGGGAGGTGTATCGTCTGTGTCCTCTGTATCCCCCCAGTAACGCACCAGTGATGGACATGAGCTGGTCTGGGTGCCACCCTGCTGTGAACATGGTTCCTCCTCCTCCATCTCCTCCTCATCCTCCACCTCTTCATCCTCCAGAACTGTGCCCTTGCTGCCAGACAATTGTGTACCTGGCGCTTGTTGGTGCAGGAACCCACCCTCGTAGCCACTTGTAAATGACTGCCCTGAAAGCCTTGGAAATTAACCCTCTTCCTCCTCTTCCTCCTCCTCCTCATCCTGTGCCACATCCTCTTCCATCTTCGCCTGAAGAGTTTTTTCAAGGAGGCATAGAACTGGGATAGTAACGCTGAGAACGGCGTCATCGGCACTGGCTATGCCGGTGGAGTACTCGAAACAGCGCAACAAGGCACACAGGTCTCGCATGGAGGCCCAGTTATTGGCGGTGAAGTGGTGCTGTTCCGCAGAGCGACTCACGCGTGCGTGCTGCAGCTGACACTCCACTATTGCCTGCTGCTGCTCGCACAGTCTGGCAAGCATGTGCAAGGTGGAGTTCCACCTTGTGGGCACGTCACATATGAGACGGTGAGCGGGAAGGCCGAAGTTACGCTGCAGCGCTGACAGGCGAGCAGCAGGGTGAGAACGCCGAAAGTGCGCACAGACGGCCCGCACTTTCTGCAGCAGCTCTGGCATATCGGGGTAATTCTTAAGGAACCTCTGGACCACCAAGTTCAGCACATGCGCCAGGCAAGGGATCAAACCGGCAAGGCCCAGAGCTGCTACAAGATTTCGCCCATTATCGCACACCACCAGGCCGGGCTTGAGGCTCACTGCCACCAACCACTCATCGGTCTGTTGTTCCATGTCCCTCCACAACTCCTGCGCGGTGTGGGGTTTTTCCCCCAAACAGGAAAGTTTTTAAACTGCCTGCTGTCGTTTAGCCCTGGCTGTGCTGAAGTTGGTGGTGAAGGTGTTACGCTGACCGGATGAGGAGGCGGTAGAGGATGAGGAGGCGGAGTAGGAGGAGTTAGCAACAGGAGGCAAACTGAAGTGCCCTGCAATCCTCGGTGGTGGAAGGACATGCGCCAAACTGCTATCCGCCTCAGGCCCAGCCGCCACTACATTTACCCAGTGTGCTGTTAGGGAGATAGACCGTGCTTACTGGTCCACGCATCCGTAGTTAGGTGGACCTTGCCACAGATGGCGTTGCGCAGTGCACACCTGATTTTGTCCCCCACTTGGTTGTGCAGGGAAGGGATAGCTCGTCTGGAAAAGTAGTGGCGGCTGGGCACGACGTACTGTGGGACAGCCAATGACATCAGCCTTTTAAAACTCTGCGTCTCCACCAGACGGAATGACAGAATTTCAAAGGCGAGGAATTTTGAAATGCTGGCATTCAGGGCCAGGGATCGCGGGTGGCTAGGGGGGTACTTCCTCTTCCGCTCCAGTGTTTGGGAAATAGAGAGCTGAAAGCTTCCATGGGACATTGTGGAGATGGTTGGTGACCCAGGTGGTAGTGTTGCTGGCAGATCCTCTGTTTGCGGGTTGGCAGGTGCCACTGTCACTACAGAGGTGGATGAAGAGGCCGAGACTGCAGCAGAAGAGGAAGCAGGAGGAGCCAGAGACCTTTCTTGGTTTTTGCGGTGTCTACTCCACTGCATCTCGTGCTTTGCACTTAGATGCCTGGTCATGCAGGTTGTGCTCAGGTTGAGAACGTTTATGCCTCGCTTCAAGCTCTGATTGCACAGCGTGCAAACCACTCGTGTCTTGTCATCAGCACATTGTCTGAAGAACTGCCACGCTAGGGAACTCCTTGGACCTGGCTTTGGTGTGCTCGGTCCCTTGCTGCGTTGGGCAGTAGCAGACGTACTGTCTAGGGGACGGACGCTCCGCTTTTGCACCCTGCTCCCTCTTCTGCTGTGCTGGTGGCTCTGTGCGACCACCACCTCTTCCTCCGAACTACACTGGTCACCTGCATGACGTTGATTCCATGTGGGGTCAAGGACCTCATCGTCCTCCACATCATCTTCCACCCAAAATTCACCCCTGCCCTCCTTGTCGGTCTGCACAATGGCGAAAGCAGCAGCAGTTGGCACCTGTGCTTTGTCATCATCCGAGACGTGCTGCGATGGTCCTCCCATGTACTCATCATGAAACATAAGTGGTTGGGCATCGGTGCACACAATCTCTTCCACTTCTGAGGCAGGGCTAGGTGGATGGCCCTGGGAAACCCTGCTAACAGAGTCATCAAAAAGCAGAAGAGACTGCTGCATGATTTGGGGCTCAGACTGATTGGCTGATTTGCAAGGGGGTGAGGTGAAAGACTGATGGACATCGGCTGCAGGTGCCAACTCTGAACTTTCATCAGGAGACTGGGTGGGAGACAATGTGAAGGAACCGGAGGCACTGTCAGCAACCCAATCTACTATCGCCTGTACTTGTCCTGGCCTCAACATTCGTACAGCCTCATTAGGCGCGCCAAAATACCGCTGCAGGCTCTGTCGCCTACTCGCACCTGCGGAAGGTGTTTCACTAGTGCGTGTAGCTGGCACAGATCGACCACGTCCTCTCCCTGCAACAGGAGCGCCACCAGCAGCACCACGACCCGGGCCACATCCCCTTTTTGATGATCTCCTCATATTTTCAAAATTTATGATCTCGCCCTAAATGGGTGTTTTTGTCAATATCAGAATACACGTACAGTGTCTAAAGTGTTTATGAACACGCAGAAAATGCTATTGGGAAGAAAAAAAACACTGCAAAATTAAATTTTTTTGCAATGTTTTTCCAATATCAGAATACACACAGACTATGGTGTATCTCTTACTATATGCAGTGTTGGTCCTAATGGTGCACTGAGCTTGCAGGTAAAACTTTTATATTTTGTCTGGCACTGGCCTCATGGCACTGTTAAAAGACTGTGCACTGCACCCCAGCCAGGGTACAATTGATTTAGGAATCTCTTCAATAATTCTCTCTGCCTCTTTCTTTTCCTTAATAAAGAAACTCCCTACTCTACTCTAGCTATGTAGATCGCTCACTGATCTAACTAATTAGAAGAAAATTAAAGGAATGTGGACTGACTGACTTTATCACACTAACTCCTAAAATCCTCTCAGCAGCACAGGAACCTGTCTATAGCAGAATGACGCTGTGTGCTGTGTGTCTGGACTATATATAGAGGCTGGGTCACATGCTGCACTGGCCAATCACAGCCATGCCATTAGTAGGCATGGCTGTGATGGCTTCTAAGGGCACACTAGTGAAACGATCGTCGATTGGCTGCCCTGCAGCTTGTAAAAGGCGCCAATACATCGCCGAACACCGGACCCGAACCCGAACTTTACAGTTCGGGTTCGCTCAACCCTAATTAGCACCAAAGCTTGTAGACTCTATTGAGTAATTGTCATTCAAAGTGTGACAGCGCCGATAGATGAAAATTGGTCTGGGCAGGAAGGGGGTGAAAGTGGCCGGTAGGCAAGTGGTTAATTGAACAAACTGAAGTTAGAAAATGATTGGCCACCATGTGCAGCTGCAGGTTCTGAGTGCTCCAGTTTTAGTAAATCGCACTAAGAGGGTCTGGTATGCCTCTTGTGGGGGGGACCATAGAAGGACTACAAGTCCCAGCATGACCTGTATACATTATATGCTGGAGGACTACAAGTCCCAGCATGTCCCGTATACATTGTATATTATACACTTGAGGACTACAAGTCTCAGCATGTCCTGTAAACATTGTATATTATAAACCGGAGGACTACAAGTCCCAGCATGTCCTGTATACATTGTATATTATACACAGGAGGACTACAAGTCCCAGCATGTCCTGTATACATTGTATATTATACACCGGAGGTCTACAAGTCCCAGGATGTCCTGTATACATTGTATATTATATAAGAGAACTACAAGTCCCAGCATGTCCTGTATACATAGTATATTATATCGGAGTACTAGAAGTCCCAGCATGTCCTGTATACATTGTATATTATACACAGGAGGACTACAAGTCCCAGAATGTCCTGTATACATTGTATATTATACACAGGAGGACTACAAGTCCCAGAATGTCCTGTATACATTGTATATTATACACAGGAGGACTACAAGTCCCAGCATGTCCTGTATACATTGTATATTATATCGGAAGACTACAAGTCCCAGCATGTCCTGTATACATTGTATATTATATCGGAGGACTACAAGTCCCAGCATGTCCTGTATACATTGTATATTATATCGGAGGACTACAAGTCCCAGCATGTCCTGTATACATTGTATATTATATCGGAGGACTACAAGTCCCAGCATGTCCTGTATACATAGTATATTATATCGGAGTACTAGAAGTCCCAGCATGTCCTGTATACATTGTATATTATATCGGAGTACTAGAAGTCCCAGCATGTCCTGTATACATTGTATATTATATCGTAGGACTAGAAGTCCCAGCATGTCCTGTATACATTGTATATTATATAAGAGAACTACAAGTCCCAGCATGTCCTGTATACATTGTATATTATATCGTAGGACTAGAAGTCCCAGCATGTCCTGTATACATTGTATATTATGAACCGGGGGACTACAAGTCCAAGCATGTCCTGTATACATTGTATATTATACACTGAAGGACTACATGTCTCAGCATGTCCTGTATACATTGTATATTATACACCTGAGGACTACAAGTCCCAGCATGTCCTGTATACATTGTATATTATACACTGGATGACTACAAGTCCCAGCATGTCCTGTATACATTGTATATTATACACAGGAGGACTACAAGCCCCAGCATGTCCTGAATACATTGTATATTATACACAGGAGGACTACAAGTCCCAGCATGTCCTGTATACATTGTATATTATATCGGAGGACTACAAGTCCCAGCATGTCCTGTATACATTGTATATTATATCGGAGGACTACAAGTCCCAGGATGTCCTGTATACATTGTATATTATATAAGAGAACTACAAGTCCCAGCATGTCCTGTATACATAGTATATTATATCGGAGTACTAGAAGTCCCAGCATGTCCTGTATACATTGTATATTATACACAGGAGGACTACAAGTCCCAGCATGTCCTGTATACATTGTATATTATACACAGGAGGACTACAAGTCCCAGAATGTCCTGTATACATTGTATATTATACACAGGAGGACTACAAGTCCCAGCATGTCCTGTATACATTGTATATTATACACAGGAGGACTACAAGTCCCAGAATGTCCTGTATACATTGTATATTATATCGGAGGACTACAAGTCCCAGCATGTCCTGTATACATAGTATATTATATCGGAGTACTAGAAGTCCCAGCATGTCCTGTATACATTGTATATTATATCGTAGGACTAGAAGTCCCAGCATGTCCTGTATACATTGTATATTATACACCAGAGGACTACAAGTCTCAGCATGTCCTGTATACATTGTATATTATATCGGAGGACTACAAGTCCCAGCATTTCCCGTATATTATAGAGTGGAGGTGAGTCATGTCTGTGCCCCCCCCCCGGTGTGTATGAAGGCGCCCCTCCCCCATGGAGGGTGTTATCTGTCCTAGGAGAAGCTTTTCCTTATCTCGGGGGTCGGACTTCCCTGTGAAATGTAGAAGAAGGTGGAGGACTGTGATTGGTGTGTTGGTCGGGGGTGTGTCTGGTGGTGGAAGGACGGGGGAGGGGGGGGTCTCTCGGTGATGTGCGGCCGGCAGTGGAGGGATGATTTCCCCTCTGAACACAAAGATGTCACCTTCCAGGAACACCCAATAAAACTGCCGCCAGGTGAGTGTCCGATATCGGAAGATACAATTCATACTTCAGTATCTTTAGGTGTTTCCGGGGATTCGTTCGATGGTTGGATGGTTGGATGGTTCAGTGGTTCGATGGTTCGGTGGTTCGGTGGTTCGATGGTTGGATGGTTCGATGGTTCGGTGGTTCGGTGGTTCGATGGTTCGGTGGTTCGATGGTTGGATGGTTCGATGGTTCGGTGGTTCGATGGTTGGATGGTTGGATGGTTCGATGGTTCGTTGGTTCGATGGTTCGATGGTTGGATGGTTCGATGGTTCGGTGGTTCGATGGTTCGGTGGTTCGGTGGTTCGATGGTTCGGTGGTTGGATGGTTCGGTGGTCAGGGTGACCTCCACCAAAGTGTCACTTTATTGTCATCATAGAAACAATGTATAAAGTCTAACCATTCAGTGGAGGGGACCCCAAATCTAAGTGTAGCACTGACCCCCTAAGGAGCCGCTGATAATTGATTGGACCGCCACTCTGCCTATCAACCCCATAGAATCGATCGATTTCCCCCCCCCCCCCCCCGGCACAATCGTGTAGTAATGTTAGTGTGAGACCCAATGATAAAGAAGGACGCGGTATTATCACCCTGTGCTGGATATTCACCGTCACCTTTGGTCTCCGTCACTCCGCCAGCTGTAGTAAGTAAGAGAGAATCTCACACAAGTTGTAGATTAACCACATAAACAGAAACTGGTTTAACCACTTGCCCACCGGGCACTTAAACCCCCTTCCTAACCAGACCCCAATTTTCAGCTTTCGGTGCTCTCACACTTTGAATGACAATTACTTTTGATCGCATTTGATCACCTCCTGGGTTTTTTATTTTTTGCGCTATGAATCAAAAACTACACTACAGAGGTGGATGAAGAGGCTGAGACTGCAGCAGAAGAGGAAGCAGGAGGAGCCAGAGACCTTTCTTGGTTTTTGCGGTGTCTACTCCACTGCATCTCGTGCTTTGCACTTAGATGCCTGGTCATGCAGGTTGTGCTCAGGTTGAGAACGTTTATGCCTCGCTTCAGGCTCTGATTGCACAGCGTGCAAAACACTCGTGTCTTGTCATCAGCACATTGTCTGAAGAACTGCCACGCTAGGGAACTCCTTGGACCTGGCTTTGGTGTGCTCGGTCCCTTGCTGCGTTGGGCAGTAGCAGACGTACTGTCTAGGGGATGGACGCTCCGCTTTTGCACCCTGCTCCCTCTTCTGCTGTGCTGGTGGCTCTGTGCGACCACCGCCTCTTCCTCCGAACTACACTGGTCACCTGCATGACGTTGATTCCATGTGGGGTCAAGGACCTCATCATCTTCCACCCAGTCTTCACCCCTGCCCTCCTTGTCGGTCTGCACAATGGCGAAAGCAGCAGCAGTTGGCACCTGTGCTTCGTCATCATCCGAGACGTGCTGCGATGGTCCTCCCATGTACTCATCATGAAACATAAGTGGTTGGGCATCGGTGCCCACAATCTCTTCCACTTCTGGGGCAGGGCTAGGTGGATGGCCCTGGGAAACCCTGCTAACAGAGTCATCAAAAAGCAGAAGAGACTGCTGCATGATTTGGGGCTCAGACTGATTGGCTGATTTGCAAGGGGGTGAGGTGAAAGACTGATGGACATCGGCTGCAGGTGCCAACTCTGAACTTTCATCAGGAGACTGGGTGGGAGACAATGTGAAGGAACCGGAGGCACTGTCAGCAGCAACCCAATCTACTATCGCCTGTACTTGTCCTGGCCTCGACATTCGTACAGCCTCATTAGGCGCGCCAAAATACCGCTGCAGGCTCTGTCGCCTACTCGCACCTGAGGAAGGTGTTTCACTAGTGCGTGTAGCTGGCACAGATCGACCACGCCCTCTCCCTGCAACAGGAGTGCCACCAGCAGCACCACGACCCGGGCCACGTCCCCTTTTTGATGATCTCCTCATATTTTCAAAATTTATGTTCTCGCCCTAAATGGGTGTTTTTGTTAATGGCAGAATACACATACAGTGTCTAAAGCGTTTATGAAAACGCAGAAAATGCTATTGGGAAGAAAAAAAAAACACTGCAAAATTTAATTTTTTTGCAATGTTTTTGCAATATCAGACTACATGGACAGTATGTAAATCATTTCTGAAAACGCAGAAAATGCTATTGGGAAAAAAAAAAACACAGCTAAATTACATTTTTTTGCAATGTTTTTCCAATATCAGAATACACGGACAGTATGTAAAGCGTTTATGAAAATGCAGAAAATGCTATTGGGAAAAAAAAAAACACTGCAAAATTTATTTTTTTTGCAATGTTTTTCCAATATCAGAATACATGGATAAAGCGTTTATGAAAACGCAGAAAATGCTATTGGGAAGAAAAAAAACACTGCAAAATTAAATTTTTTTGCAATGTTTTTCCAATATCAGAATACACGGATAGTGTCTAAAGCGTTTATGAACACGCAGAAAATGCTATTGGGAAGAAAAAAAAACACGGCAAAATTAAATTTTTTTGCAATGTTTTTCCAATAGCAGAACACACGTACAGTGTCTAAAGCGTTTATGAAAACGCAGAAAATGCTATTGGGAAGAAAAAAAACACTGCAAAATAAAAAATGTTTGCAATGTTTTTCCAATATCAGAATACAAGGATACTGTCTACAGCGTGTATGTATGAACACGCAGAAAATGCTATTGGGAAAAAAAAAACACTGCAAAATTAAATTTTTTTGCAATGTTTTTCCAATAGCAGAACACACGCAGACTATGGTGTATCTCTTACTATATGCAGTGTTGGTCCTAATGGTGCACTGAGCTTGCAGGTAAAACTTTTATATTTTGTCTGGCACTGGCCTCATGGCACTGTTAAAAGACTGTGCACTGCACCCCAGCCAGGGTACAATTGATTTGATTTAGGAATCTCTTCAATAATTCTCTCTGCCTCTTTCTTTTCCTTAATAAAGAAACTCCCTACTCTACTCTAGCTATGTAGATCGCTCACTGATCTAACTAATTAGAAGAAAATTCAAGGAATGTGGACTGACTGACTTTATCACACTAACTCCTAAAATCCTCTCAGCAGCACAGGAACCTGTCTATAGCAGAATGACGCTGTGTGCTGTGTGTCTGGACTATATATAGAGGCTGGGTCACATGCTGCACTGGCCAATCACAGCCATGCCATTAGTAGGCATGGCTGTGATGGCTTCTAAGGGCAGACTAGTGAAACTAGCGTAGATTGGCTGCCCTGCAGCTTGTAAAAGGCGCCAATACATCGCCGAACACCGGACCCGAAACCGAACTTACAGCCAATAGTTCGGGTTCGGGTCCGGGCCCCGGATACCCAAAAGTCCGGTACAGACCCTAACTTTACAGTTCGGGTTCGCTCAACCCTAATTAGCACCAAAGCTTGTAGACTCTATTGAGTAATTGTCATTCAAAGTGTGACAGCGCCGATAGATGAAAATTGGTCTGGGCAGGAAGGGGGTGAAAGTGGCCGGTAGGCAAGTGGTTAATTGAACAAACTGAAGTTAGAAAATGATTGGCCACCATGTGCAGCTGCAGGTTCTGAGTGCTCTAGTTTTAGTAAATCGCACTAAGAGGGTCTGGTATGCCTCTTGTGGGGGGGACCAAAGAAGGACTACAAGTCCCAGCATGCCCTGTATACATTATATGCTGGAGGACTACAAGTCCCAGCATGTCCCATATACATTGTATATTATACACTGGAGGACTACATGTCTCAGCATGTCCTGTATACATTGTATATTATACACAGGAGGACTACAAGTCCCAGCATGTCCTGTATACATTGTATATTATATCGGAGGACTACAAGTCCCAGCATGTCCTGTATATATTGTATATTATATCGGAGAACTACAAGTCCCAGCATGTCCTGTATACATTGTATATTATATTGGAGTACTAGAAGTCCCAGCATGTCCTGTATACATTGTATATTATATAAGAGAACTACAAGTCCCAGCATGTCCTGTATACATTGTATATTATATAAGAGAACTACAAGTCCCAGCATGTCCTGTATACATTGTATATTATATAAGAGAACTACAAGTCCCAGCATGTCCCATATCCATTGTATATTATATCGGAGGACTAGAAGTCCCAGCATGTCCTTTATACATTGTATATTATACACAGGAGGACTACAAGTCTCAGCATGTCCTGTATACATCGTATATTATACACCAGAGGACTACAAGTCTCAGCATGTCCTGTATACATTGTATATTATACACATGAGGACTACAAGCCCCAGCATGTCCTGTATACATCGTATATTATACACCAGAGGACTACAAGTCCCAGCATGTCCTGTATACATTGTATATTATATCGGAGAACTACAAGTCCCAGCATGTCCTGTACACATTGTATATTATACACAGGAGGACTACAAGTCCCAGCATGTCCCGTATACATTGTATATTATATCGGAGAACTACAAGTCCCAGCATGTCCCGTATACATTGTATATTATACACCGGAGGACTACAAGTCCCAGCATGTCCTGTATACATTGTATATTATATCGGAGGACTACAAGTCCCAGCATGTCCTGTACACATTGTATATTATACAAAGGAGGACTACAAGTCCCAGCATGTCCTGTATACATTGTATATTATATCGGAGGACTACAAGTCCCAGCATGTCCTGTACACATTGTATATTATACACCGGAGGACTACAAGTCCCAGCATGCCCTGTATACATTGTATATTATACACAGGAGGACTACAAGTCCCAGCATGTCCTGTATACATTGTATATTATACACCGGAGGACTACAAGTCCCAGCATGCCCTGTATATTATAGAGTGGAGGTGAGTCTTGTCTGTCCCCCCCCCCCCCCCCCCCCCCCCCCCCCCCGCGCCCCCCCCCCCCCCCGGTGTGTATGAAGGCGCCCCTCCCCCGTGGAGGGTGTTATCTGTCCTAGGAGAAGCTTTTCCTTATCTCGGGGGTTGGACTTCCCTGTGAAATGTAGAAGAAGGTGGAGGACTGTGATTGGTGTGTTGGTCGGGGGTGTGTCCGGTGGTGGGAGGACGGGGGAGGGGGGGGGTCACTCGGTGATGTGCGGCCGGCAGTGGAGGGATGATTTCCCCTCTGAACACAAAGATGTCACTTTCCAGGAACACCCAATAAAATTGCCGCCAGGTGAGTGTCCGATATCGGAAGATACAATTCATACTTCAGTATCTTTAGGTGTTTCCGGGGATTCGTTCGATGTTTCGAGGGTTCGAGGGTTCGATGGTTCGATGGTTCGATGGTTCCAGGGTTCGAGGGTTCGAGGGTTGGATGGTTGGATGGTTGGATGGTCAGGGTGACCTCCACCAAAGTGTCACTTTATTGTCATCATAGAAACAATTGTCTAACCGTTCAGTGGAGGGGACCCCAAATCTAAGTGTAGCACTGACCCCCCCTAAGGAGCCGCTGATAATTGATTGGACCGCCACTCTGCCTATCAACCCCAGAAAATGGATCCCCCCCCCCCGGCACAACCGTGTAGTAATGTTAGTGTGAGACCCAATGATAACGAAGGACGCGGTATTATCACCCTGTGCTGGATATTCACCGTCACCTTTGGTCTCCGTCACTCCACCAGCTGCAGTAAGTAAGAGAGAATCTCACACAAGTTGTAGATTAACCACATAAACAGAAACTGGTTTAACCACTTGCCCACCGGGCACCTTAACCCCTTCCTGCCCAGACCAATTTTCAGCTTTCGGTGCTCTCACACTTTGAGTGACAATTACTTTTGATCGCATTTGATCACCTCTGGGTTTTTTATTTTTTGCGCTATAAATCAAAAAAAGACAGAAAATTTGGTAAAAAAATAAATAAAATAATTCTTTGTTTCTGTTAAAATGTATTGGCAAATATTGTTAGAGTATTGGCATAGTATTGCAGGGTATTGGCGAGTATTGACTTAGTATTGGCATTGTATTGCAGGGTATTGGCATAGTATTGGCCTAGTATGGCAGGGTATTGGCATAGTATTGCATAGTATTGCAGGGTATGGGCAGAGTATTGGTGAGTATTGGCATAGTATTGCAGAGTATTGGCGAGTATTGGCATAGTATTGCAGAGTATTGGCGAGTATTGGCATAGTATTGCAGGGTATTGACATAGTATGGCAGGGTATTGGCGAGTATTGGCATAGTATGGCAGGATATTGGCATAGTATTGCAGGGTATTGGCATAGTATGGCATAGTATTGCAGGGTATTGGCATAGTATTGCAGGGTATGGGCAGAGTATTGGTGAGTATTGGTGAGTATTGGTGAGTATTGGCATAGTATTGCAGAGTATTGGCGAGTATTGGCATAGTATTGCAGGGTATTGGCATAGTATTGGCCTAGTATGGCAGGATATTGGCATAGTATTGCATAGTATTGCAGGGTATTGGCATAGTATTGCATAGTATTGCAGGGTATTGGCATAGTATTGGCCTAGTATGGCAGGGTATTGGCGAATACTGGCATAGTATTGCAGGGTATTGGCATAGTATTGCATAGTATTGCAGGGTATTGGCATAGTATTGCAGGGTATGGGCAGAGTATTGGCGAGTATTGGCATAGTATTGCAGGGTATTGGCATAGTATTGGCCTAGTATGGCAGGGTATTGGCGAGTATTGGCATAGTATGGCAGGATATTGGCATAGTATTGCATAGTATTGCAGGGTATTGGCATAGTATTGCAGGGTATTGGCATAGTATTGCATAGTATTTCAGGGTATATGCAGAGCATTGGCGAGTATTGGCATAGTATTGCATAGTATTGCAGGGTATTGGCAGGGTATTGGCAGAGTATTGGCATAGTATGGCAGGGTATTGGCAGAGTATTGCATAGTATTGCAGGGTATTGGCAGAGTATTGCATAGTATTGGCAGAGTATTGGCATAGTATTGCAGGGTGTTGGCATAGTATTGCAGGGTATTGGCATAGTATTGCAGGGTATTGGCAGGGTATTGGCATAGTATTGCAGGGTATTGGCAGAGTATTGCATAGTATTGCAGGGTATTGGCAGAGTATTGCATAGTATTGCAGGGTATTGGCAGGGTATTGGCAGAGTATTGCAGGGTATTGGCAGGGTATTGGCATAGTATTGGCAGGGTATTGGCAGAGTATTGCATAGTATTGGCAGAAGATTGGCAGAGTATTAGCGAGTATTGGCAAAAAAGTGTCAAAAATGTCCGATGTGTCCGCCATAATGTCGCAGTCACAATAAAAATCGCTGATCGCCGCCATTACTAATAAAAAAAAATTATTAATAAAAATGCTATAAAACTATCTCCTATCTTGTAAACGCTATAACTTCTGCGCAAACCAATCAATAATCGCTTATTGCAATTTTTTTTTAACCAAAAATATGTAGAAGAATACGTATCGGCCTAAACTGAGGAAAAAAAAAATTTTTTTTATATATTTTTGGGGTATATTTATTATAGCAAAAAATTAAAAAGAATACGTTTTTTTTTTTTCAAAATTGTCGCTCTTTTTGGTTTATAGCGCAAAAAATAAAAACCGCAGGGGCGATCAAATACCACCAAAAGAAAGCTCTATTTGTGGGAAAAAAAGGACGTCAATTTTGTTTGGGAGCCACGTCGCACGATTGCGCAATTGTCAGTTAAAGCGACGCAGTGCCGAATCGCAAAAAGGGGCCTGGTCCTTTGGCTGCAAATTGGTCCGGGGCTGAAGTGGTTAAAGCGGCCAAGCCTCTAAAGACGGCGACTTTGCAGTCCAGCACATGTCATGCCGTCCCTACGCCTACCCCCTGCGGCTGTCAGCTGCGGGACTCTGTATACATGTGTCCATATAATGTACTCAAGGGCTCCCCCTAGATTGCAGTACTCTGTTGAGTTCTGTAAACCTGAAGTTGTGATGCTGCATGTGAAATGACCCACCAGTGCCCACCAGTGCTGCCTCATCAGTGCCTTCTGATCAGTGCCCACCAGTGCCACCTATCAATGCTCATCAATGAAGGAAAAAAAAATCCTATTTGCAAAATTTTATAACAAACTATGAAAAAAAATATTTTTCTTCAAAATTTTTTTTTTTTTTTTTTTAGCAAAAAAATAAAAACTCAAGTGGTGATTAAATACCACCAAAATAAAGCTCTATCTTTGTAAAAACAATGCTATTTGGGTACAGAGTAGTACCTGGGCAGGAAGGAGGTGTATGTGCCCAGTAAGCAAGTGTGGTTCCTGTCCCCTAGACACCGGAGCAGAGATTCTTGCAGCTCGGCAGAGACAGGCCCAGAGGTGGTTCACCACATGCCAGCTGGAGCCAGGAATGGTTGTGTCTGATAATGGCTCAAACCTCCTGACCACCCTTAGACAAGGAAAGTTAACACATGTGCCATGCCTGGCACGTGTCCTCCAATTTGGTGGTCCAGCATTTCCTAAATAAGTACCCAGGGTTGGGAGATCTACTAAAGCAGGCCAGAAGGGTCTGCAGCCATTTCAGATGGTCATACACAGCCAGTGCTCGGTTGGCTGAAATTCAGAAAGGCAGAGCATGGGACAAAGAGGAGGACTTCCTTTCCTCTCAAGGACCGCTTTATGCAGACACCATTGTTCCTACACCCCAGAACACGCAGGAGGAGGAGGATTCTGGCAGTTTTGGAGGCATTGAAGCAGAGAAAGACATATGTCAAACCTTAACCACTTCAGCCCCGGACCAATTGGCAGCCAAAGGACCAGGCCCCTTTTTGCGATTCGGCACTGCGTCGCTTTAACTGACAATTGCGCTGTCGTGCGACGTGGCTCCAAAACAAAATTTCACACGGGGGGGGGGTGGGATCTGGGGGTCCCCTTGTTAAAGGGGGCTTCCAGATTCCCATAAGCCCCCCGCCCGCAGACCCCCACAACCACCGGGCACGGTTGTGGGGACGAGGCCCTTGTCCTCATCAACATGGGGACAAGGTGCTTTGGGGGTCTCAGACCCCCAAAGCATCCTCCCAATGTTGAGGGCATGTGGCCTGGTAAGGTTCAGGCGGGAGGGGGGGCCGCTCTCGTCCCCCCCTCTTTTCCTGTGGCCTGCCAGGTTGCGTGCTCGGATAAGGGTCTGGTATGGATTTTGAGGGGAACCCCACGCCATTTTTTTTTGGCTGGGATTCCCCTTAAAATCCATCCCAGACCTCAAGGGTCTGGTATGGATTTGAGGGGAACCCTACGCCATTTTTTTTTTGGCTGGGATACCCCTTAATATCCATCCCAGACCAGAAGGGCCTGGTTATTGAATTTGGGGGGACCCCCCACGCTTTTTTTTTAAATTTATTTTTATTTTTTATCAATGACTTTTTTTTATGAATGTCTTTCAATGAATGACTGTTCTCTGTGTTACGGGAGCCGTCAATTAACATTAGCCGCGACTGATTTTAAATAGCTTTCTTTCCTGCAAAAATTACACTTTTTGCAGGGACAGTTCTAAGCACAGGAAACATGCGACCCTTTACATGCATACTATAGACACCCCCCAGGTACGAAATTTAAAGGAATATTACACTTTTATTGTTTCAATTTAAGCATTATTAAAATCACTGCTCCCGAAAAAACGGCTGATTTTAAAAACAATTTTTGCATTGATACATGTCCCCTGGGGCAGGACCCAGGTCCCCAAACACTTTTTATGACATTAACTTGCATATTAGCCTTTAAAATTAGCACTTTTGATTTTGAACGTTTGCATCCATTATAACTAATAGGGTTCGAAAGCTCGCATGGACTTTAGGTCCGTTTGCGGGTTCTGGTGCGAGCCGAACGGGGGGGTGTTCGGCTCATCCCTACTCCCAGCGGTTGAATGCTAGCTTGGCTAAATTGCTAGCACTTCAACTGCTGCCTTTTCAGTTGGTAGACTCGGCCCCCTTCTGTGAGTTTGTGCAATGTGCGGTTCCTCAGTGGCAGGTTCCCAAACGCCACTTTTTCTCACAGAATAGCGATTCCGGCTCTCTACTGGCATGTGGAAGGCAATGTCCATGCCTCGCTGGACAGGGCGGTCAGCGGTAAGGTGCATATTACCGCTAGACATGGGAACTGTCAAAAAATTTGTTTAGTTTCGTCCCGTTTCGTATATAAAAAAATTCGTAATTCGTGTACGAAATTCCGTTCGCATTCGTACGAAATACGAAATTCGGACGAATCGTAATTTTTTTTACGAATCGTTAGTAAAGTTACGAATCGTTACGAATCGTTACGAATCGTTAACGCGGCTAATGAATTGTCGGTTCTCATAACACAGAGAACAATTCGAATCCAACTACAAATATCGAATTTCAATTTCAAGTTACGAATTGTTACGAATCGTTACGAATCGTTAGTAAATCCAACTACAAATATCGAATTTCAACTAATATGAAAGAAATTATAATAGCGGATATAACGAATGCTTCGAATGCTTCGAATGAATTCGAGATTCAGTATATCTAATATAGAGAACTGTTCCTGCACAAAGTGTCATTTTTGCAGGAAAAAAAGCTATTTAAAAACACTCGCGGCTAATAAAAAGTCGGCTACGTAACACAGAGAACAGTCATTCATTGATTAAAAAAAAAAAAAAGCGTGGGGGTCCCCCCCAATTCAATAACCAGGCCCTTCAAGTCTGGTATGGATATTAAGGGGAACCCCGGCCAAAAAAAAAAAAAAAAAAAAATGGCGTGGGGTCCCCCTCAAAATCCATACCAGACCCTTTATCTGAGCACGCAACCTGGCAGGCCGCAGGAAAGGAGGGGGGGACGAGAGCGGCCCCCCCTCCCGCCTGAACCGTACCAGGCCACATGCCCTCAACATTGGGAGGGTGCTTTGGGGTCCCCCCCAAAGCACCTTGTCCCCATGTTGATGAGGACAAGGGCCTCATCCCCACAACCCTGGCCGGTTGTTGTGGGGGTCTGCGGGCGGGGGGCTTATCGGAATCTGTAAGCCCCCTTTAACAAGGGGACCCCCAGATCCCGGCCCCCCCCCTGTGTGAAATGGTAAGGGGGTACAAAAGTACCCCTACCATTTCACCAAAAAAGTGGCAAAAATGGTAAAAATGACAGGAGACGGTCTTTGACAATTCCTTTATTAAAATCTTCTTTCTTCTTTCTTCATCCTTCGGTTTCTTCATCTTCTCCTTCCGTCATCTTCTTCCATCTTCTTCTTCCTCCGATTCGCTTCTTCTTGCTCCGGTCTTCTCGTCCTTCTCGTCCGGCATCGGCGTCTGTTTTCGCAGGCCGCTCCTCGCAATGGGAGGCTCCCGCTGTGTGAGGCTTCGCTGCCTCTGACAGGTCTTTTATAATGGAGGGCACCTGGTGACCCGCCCCCTCTGACGCACGGGGACGTCATGGGGAATTCCCTATGGCTTTCCCCATTACGTCAGAGGGGGGGCGGGGTCACCAGGTGCCCTCCGTTATAAAAGACCTGTCAGCCGGAGCGAAGCCTCACAGAGCGGGAGCCTCCCATTGCGAGGAGCGGCCTGCGAGAACAGACGCCGATGCCGGACGAGAAGGACGAGAAGACCGGAGCAAGAAGAAGCGAATCGGAGGAAGAAGAAGATGGAAGAAGATGGAAGAAGATGACGGAAGGAGAAGATGAAGAAACCGAAGGATGAAGAAAGAAGAAAGAAGATTTTAATAAAGGAATTGTCAAAGACCGTCTCCTGTCATTTTTAACATTTTTGACACATTTTTGGTGAAATGGTAGGGGTACTTTTGTACCCCCTTACCATTTCACACAGGGGGGGGGTGGGATCTGGGGGTCCCCTTGTTAAAGGGGGCTTCCAGATTCCGATAAGCCCCCGCCCGCAGACCCCCACAACCACCGGCCAGGGTTGTGGGGATGAGGCCCTTGTCCTCATCAACATGGGGACAAGGTGCTTTGGGGGGGACCCCAAAGCACCCTCCCAATGTTGAGGGCATGTGGCCTGGTACGGTTCAGGCGGGAGGGGGGCCGCTCTCGTCCCCCCTCTTTTCCTGCGGCCTGCCAGGTTGCGTGCTCGGATAAGGGTCTGGTATGGATTTTGAGGGGGACCCTACGCCATTTTTTTTTGGCTGGGTTCCCCTTAAAATCCATCCCAGACCTCAAGGGTCTGATATGGATTTTGAGGGGGACCCTACACCATTTTTTTTTTTTTTTGGCTGGGGTCCCCCTTAATATCCATCCCAGACCTGAAGGGCCTGGTTATTGAATTTGGGGGGGACCCCCACGCATTTTTTTTATCAATGACTTCAATGAATGACTGTTCTCTGTATTACGGATCCGACAATTCATTTGCCGGCAATAGCCGCAAGTGATTTTAAATAGTTTTTTTTTCCTGCAAAAATGACACTGCAGGAACAGTTCTCTATATTAGATATACTGAATCTCGAATCATTCGAAGCATTCGTTATATCCGCTATTATAATTTCTTTCATATTAGTTGAAATTAGATATTTGTTAGTTGTGGTATTCGAATTGTTCTCTGTATTACGGGAATGGAGTGATTTTAAATAGTTTTTTTTTCCTGCAAAAATGACACATTGTACAGAGAGAGTTCTAAGCACGGGAAACATGACCCCCTTCTATATACTATATACTATAGAGTATGCCTATGAAGGGGGGGCATGTTTCCCGTGCTTAGAACTCTCTCTGTACAATGTGTCATTTTTGCAGGAAAAAAAAAACGATTTAAAATCACTCGCGGCTAATTGCCGATTCCCGTAATACAGAGAACAATTCGAATACAACTACTAACAAATATCTAATTTCAACTAATATGAAAGAAATTATAATAGCGGATATAACGAATGCTTCGAATGATTCAAGATTCAGTATATCTAATATAGAGAACTGTTCCTGCAGTGTCATTTTTGCAGGAAAAAAAAACTATTTAAAATCACTCGCGGCTATTGCCGGCAAATGAATCGTCGGATCCGTAATACAGAGAACTGTCATTCATTGAAGTCATTGATAAAAAAATGCGTGGGGGTCCCCCCAAATTCAATAACCAGGCCCTTCAGGTCTGGGATGGATATTAAGGGGGACCCCAGCCAAAAAAAAAATGGCGTAGGGCCCCCCTCAAAATCCATATCAGACCCTTGAGGTCTGGGATGGATTTTAAGGGGAACCCTAGCCAAAAAAAATGGCATGGGGTCCCCCATAAAATCCATACCAGACCCTTATCCGAGCACGCAACCTGGCAGGCCGCAGGAAAGGAGGGGGGGACGAGAGCGGCCCCCCCTCCCGCCTGAACCATACCAGGCCACATGCCCTCAACATTGGGAGGGTGCTTTGGGGGTCTGAGACCCCTAAAGCACCTTGTCCCCATGTTGATGAGGACAAGGGCCTCATCCCCACAACCCTGGCCGGTGGTTGTGGGGGTCTGCGGGCGGGGGGCTTATCGGAATCTGGAAGCCCCCTTTAACAAGGGGACCCCCAGATCCCGCCCCCCCCTGTGTGAAATGGTAAGGGGGTACAAAAGTACCCCTACCATTTCACCAAAAAAGTGTCAAAAATGGTAAAAATTACAGGAGACGGTCTTTGACAATTCCTTTATTAAAATCTTCTTTCTTCATCCTTCGGTTTCTTCATCTTCTCCTTCCGTCATCTTCTTCCATCTTCTTCCATCTTCTTCTTCCTCCGATTCGCTTCTTCTTGCTCCGGTCTTCTCGTCCTTCTCGTCCGGCATCAGCGTCTGTTCTCGCAGGCCGCTCCTCGCAATGGGAGGCTCCCGCTCTGTGAGGCTTCGCTCCGGCTGACAGGTCTTTTATAACGGAGGGCACCTGGTGACCCCACCCCCTCTGACGCACGGGGACGTCATGGGGAATTCCCTATGGCTTTCCCCATTACGTCCAGAGGGGGCGGGGTTACCAGGTGCCCTCCGTTATAAAAGACCTGTCAGCCGGAGCGAAGCCTCACAGAGCGGGAGCCTCCCATTGCGCGGAGCGGCCTGCGAGAACAGACGCCGATGCCGGACGAGAAGACCGGAGCAAGAAGAAGCAAATCGAAGGAAGAAGAAGATGGAAGAAGATGGAAGAAGATGACGGAATGAGAAGATGAAGAAACCGGAGGATGAAGAAAGAAGAAAGAAGATTTTAATAAAGGAATTGTCAAAGACCGTCTCCTGTCATTTTTACCATTTTTGCCACTTTTTTGGTGAAATGGTAGGGGTACTTTTGTACCCCCTTACCATTTCACACAGGGGGGGGGGATCTTGGGGTCCCCTTGTTAAAGGGGGCTTCCAGATTCCGATAAGCCCCACGCCCGCAGACCCCCACAACCACCGGCCAGGGTTGTGGGGATGAGGCCCTTGTCCTCATCAACATGGGGACAAGGTGCTTTGGGGGGGACCCCAAAGCACCCTCCCAATGTTGAGGGCATGTGGCCTGGTACGGTTCAGGCGGGAGGGGGGGCGCTCTCGTCCCCCCCTCTTTTCCTACGGCCTGCCAGGTTGCGTGCTCGGATAAAGGGTCTGGTATGGATTTTGAGGGGGACCCCACGCCATTTTTTTTTTTTTTTTTTTGGCTGGGGTCCCCCTTAATATCCATACCAGACCTGAAGGGCCTGGTTATTGAATTTGGGGGGACCCCTACGCTTTTTTTTTTTATATCAATTAATGACTGTTCTCTGTGTTATGGAGCCGACAATTCATTTGCCGGCAATAGCCGCAAGTGATTTTAAATAGCTTTTTTTTCTGCAAAAATGACACTTTGTCATTCGAATCATTCGAATTCATTCGTTATATCTGCTATAATAATTTCGTTCGAATTAGTTGAAATTCGATATTGGTAGTTGGATTCGAATAATTTGGAGCTGAAATTCGTAAACTGAATTTTTCCTGCAAAAATGACACTTTGTCATTCGAATTCATTCGAATCCATTCAAATTCATTCGAATTCATTCGAATCATTCGGCAACGAAATTCGTAAACGGAATTTCGTATTCCGTACGGAATTCGGATTCAAAAAAATTCGTACTACGGATTCGTAAATTCGTACGAATTTCGAAAAATTCGTACGAATTCGTACGAAACGAATCGCACATGTCTAATTACCGCTGACTCATGGTCCAGCAGGCATGGATAGGGACGTTACCTATCTTTCACGGCCCATTGGGTCACTCTTTTGGCAGCTGGGAAGGATGCAGGACAAGGTGCAGTAGTGTTGGAGGTTGTTCCGCCACCACTCCTCCAAAATGCTAATACTGGTTGTGACACACCTCTCTCCTCCACCCCCTCCTCTTCTTCTTCCTCCATGGCCTCTTCCTGTCCTTTTGTCCTCGGAACCAGCAGTGCTCCGTAGGCGTTCAAGGGGCTACGCAAGCACGCAGGCAAAAAGATGCCATGCCGTGCTTGCGCTGGTGTGTTTGGGGGACAGGAGTCATACTGGGGCAGAGGTTCTGTCAGCTCTGCAGGGGCAGGCCGAGAGGTGGTTGACGCCACGTCAGCTTAAGCCAGGAATGGTGGTTTGCGACAATGGCACCAACCTCCTCCCTGCCCTGCGACAGGGACAACTGACCCATGTGCCCTGTGTGGCTCATGTCCTTAACCTGGTGGTGCAGCAGTTCTTGGGTAGGTACCCAGTCTTACAGGATGTCTTGAGGCAGGCCAGGAAAGTCTGTGTGCATTTCCGCCGATCATATAATGCCAGTGCTCGGCTGGCTGAGCTGCAAAAGGAGTTGAACCTGCCCAAGAACCGCCGTATATGTGACATGCCCACCAGGTGGAACTCAATGTTGGCCATGCTGCAGCGACTGCACACATAGCAGAGGACCATCAATGAGTACCTGTGCGACTACGGGACCAGGACAGAGTCAGGGGAGCTCAGATTTTTTTTACCACACCAGTGGGGCATGATCAGGGATGCATGCACTGTCCTGTCACCATTTGAGGAGGCCATGAGGATGGTGAGCAGTAACAGTGCATGCATCAGTGACACTGTACCTCTTGTCCACCTGTTGGAGCATACGCTGCGTGGGATAATGGACAGGGCACTTGAGGCAGAACAGAGGCAGGAAGAGGAGGACTTCCTTGCCCCTCAAGGCCCCCTTTATCCAGACAGTGTTCCTTCTGTCCCACCCACACAGGAAGGAGGAGGAGGAAGAGGAGGAGGAGGATTGTGTCAGCATGGAGGTGGAGCCTGGCACTCAGCATCACCATCAGTCTTTTGGGGATCATTTACAGTCCCAAGAAACCCATGGGCTTGTACGTGGCTGGGAGGAGGTGGCTGTGGATCATGTCGTCCTTAGTGACCCAGAGGACTCCGGACCAAATGCCTCAGCTACCCTATGCTGCATGGCCTCCCTGATACTGCAAAGCCTACGGAAGGATCCTCATATTCAACGGATCAAGGAGAGGGATCATTACTGGCTGGCAACTCTCCTTGATCCACGGTACAAGGGTAAGGTTGCGGACCTTATCTTGCCATTGCAGAGGGAGCATAGGATGAGACATCTCCGGGAGGCCTTGCAGAAAGGTCTGTGCAACGCGTTCCCAGAGACTGGGAGGTTACAAACTCCTGGTCCTGGACGACGAGTTGCTGAGGCTTCGGTCAGTCACAGAAGGAGCAGTGGGGAAGGTGGCCATCTGACCGATGCATTCAGACAATTTTTTAGTCAGGGTGCGCCTGTCCACCGACTCGGTTGATCTACTGACCTTCATAAAGATGAATCAGTCTTGGATCACCACCAGGCATCTGAAGCTGATGTAACCAAATAATTTAATTTGAAATGTCACATCCCTTCAAGACTGCCTATGCTGATGCTGAGTGACTGTCCTCTTATGTTGACTGACTATCCTCTTCCTCCTCAATGATCCTGCTGATAGCTTGGAAGAACATTTTTGTTTCTGGGTGCTGCCACCAGTGGCTAAGGCCCAATTGTTCAGCCCCTGTTTAACAAGGGCATGTAATTACAATTTTTTTATGCAATGCTTTGCAGCAGGGCTCATTCCTGCACTCCAACTAGAGGATCTGGGAGAGGTTGTAGTGCTGCCCAATTTTCAGCCCCTGTTTAACAGGGGCGTGTAATTACAATTTTTGATGCAATACTTTGCAACAGGGATCATTGCTGTGCTCCAAGTACAGTATCTGTGAGGGGTTGCAGTGTTGTGGCACCAGTACCAGTGCCTAAGGCCCAATTTTTCAGCTCCTGTTTAACAGGGGAGTGTAATTACAATTTTTGATCTAATAATTCACAGCAGGGCCCATTCCTGCGCCCACCAAGAGTAACTGTGAGGGCTTACAGCGTTGTGGCAACACCACCACCACCAAAGGCCCAATTTTTCCTTTCCTTTCCAACACTGTTCAACAATGTCATGTAATTACAATTCCTGATATAATAGTTCACAGCAGGGGCGTTCCAGCGTCCACCAAGAGTAACTGTGAGGGCTTACAGTGTTGTGGCAACACCAACATCTAAGGGGCAAATTTCTGCAGAGTATATATGGCAGGCTCCTACTTTCAAACATCCAACTTAGAAACGACTCCTACTTGCAAACAGAAGGAGACAACAGGAAGTGAGAGGAAATCTACCCCTAGGAAGGGAATTTCTCTCCTGTAAGAGTTAATATGGGAAAAATGTATCTCCTCTCTACTGATGCTTTATCACCAATCCTTGTTTTAATAAAAACCCACATTTTCCAAAAACATTTGTCATTGGGATGGAAAGTGAGGTGAAATGTTCTGAATAGGTGCACAGACAGCAAAACAAATGTTACAGGGTTGATAACCCTTCCCTATGTTCTCCAAAAAGCTTAAAAATAGATTTTTTTGGATGGAGCTACACTTAAAATTTTACCTGTTCAAAATTACAAACAGATTCTACTTAAGAACAAACCTACAGTCCCTGTCTTGTTTGCACCGCCTGTATACTGCTGTTCAGAGTATATAGGGTTTTAGGTATGGGGTTTTATTTTGGGTGCGGGGTTCCCCTTAATATCCATACAAGACCCAAAGGGGCTGGGGTGGGGGGGGTTTGATGGGGTAGCCATGCCATTTTTCTCAAGGATTTTCAGCCAAATGGCGGCCAGGACAAGACATGATATTAAAGCCGCAAGCAGTTTTAAATGGCTTCTTTTTTTCCTTTACAAATGTCACTTTGTGCAGGGACAGTTCTAAACACGGGAAACACATGTCACTTCACAGGCATACTTTACACACCCCCCAGGTACCATATTTAAAGGAATATTTCATTTTTTTTTTTTCACTTTATGCATCATTAAAATCACTGCTCCCGAAAAAACGTCAGTTTTTAAAACTTCCTTTTGCATTGATACATGTCCCCTGGGGCAGGACCCGGGTCCCCAAACCTCTTTTATGACATTAACATGCATATTGGCCATTATAATTAGCACTTTAGATTTTGAACGTTCTCGTCCATTGTAACTAATAGGGTTCGAATATTCGTGCAAACTTTCGGTCCGTTCGCAGGTTCTGGTGCGAACCGAACCTGGGGGTGTTCGGCTCATCCCTACTGATGATCCACTGGGTTACAAACAACTTTTTATAATTGATGCTATGAATCATTTATTAGCACTGTTGTTTTTGGATAAGCAAACTTCCTTTCTATACATAATAATAATAAATATATGTCCTGTCTAATAATAATGTTTCTCTCTCGGGACGATCTGTATGAAAAGTTTTCCAAGAGCTGATTGTGTTTTCAGTCCTTCCTGTACTGCCCCTCCCCCATAGTGATCCCACATTACACCCCCCCTGTTTCCTTTCTTCCCTCCCCCACATTACCCGATCTCTCCGGAAGTTTCTCCTTCAACTTCTTGTCTGTCTCTGACTGCAGCACCATAGAGGAGGGGGAGGGATGTCCTCCATTTTCTTGTAGCTCAGAGATTCAATCTTCCTGTAATGAAACAATGACTTCTCATTGTTTAGAAGAAACGTGTCTTGTAGCTCAGAGAGGGGGAGGGGGTGTCCTCCATTTTCTTGTAGCTCAGAGAGGGGAAGGGGGTGTCCTCCATTTTCTTGTAGCTCAGAGAGGTGGATGGGTGTCCTCCATTTTCTTGTAGCTCAGAGAGGGGGAGGGGTGTCCTCTATTTTCTTGTGGCTCAGATAGTGGGAGGGGTGTCCTCCATTTTCTTGTAGATCAGAGAGTGGGAGGGGTGTCCTCCATTTTCTTGTAGATTAGAGAGTGGGAGGGGGTGTCCTCCATTTTCTTGTAGATCAGAGAGTGGGAGGGGTGTCCTCCATTTTCTTGTAGCTCAGAGATCCAATCTTCCTGCAATGAAACAATGACTTCTCATTGTTTAGAAGAAACGTGTCTTGTAGCTCAGAGAGGAGACGGGGTGTCCTCCATTTTCTTGTAGCTCAGAGAGGGGGAGGGGGTGTCCTCCATTTTCTTGTAGCTCAGAGAGGTGGAGGGGTGTCCTCCATTTTCTTGTAGCTCAGAGAGGAGGAGATGTGTCCTCCATTTTCTTGTAGCTCAGAGAGGGGGAGGGGTGTCCTCCATTTTCTTGTGGCTCAGAGAGTGGAAGGAGGAGTCCTCCATTTTCTTGTAGATCAGAGAGTGGGAGGGGTGTCCTCCATTTTCTTGTAGATCCGAGAGTGGGAGGGGTGTCCTCCATTTTCTTGTAGCTCAGGGATTCAATCTTCCTGTAATGACACGATGACTTCTTATTGTTTATAAGAAATGTGTCCATTGATGAAGATCTTCCTCCTTTATATACAATGTATCCATGGGGGAGGGGGAGTCCTGTGTCATCAGCCCCACCCAATGTATCCGCCCACTTCCTCTCCTAACTCGGCTTTACCCTTTCACTGCTGGAACTCTCCTATTCCTGATTTATTTCCCATGAACATGTAGCTCCGCCCACACATCATCTATTATGGGACAATAAAATGATGGCGGTGTGATTTATGACGTCTCTGAAATGTTTATCACCCCGATATTTCCAGGATACATGAAATGGATTGTAGTGCCCCCCCCCCCCCCCCCCCGACACCGACCATTCCCATTCCTCATACACAATGTAACCACCAGACTGTCTCCAGTAATAAAGTTGTCACCTCATCCCATTAAACCCGAACACATATTAATTAAACAGGTTCTGAGGCAAATTTAATGCAGATAAGGCACCAAGTGAGTTTAAAGCATAATTAAAAATTACTGCTTCTGAAAAACGATTGTTTAAAAAAAAAAAAAAAATGTTTTTGATACATGTCCCCCAGGGCAGTACCCGGACCCCCCATACCCCTTTTATGGCCAATTACTTGCATATAAGCCTTCAAAATGGGCACTTTGGATTTTACCTGTTCAGCTCCCATAGACTTCAATGGGGCTCGCTGTTGGGGTTAGAACATTTCCCCTGTATGGGAGTTCTGCTGCCAACCGAACAGGGGGGTGTTCGGCCCATCTCTAGTTACCATATACAGATATATCGCATAGTTAGTCCTTCTCTGGGTGTAGTGCCCGGGTACATCTCTCACTACATCACTGTCTGCAATCAGCCAGCAGATCTATCAGAACACGTTATAAAGTAATATTAACCACTTCCGGACCGTCGTTATACGTCGGCTGTTTGAAGAGGAATATCGTTGTTATGGCAGCAGCTACCATAACCCCCGGTACCCGCTTCTTCAGTGAGCGGTCCGATTTAACCACTTCCATACCGGGTCTATTCTGGCACTTCTCTCCTTCATGTAAAAATCATAATTCTTTTGCTAGAAAATTACTCAGAACCCCCAAACATTATATATGTTTTTTTTTTTAGCAGACACCCTAGGGAATAAAATGGCGGTCATTGCAACTTTTTATCTCACACGGTATTCGCGCAATCATTTTTCAAACGCCTTTTTTTTTTTTGAAAAAAAAAACGGTATTGTGAATTAAAAAAATAACAAAACAGTAAAGTTAGCCCAATTTTTGTTGTATAATGTGAAAGATGATGTTACACCGAGTAATTTGATACCTAACATGTCACGCTTTAAAATTGCGCACAATCATGGAATGGCGCCAAACTTCAGTACTTAAAAATCTCCATAGGCGACGCTTTAAATTTTTTTACAGGTTGACAGTTACAGAGGAGGTCTAGGCAAATAAATACTAGAGTATAAATAGTGCGCAATATCAACCTTAGTCTATTTAGATCAGCAGGTGAGGTTAAAAGACAAATGTCATGGTATAATAAAATATATAAGTGCTTGCGTGACAATCCCAGGTGCACAAAAATATATATATATATAAACTTCAAGTTACAATGAGGTTGTAACCAATTTAATAAATAAATAAATACACAATGTGTTTAAAATAAATACAATGTTTTTTAAATAAATAAAGTGCTTCAAAATGTGAGTAAAGACAAGTATGTGTTATAATGTGTCAAAGAAAGGAAATATCCAGTTTATGCCAGTGATGCATATGGGGATATATAAATTCCAAAAGCCAATACAGGCTTGACCTGATGGATTAGCTAATTAATTGATGAATTAATGGGTAAACGGCCGCCAGTTAAATATTATATTAATCCCATAGGTGATAGCAGTCCATTAAATGAGTTAGATAATTAATGAAATAACTCTTCACATCCACTAATGATATCCGGGACACAATTAGAAATGCTAGAGAAAAAACAAAAAAAGAGAGAAAAAAAGAAACTTCCCTTTATGCTGGGAATGTAGGGCTTTTTTCCTTTTGGTTCCTCCTGATATCTTGCTCCGGTATGATATAAAAGAGAAAAAGACACAAACAAAAAACCATTGCGCAGCGCTCTATTCAACCATCAAACAAAGAAGATCTTTTAGGTGGTTGCCTACAGCTATACAACTCACATGTACCCAGTAGGTGTTTGCGCGTTCAAATCCTGCTAATGGTCAGGCTCAGATAGGGGGCTGTCAGCCCTTTCCTCCTCACTGTGCTGTGCTTAGCACTGTCACTTGGGCTCCTCCTCCCGACGCGTGTCATCACAGGTCACGTGACTTTCTCAAGGGAGTCACAGAGGAGGTCTAGTGCTATAATTGTTGCACATGCTGTAGCGCACGCGGCGATACCTCATATGTGTGGTTTGAGCGGCGTTTACACGTGTTTGCTTCTGAGCGTGAGCTACCGGGAACAGGGTTTTCATTTTTTATTTTATTTTTTTTACTTAATTTTTTTTTTTTTTATTTTTACACTTTAAAAAAAAACATCCCTTGTAACAGGAATCTATTGTGACAGGTCCTCTTTATGGAGAGATGTGGGGTCAATAAGACCCCACATCTCTCCTCCAGGCTGGAAAGCATGAGATCGGTAAAAAAATCACCGATCTCATGCTGACAGCCGCGATCGCGGCTTTGTTTACATCCGGGTACTAGGCGTGACGTCATAACGTTGCGCCCGAGCCTCCAACGGTCATAGAGATGACTGGTGACCATCTGGTCACCGGAAATCTCTATGCTCGTCATCCGGCGGGAGGCGATTCTTTCTCCGGGCCCCCAATGGCACGGGAGACCCAGGAGAAGCACCGGATGGCGGCGGGAGGGGGGGGGGGGCGTTCCCTCCCATTGCCTATAAGAACGATCAAGCGGCGGAATTGGCGCTTATCTGAATAATGTCTGTAGCTTCAGGCATCATTCAGATATTCCCATTGAAAGTCAAAGACGTCATATGATGTCCTTGGGCGGGAAGTGGTTAAGATAAAAGTGGTCTCTGCGGCGGATTTGGTGCAAGATCACTGTTATTGGCGGTGGGAGACGCCCCCCCCTCCCTCCGCGCTCCGGTGCCCTCTGCCACTTACCGGGTGGATGGCCCTCACCCATCTCCATACCATTGCAGGGCGGAAGGGACGTCAAAACGTCACTTCCGCCCATAGCTCTTAAAGGGCCTTTTTTTTTATTTTTTTTCATTTTTTGAAATTACAAAAATATTTTTTTTTTATTGCATTTTAGTGTAAATGGGAGATATGAGGTATTTTTGACCCCAAATCTCATATTTAAGAGGACCTGTCATGCTTTTTTTTCTATTACAAGAGATGTTTACATTCCTTGTAATAAAAATAAAAATGACACATTTTTTTTTTTCAACAGTGTACAAATAAAAAATAAAAGGTAAAATAAATAAGATTTTTTTTTTTTTTTTAAATGCGCCCTGCCCCGCCGAACCCGCGTGCAGAAGCGAACGCACACGTGAGTAGCGCCCGCATATGAAAACTGTGTTCAAACCACACATGTGAGGTATCGCCGCGATCGATAGAGCGAGAGCAATAATTCTAGCCCTAGACCTCCTCTGTAACACAAAACATGCAACCTGCAGAATTTTTTAAACGTCGCCTATGGAGATTTTTATAGGTAAAAGTTTGTCGTCATTCCACGAGCGGGCGCAATTTTGAAGCGTGACATGTTGGGTATCATTTTACTCGGCGTAACATTATCTTTCACAATAAAAAAAAATTGGGCTAACTTTACTGTTGTCTTATTTTTTTTTTAATTAAAATAAATGTATTTTTTTTTCCAAAAAAAAGTGCGCTTGTAAGACCGCTGCGCAAATAGGGTGTGACAGAAAGTATTGCAATGACCGCCATTTTATTCTCTAGGGTGTTAGAAAAAATGATGTATAATGTTTGGGGGTTCTGAGGAATTTTCTAGCAAAAAAAAAAAACAGTTTTTTTAACAACAAATCTCAGAAAGAGGCTCGGTCCTTAAGTGGTTAAGGGGGAACTTTAATGCCGCGTACACACGGTCGGAATTCTCGTCGGAAAAAGCTCTAATGGTTTTCCCGTCGGAATTCCGACGGAATTTCGCTCAAACTGTCTTGCCTACACACGGTCACACCAAATTCCGACGGTCAGTAACACAGCGGCATACAACACGTTCGACGGCACTATAAAAGGGAAGTTTAATGCTTCTGAGCATGCGTCAAATTGTTTCCGAGCATGCGTCGGAATTTTGCGTGTCGGAATTGCATACACACGATCGGAAAAAACGATAGAAAGGTTTTCCGTCTGAAAAATTAAGAACATGCTCTCAATCCAAAGACCGTTGGAAATTCCGACAGAAAAAGACTGATGGGCGTACACACGGTCGGAAAATCCGATGAAAAGCTCCCATCGGACTGTTTCCATCGGAAATTCCGACCGTGTGTACGCCGCATAAGGCCTCGTTCACATGGGGGGTACTGAAGTGTATGTCCGTGGAGGGCCGTGTTTCTGAGCATGGGGATGTCCAGGTGTTATGTGCGTCCCGCCAGCCAGTCGCATTCATCTATATTGGGATGCAGCGGCTGCGCAGACACCGCTCCCAACCTGACACCCGTGTGGGGGTGGGGGCACGACTCTAAATGTAGACAGTGTGAGCTCAGGGACATGAACCCGGACCCACATGGCTGTCATATTGGGAGCAGCGGCTGTCCCTGTGCAGGTGCTACATCTGAATTGACATCACTGGGACCGGCTGCACAGGGATGCATGGAACACCTGGGCCTCCCCGTGTGGGTGATCACGGCCTCACAGGGGTTTACACTGTAGTATGCCCTGTGTGAATGAGGTCTTATTATGTAGTTTTTAGTTTTATTGTTATTTTATAAATAAAAAAATTGGGGGGGGGGGGGGATTGGAGAGATATCTGGGGTCTAAAGAGGCCCCTGATGTCTCTTTTTTATGACAGAGAAAGGCACTGAAGACAGTCACCAGTCTCTTTCTCCGCAGCCTCAGTTGCACTGCAAATGAATAGAGGTCTCCATCCTGACACTAATCTCCCACCCCAGCAGCAGCTGCAGCCAGCGGGAGGGGGAGGAGGGAAAGCCGGCCATCACCACTGCTGGGAGGGGTTTTGGGGGATCGGTGGGGGAGGGGGGAACTATGGGGGGGGATGCAGCATTATTTCATTATTTTCTGTGGCCTCCCTGCAGCTCCTAAAGCCGGAGGGAGGGCAGAGGAGGGAAGGCGGTGAAGCCACAGGTGATCAGTGTTGTTTTACATCTCTGTGCTGTAGCCTGTGAGGAGACTGCCGCCGCCATCTTCAGCACCTGCCTGGCCGGCGCTGTTTTAGTAAGGGACGCTTTAATTTTTGGTTTAGTGCCCCTCAGAACCATTGTTTATTCACCTGTGGTCTAGGTGGAGCTTGTGGAAATGTTGTTTTGTGCCGTTAGCGGAGCCACTGGGACCCGTAGTCCTCTGGTTCTGTCCTCCCACGGAGCGGAGCTCTAAGCTAAGACATCCGCCCCGCTCAGGCATCCGCGCATGCGCCCCCAAAACCTTCAGATTTTATTCCGACGGCAAAACTGGAGCGTGTGTACAGGGCATCACTGTCTAGTAGCACTGAACAGAGCCCTGTTCTATCTCTCTCCACGACGATATCACACTAAAAATGGCTGCTGTTGAAACAATTCTTGTAATGTGTGGGGCGGGACTAAGAGCAATGAGCCATAATTGGATAGAGTCATCGTTCCTTTCTCTAATTATGGCTCTTACGGCGCTCTGTGCCCTGATTGGGCTAAGCTTTCATTGCTTCAGCCAATCAGGGCTTCCAATGTGGCACAGTGCATTGTGGTTATTTGGCAGGCCGTACAAATGGTCAAACGCCTCGGGTGTTCGTCAAATGTGTGAACAGCCATTGTTCAGCCCAAACTCATGCTCGGGCCGGACCGTTCACCCATCCCTATGATTTAGGCTATGTTTCCACTATTGCGTCCCCAAAGTCGCGTGATTTTGCCACAGTTTTTTTGCTGCGATTTTACCGTGTTTTTTTGCCGTGACTTGAAGCAATGCCTGTGTATTCTTGAGGTCTATGGACCTCAAGTCGCATCAAAGTGGATGAAGTAGTGACATTTGGTCAATTTAGTCAATAACATCACCTGGGAGCTCCTCCCATTTTATTTTCAGCTTCTGGCTCGGGAATAGTCATTTGCAGTGAGATTCTGTCCGGAGCAGATAGTTTCGATGGTCAGCGTGTTTTTCTTTGGCTTGTCAGCGGGATCTGCATTGCTAGATGTCCTGGATAATTATGGATTTCTGGTGTTATTTGCTGTTTGGACTTTGTCACTGTGTTGTGTTTTTGTTGTAAATGAGTAACCACCCATACTACGTACCCCTTACTTCATTCATGTAGGGGAGCAGGATACCTGGGGCCCCCTTTTTTAACCGGTTCAATACCGGGGACTTAGACACCTTCCTGCCCAAGCCAATTTTCTGCTTTCAGCGCTGTCATAAATTGAATTTCAATTATGCGGTCAGGCTACACTGTACCCAAACACATTTCTTATAATTTTGTTCCCACAAATAGAGCTTTCTTTTGGTGGTATTTTATCACCACTGCGATTTTTATTTTATTTTTTGGGCAACAAATAAAAAAAGACTGAAATTTTGAAAAAATAAATGTTTTTCTTTGTTTCTGTAATTTTTTTTTGTAAATAAGTATGTTTTCTTCTTTAATGACGGGCACTGATGAGGGGCACTGATGGGCACTGATGAGGCGGGAATGATGGGCACTCGTAGGCGGCACTGATGGGCACTCGTAGGCGGCACTGATGGGCACTCGTAGGCGGCACTGATGGGCACTCGTAGGCGGCACGGATGGGTACTTATGGGTGGCACTAATGGGCACTGATAGGTGGACATGGATGGGCACTGGGTGGCATTGCTGGGCATCACTGGTTTTTATTGTCCCATAGAGGTGCCAGTCAGTGCCCATTAGTGGGCACTGATTGGCATATGTTGGGCATTGATTTTCACACGTGGATGGCCATGGGGGGATGTACCTGGCCATCCACATGTTAGGAGTTTCCCTGGTGGTCCTGGTGGCTTCCCTGGTGGTCCAGTGTGGGCATCTGAGGGGGGCTGCGGTAATAAACAATCAGCACAGATCCCCCTGTCAGGAGAGACACCGATCGGCTCTCCTCTACTTGTGTCTGTCAGACGCGAGTGAGGAAAAGCCGATCAACGGCTCTTCCTGTTTACATCGTGATCAGCCGCGATTGGACACGGCTGATCACGTGGTAAAGAGCCTCCGCTGAGATCGGTGTAGCGCTGTATCAGACTGACACACCGCACCACCGATCGCCGCGATGCACGCTCCCCCGGGCACGCAGTGGCTGTTATCCTGCAGGACATCATATGACGCCCAGTCAGGATAACTGAACCACCGCCTGGCCGTCATTCTGCTATAGGCCGGGTGGGAAGTGGTTAAAGGGAGCTTCCAGATTCCCCCAGCAGACCCTCACAACCACTGGCCCAGAGTTGTTTGGAAGGGGCCGTGTCCCTATCAACATGGGGACATGGTGCTTTGCTAAGGTGCCTCTGTCCGGGTACCCTTCTCATGTTGAGGGCACGTGGCCTGGTATGGTCCAGTGCAGATTCCACATCCAGGTGTCCCTCCACCACTTCAGTTGGACAGCCACTCATTAGCTCCAGTATTTATTAATAAGATGTTTATTAATGAGATCTACAGCCAGGTCAGGTGACAATGTATTCTTGAATGATGCCTGAATAAATATGAAGTCAGCCAGCATGTCTCACCCTTTACATATCCCATCACTTCCTTGCCAATCCATAACAACGTTTTCACACCCCCGTTCCTTCTGAAATGGGCAGAGATTTGGGTCACACATTCACCCAGACAGAAAGATCTCGTATAATAATCTGCTCACAAATCCTCCTTTTCCAGCACTGTCCAGGAGTCCGGATATAACATTCTGACCAGGTGGTATACAGCCCCCACTTTATACAACATTTTCCCCACAACCTCTCTGACCCGTTGGAGGTGCAACAATGCCAGGAGAACTCTATTACATACATTCTGGGAATGTCCGCTGTAACGCCCTTTTTGGAAAGAAATTCAAAGATTTACCAAACATCTGACCAGAATAGACTTGGGGGATGACCCTTCAGCTTTTCTTCTTCATATGACCCTCCTTTCTAAGACCTGATATAAAAAAATTAAAAATCACCACTCATTCACCTTATAAACCCGGTGAGATCTTCTATCTGACTGAAATGGAAGTTCTATTTGAATTAAAGTGCTTTTCCCCCTTTCTAACCCTCTCCCCACCCATCTAATGCCCCATACACACGGTCAGAAATTCCGACGGAAAATGTCCGATCGGACCATGTTGTTGGAAAATCCGCCCGTGTGTGGGCTCCATCTGACTTTTTCCATTGTAATTTCCGACAGAAAAAATTTGATATCCTGCTCTCAAATTTTCCGACAACAAAATCCGATCTGACTTTTTCCGATCGTGTGTAGAGAATTCCGACGGACAAAGTGCCACGCATGCTGAGATCAAATTACAAGAGTAAAGCTATTGGCTACTAGCCTCTACGTAGTTCCGTCGTACGCAACCAACGTCACCACGTTCAGAATGATCGGATTTTCCGACAACTTTGTCCGACCGTGTGTATGCAACACCAGTGTCGGACCAAATCCGTCTGAAAAAAATCGGATGGATTTTGTGGTCGGAATTTCCGACTTTGTGTACGGGGGCTTACATTCCCTTACCATCCCTCCCTACACCCATTTCCTCCCCCCTCCCAACTCAACTTCTCCCTTTCCTCCATATTCCCTTCCTCATGTCCCCCCCCCACCCTTTTCAATATTCAGTTACGATCCATCCAGTTCTCACATGATTTTTGATTATTTTCTTTTAACTGTTGGGAATTGTTTTCCATCTACTAAACTTTTTTATCTGTTTTCCATCCACTAAATTTGTACTAGTTGACTATACCATGTAAGATGTTATTCTTTGTCTCCTATGTATTATACCCCACATGTTGTCTATTACAAACAACGCGTCACTTTCAAAAATGTGTTTGATCCCCCCCCCCCATTTAATTTTGTATCTGTCTGGTATCTCTTCTATAAATTCTATTGAAACAAAAGACATGGAGATGTACAGATCCCCCCTACAAGTGTCTCCGTGGATTTCCAGGGTTACTGAGATGAAAGGAAGATCCCACCACATTCCTGAAGTGCGAGGAAGATAATTAGGAATAATTCACTTTGAAAATGCAGATAATTGATTTTAAAGATTTGCTTCCTATTGATTTCAATGGGGTTTGCATTTAAGTCTGCAATTTTTTTTTTAATTTTTAGAGGGCTTACCTAAAGTACCCACAAATCTGAACGCAAGCACATTAGCCAATCACTATGAAGCACCTTTTCTCTGAATGAGAACAAAGAATGAGGTTTTCCTACTGGAAATTGTAATAAACTGTCAATTTTATTAGCCAATGGGAATAATATAGGGGTTTATTTACTAAAGGCAAATCCACTTTGCACTACAAGGGCACTTGGAAGTGCAGTCGCTGCAGATCTGAGGGGGACATGCAAGGAAAAAAAAATGAATTTTTGCTTGCACATGATTGGATGATCTAAATCGGCAGAGCTTCCCCGTATTTCATATCTTCCCCTCAGATCTGTAGCGACTTGTAGTGCACAGTGGATTTGCTTTAGTAAATCAGCCCCATAGTGCCCTCAGTAAAATAAAATACAAAGATTTAAACATGTGTATATATATTGTTTCTTTATATTACATGCATTTTATAATGAATGCTAAAAAAGAAAGCAACATTATTCCGCCCTTTTTATAGAATTCTGACTTTTATTTTTATTGTACAGGTGGATTTATGAACTAAGTTTTCGGTCATGTTGGACTTTAATACAACTAAGTTACATGGGAAATGAGCCATATGGATGTCATAATTGACTGAAAGCCTTTATCACAGTTCACCGGAGGAGTCACACAGGACACAAAGTCATATTGGTGTTCTAAAAGTCATTAATGTTTTGGATCCTCTTCAACATTGATCCAGCCTCAGAGGACAACGGGAGAGAAGTCATTTTTAGTGTTCTGGAAGTGACAATGGCTTTACAGTAAAGTCCAATCCACACATAAGAGGAGTCATTTCAGAAGATATTTCTTGTTTGGAATGTAATAAAGGTTTTACAATGGAGGCAAAACGTATCACATACCAGAAGGTTCACATTGGAGAGAAGCCATATCCTTGTTCTGAATGTGACAATGTTTTTACACAGAAGTCACACCTTATCATACACCAGAGGGTTCACACTGGAGAGAAGCCATATCAGTGTTCTGAATGTGGGAAAGCTTTTTCTCTGAAGTCAAACCTTACCGCACACCAGATGATTCACACTGGAGAGAAGCCATATCAATGTTCTGAATGTGGGAAAGCTTTTCCTCTGAAGTCAAACCTTACCGCGCACCAGGTGATTCACACTGGAGAGAAGTCATATCACTGTTCTGAATGTGGGAAAGCTTTTTCTCAGAAGTCACACCTTACCACACACCAGAGGATTCACACTGGAGAGAAGCCATATCAATGTTTTGAATGTGACAAAGCTTTTACACGGAAGTCACATTTTATCACACACCAGAGGATTCACACTGGAGAGAAGCCATATCAATGTTCTGAATGTGGGAAAGCTTTTATAACTAAGAATGAACTTATCATACACAAGAGGGTTCACAGTGGAGAGAAGCCATATAATTGTCCTGAATGTGGCAAAGCTTTTTCGAGGAAGTCAATCCTCATCCGACACCAGAGGAGTCACTCTGGAGAGAAGCCATATCAATGTTCTGAATGTGGCAAAGCTTTTCCAGTCAAGAGTGATCTTACCATACACAAGAGGGTTCATAGTATAGAGAAGCCGTATCATTGTTCTGAATGTGGCAAAGCTTTTATAATTAAGTCAGAGCTTATAAGACACCAGAGGATTCACACTGGAGAGAAGTCATTTCAGTGTTCTGAATGTGGCAAAGCCTTTACAGTGAAGTCAAATCTCATCCAACACCAGAAGATTCACACTGGAGAGAAGTCATTTCAGTGTTTTGAATGTGGCAAAGCCTTTACATTGAAGTCAAATCTCATCCGACACCAGAAGATTCACACTGGAGAGAAGTCAGTTCAGTGTTCTGAATGTGGCAAAGCTTTTATAACTAAGAATGAGCTTATCGCACACCAGAGGTTTCACACTGGAGAGAAGCCATTTCAGTGTTCTGAATGTGGCAAAGCTTTTACACAAAATGCAAACCTCATCCGACACCAGAAGATTCACACTGGAGAGAAGCAATATCAATGTTCTGAATGTGGCAAAGCTTTTACAGGCAAGAGCGAGCTTATCATACACAAGAGGGTTCACAGTGGAGAGAAGCCATATAATTGTCCTGAATGTGGCAAAGCTTTTTCGGTGATGTCAAACCTCATCCAACACCAGAGGGTTCACACTGGAGAGAAGCCATATCAGTGTCCTGAATGTGGCAAAGCTTTTCCAGCCAAGAGTAATCTTCTCATACACAAGAGGGTTCATAGTGGAGAGAAGCCGTATCATTGTTCTGAATGTGGCAAAGCCTTTACATTGAAGTCAAATCTCATCCGACACCAGAAGATTCACACTGGAGAGAAGTAATTTCAGTGTTCTTAATGTGGCAAAGCTTTTACACAGAATGCAAACCTCATCCGACACCAGAAGATTCACACTGGAGAGAAGCCATTTTAATGTTCTGAATGTGAAAAATATACAATCTCTATAAGCTTAAGCTGAGTATAAAAGAAAGGGGGTGTACCATTGTCCAATATATAAGAAATGGGAAAACTAGGAGATCGGTCCCCCAAGACAAGAAGAAATAGACTGTCTCGGTACTGGCTCAGTTAGTATAAATTTCAAGTTGTATAATAAATAAAAACATTTATTAATACAGAATTAAAAACACATTGTCGGATACATTATAAAATGCATGATAACAATTCATGTATATGACCAGCATAATAGTCCCTTGAGAGGGAGGATCACATCGGGATAGTTGTTCATGGATAACATGTCTCAACTAGTTTTGCGGCCTGAATATTGTGTTGTCAGGAGAATATCTGCAATTTGATTAACAAGCAATCAATGTTATAACATTTACAAAATATGCACAATTTATTAAGTTAACATACAAAGAAAAATACATAAAGAGAAGAAAAGGAGAGCGATGTTGCTTACCCGCAACCCAGGTCCAATCAGAGCAGAAGCGCCACCAGAAGTTCCTCCACGGCAGCTAGAGGGGACGTGCAAACAATGGATGTATTTCTAGATTGTATAATGGTAATATATAGATGGATGTATAAACTACACACATAAGGAAACAGTAGCCAAGAATTAAGTGGAAAAAAGGGAAGGAAGAACAAAAGAGGACACGCGCCGGCATGTTAGCCTGCTGGACATCATATGACGTCCAGTCAGGGTAACAGAACCAGTCTGGCCGTCATTCTGCTATAGGCCGGGCGGGAAGTGGTTAAATAATCCCCAACCCGGCGACACAGATAACACCAGCCGTCGCCGGCGTATGACGTCACATGGTCAGATCTCCCGCACGGCGCGCATGTGCGCTCGTCAAGCGTCCACAGGGCAGAGACCCAAGCCAAGATGTGCACAAGTAGGGAGGGTAGTCCCACAGACGTCGGGACTAATCCTCCCACCAGGGAGATCACCAAGTCACCGGGGGGGGGGGGCAGGGAAGGCGCAAGGGACATCTAGTGGTGTCCTAAAAAATTACAGGCCTGCAACATGGCTCTGATAACAAAGGGCAGTAATAACATAGATCTAAATACATAAAAGGTAATTGTTGGGATACAAAATTATATATAATGGCAAAAAACTTTGTTTTTATAATTTTGTATCCCAACATGTACCTTTTGTGTATTTGGATCTAAGTTATTACTACCTTTTATCAGAGCCATGTTGCCTGCAATTTTTTTTTAGGACGCCACTAGATGTCACTTGCGCCTTCACTGTCCCCCCCGGTGACTTGGTGATCTCCCTGGTGGGAGGATGAGTCCTGACATCTGTGGGACCGCCCTCCCCGCTTGTGCACGTTTTGTCTTGGGTTTCTGCCCTGTGGCCTCTTGACGAGCACGCAAGTGTGCACGCGTGTGACCTCTTCGTGCATGCACTGTCCTGGTGACGTCATATGCCGGCGATAGCCGGCATTGTTTGCATCACCGGGTTGGGGATTATTTAAGCAGCTAGCCTGCTTGAGAGTGCCGTGGATGTGGGTTCAGGGCCTGTGCTCTGCTAATATACCATCGGTAAGTATCCCTTCTTGTACACGACCACTTTGCTCCGCTGTGCGGAGCTTGATTTGTTTCTCTGACCAATCTTTTAGTATCTGTCTACCTCATAGGATGCATTAGCTGGTGTGTGTTTGTGTGTGGTCGTGGTGCTCTATCTGTGAGAAGGAAATTATAAAAATGTATTTTGGGTACAGTGTTGCATGTCTGCGCAATTCGGGTCAGATAACGCAAACTGCGCAAACGCTGTCACAGGTTGGGCGCGCCGACGCGCACACAAAGGCGCGTGCAGGCGCACCGGCGGTATTCTGACTGAGGAAACAGGCCGTCTTTGATTGTCATCTTGTTTACTAGCATGCCCTTCTGGACAATGCGCGCAAATGCATCCATGGTGTTCTGACGGGCTGAGGTCACAGGTCTTCTTCTTCGGCTGTCATCTTGGGTACCGGCTAGCCCTTCCTGACAGCTGGTGATATACATGGATTGTTATCATGCATTTTATAATGGATCCGACAATGTGTGTTTTTTTTTATTTTGTATTAATAAAATTATTTATTTATTATACAACTTGAAATTTATGCTAAATAATAGAAATGTGCACACTGAATTTTTTTTTTCTGTCCGAAAAAAAAAACGTTTTAGTTAAAGTGGAAGTAAAGTCACAAATATAACTTTTACCTACAGGTAAGCCTATAATAAGGCTTACCTGTAGGTAAAAAAAATATCTCCTAAACCTGTACGGTTTAGGAGATATTCCCCGTGCAATGCGCCGCTGACTGCAGCGGCGCATGCGCACGGGGGATTCTCGGCTGAAGGGCCGGCAGAAGAAATCTCCCGTGCGCATGCGCGGGAGTGACGACATCGCGGCTCCAGCCACTCACAGCGCTGGAGCCGCGATACCCGGAAGACACGTCGAGGCAACATGTCAGCGACCTCGGCGTGGACCAGGTGAGTTACCGACGCTTCGTTCTAAGGTAAGTATTTCATAATGAGCTATTATGCGGTGCATACTAGCTCATTATGCCTTTTCCTTTACAGGTGTTAAAAAAAATAAAAGTTCAGCGGCTTTACTACCGCTTTAATCCCGAAATTCATTTTTATAAATTTTTTTTTCGTTAAAAAATGCATTCGTCCGAAAAGCCGGAATAATTAAGGTTGAATCTGTCATTGAAAGCTCATGGTGTCTGTCGAATGTTCTAAGAAGATTCGACGGAGCAGCTAAACTGTACGACGCCGCAATCGTACATTTCCTGGTCGAATGTTGCGCCTACAAGCCATAGTAGAATTCTAATGTTGTATGACACTAGTAATAATTATATTTATTAATTATTATTACTAGTCAACCAACATTAGAATTCTTCTATAGCCTATGGGCGGAGCATTTGACCATAAATGTCCTCTCACGGCGACTGCTTCGTCGAGTCTTCATGTCGAATCTTTTCTCTCCATGTGGAATAATCTTGGACTAATAGAGTTAGATTAGGCACATTCAACCTTTTTTTGCTATTGTCTCTATAATGTCGAATCTTTTCTCTCTATGTAGAATAATCTTGGACTAATAGAGCTAAGGTTAGGCCTATTCGACCACAGGTTCGATGGACACAGATCGCTATTGTCAGCGTCATGTCGAATCTCCTATCTATATCCAACTGTTGTCACAATGAAAACTAAAATAAAGCATTTGTTTATGTCGGATCTTTCAGTTTTTGGATCCTGCACGTTTGTTATCGTTTGTTAAAATGATAATGAAAATACCCGAAATTCGGACGAAAATGCATTTGGACAAATAACGAATGCACATGTCTACTAAATAAGCCAGTACCAAGATAGTCCATTTCTCCCTGTCTTGGGGGACTGGTTGGGGACCTATATCCTAGTTTTCCCGATGTTCTGATGTTCTGAATGTGAAAAGCTTTTACAGTTAATGCCGGACTAATCTATCACCAGAGGATTCACAAACTTCAGCTGCAGAGAGGAAACTGTGGAAGAAGAGGGGATATTAAGCGCTTCCCGACCGCCTCATGTAGATATACGTCTACAGAATGGCACGGGCAGGCAAAAGCACGTACGGGTACGTCCCCTTTAAATTGCCTGCCCGTGGGTCGTGCGCGCGCCGCCAGCGGCGCGCTCGCGACCCGGTCGGGAGCTCCGTGACCCCGGCCGCGGGACCAGCGGACCCGATCGCCGCTGGTGTCCCGCGATCGGGTTACGGAGCTGAAGAACGGGGAGAGGTCTGTGTAAACAAACCTCTCCCCGCGCTTCCTACTCTGCCTGTCACTGATTGGCTGTTCCCTGTCATCGGGAAAGCCGATCAGTGACGTCAGACGTACAGCCACGCCCTCCTACTGTAAAAAAAAACACAACACGTCACACTGACTTCTCCCCGCCCCCTAGTGGTTAACTCCTTCACTGCCACTGTCATTTACATAGGAATCAGTGCTATTTAAATAGCACTGATTTCTGTATAAATGACAAATGTCCCAAAAATGTGTCAAAAATGTCCGATGTGTCCGCCATAATGTCGCAGTCACAAAAAAAATCGCTGATCGCCGCCATTACTAGTAAAAAAAAAAATATTAATAAAAATGCTATAAAACTATCCCCTATTTTGTAAACGCTATAACTTTTGCGCAAACTAATCAATAATCGCTAATTGCGATTTTTTTTTACCAAAAATATGTAGAAGAATACGTATCGGCCTAAACTGAGGAAAAAAAAAAGTTTTTTTATATATTTTGTGGGGGTATTTCTTATAGCAAAAAGTAAAGATTATTGCATTGTTTTCAAAATTGTCGCTCTTTTTTTGTTTATAGCGCAAAAAATAAAAACCGCAGGGGCGATCAAATACAACCAAAAGAAAGCTCTATTTGTGGGAAAAAAAGGACGCCAATTTTGTTTGGGAGCCACGTCGCACGACCGCGCAATTGTCAGTTAAAGCGACGCAGTGCCGAATCGCAAAAAGGGGCCTGGTCCTTTGGCTGCCAATTGGTCCGGGGCTGAAGTGGTTAAAAAAGTTGTGGCTGTCCCATTAGTTTCATAGCATTAATATCATCCCACAAGCCCGGGAAGAAGTGAAAAGATAAAAAACTAAAATCTGGGAGAAAACTGGAATGTGACGATCGGAGGCATTGACTTGTGTCCATCAGACACACACCTAGAAGGCTATGAATTTTGTACCTTTCCATATTTTTTTTTCAGATAAGCACCATCAGTGCTGCACTGTTTTCCTCGTGATTCTCATATTTTTCTTTTTTTTTTGTCTTCTGGGAATTTATAGGGATTTGGGATGTTTAGAGGGTTAGGTAAGTGGGTGGGGCTGGTATTAATGAGGGGCGTGTCATATGTTAATCAGTTTCTTAGCATAGATGATATAAATTGTATAAATATATCCTTGAAATGTAAACAATCTCTCTCTTTTCTTCTGTTGTTAAAGTGTCACATATATATATGATTAATAAAGTTGGATGATATTTTCACCATACCGTGGTCTGGGTTCTTCTACAACACATCCCCCCACAGATGTAATCTTCCAGTTCTAGGAGTCTGGGGGAATGGGTGAGAAGGTGATTGTGTGTCTTAGGTCCCTTGTACATGGGGTAGACCTGTGCACAACAAAAAAATTCGTTTATTTTCGTTTCGTTTTTTTCATTTCCGAAAAAAAATTGTTTTTTTTTTCCGTTTCATTTTTTTTGGTTCCGTTGATTCGGAACGATTCGTACATTCGTAAGTGTTCGGTGTTCGGATTCGTAAAGATTCGTACATTCGTCAGAGTTTTTTTTTCGTTGATTCGTTTTTTCGTTAGTTTAATTTTCAGACGCATTCGTATTTATTCGTACATTCTTAACATTCGTAGATTTGTAATCGGAGCATAATTCATAATTTGATGTAATGTGTATGCTATTATTACATTTTAATAATTTACGAATCGAAAAAAAAAGTTACGAATCGAAAAAAAAAAAGTTACGAATCGAAAAAAAAAGTTACGAATGTACAAATTTTTTTGTTCAATAGAGACACGGAAAATTACAAATCGAAAAAAAAAAAAAAAAAAAAAGTTACGAATCGAAAAAAAAGTTGCGAATAGAAAAAAAAAGTTACGAATCGAAAAAAAAGTTACGAATGTACAAATTTTTTGGTTCAATAGACAGAAAATTACAAATCGAAAAAAAAAAAAAAAAAAGTTACGAATCGAAAAAAAAAAAAGTTACGAATCGAAAAAAAAAAAGTTACGAATCGAAAAAAAAAGTTACGAATGTACGAATTTTTTTGTTCAATAGAGACACGGAAAATTACAAATCGAAAAAAAAATAAATAAATAAAAGTTACGAATCGAAAAAAAAAAGTTACGAATCGAAAAAAAAGTTACGAATCGAAAAAAAAGTTACGAATGTACGAATTTTTTTGTTCAATAGAGACACGGAAAATTACAAATCGAAAAAAAAAAAATAAAAAAAAAGTTACGAATCGAAAAAAAAGTTACGAATCGAAAAAAAAAAGTTACGAATCGAAAAAAAAGTTACGAATGTACGAATTTTTTGGTTCAATAGACAGAAAATTACAAATCGAAAAAAAATAAAAAAAAAGTTACGAATCGAAAAAAAAAAAAGTTACGAATCGAAAAAAAAAGTTACGAATGTACAAATTTTTTTGTTCAATAGAGACACGGAAAATTACAAATGTTTTTCGGATTCGTTTGATTCGAATGATTCGTTATTTGGATTCGTACGAGAACGAACGAACGAAAATAACGAAAAAAAAAGAAAAACGAAAAAAAAAAAAATAAACGAATTGCACATGTCTAACTTGGGGGGTCCAGCCCCTGTGTGTGCAATGCTGGCGTTATAATACACCTGGTGGGCACAGGTACAGCGCCCAGCCCCCGCTGCCTGCAGCCTGTCAAAGTCTTCACTACAGCTGGACCGGGATAAATGCTTCACCACGTTTACCTCGTGTTTAGGGCGCTCTGCATTCAGGGAGAAATGTCCGTCATCCTGATTAGACAAAACATGAAGAGGGAGAGGATGTCTCTGTGATTGTGAGAAGACCAGAAGTTCTTCTAAGAAGATTGATCACTGAAAAGGTCATCTCTCCTGCAGATGGTGATGAATTAAAGCGGGGCTCCACTGCCCCTAACGTTTTTTTTTTTTTTTAAAGCCCTTAATAAACATTATATTTTGGCATTTAATTACTCACTAGTCCGGGTCGCAGGAGTAGTGCCTTTCGTTTTTTCTATGAAACTATGACATTTGAAAGAACCTGTTGCGGTTCTCCATCTTGGCTGTGGGCGAGTGAAATCTCTTCCTGGATTTCACTGACGCCCATTCATTGAAATCTCGCGCATGCGCCGTCATCAGCTCCTTTTGCCATCACAACGGCGGCGGCGGCGTCAAAAGTCCAGCAAGTCTCGCGCGATCTCGGGCCAGGCAGCCGCACTGACTCCTGGGAGCTATGACACAAGCCGTAATATCCCCGCCCATATCCGAGGGACCAGGAACCAGGAAGCGATGGATGCCAAGAAGAAGAACAGCTAAAGGTAAGTTTAAAAAACAAAAACCTGCCGTTTCGGATCGAGGAAGGTGAGTGCTTTTTTTTTTTTACATGGTTTAAAAACGGGTGGCGCTCCGCTTTAAGGACTGCTCAGATCATAAAGGAGCTACTGCCCCACCCCCCTATGTCACTTATCTGAAGCATTTCACACACCATTCACCAATGGATAGCACCCTTCCTAGAATGAGATTCTGAGGAGAGCACCCTTCCTAGAATGAGATTCTGAGGAGAGCGCCCTTTCTAGAATGAGATTCTGAGGAGAGCGCCCTTCCTAGAATGAGATTCTGAGGAGAGCGCCCTTCCTAGAATGAGATTCTGAAGAGAGTCCCCTTCCTAGAATGAGATTCTGAGGAGAGCGCCCTTCCTAGAATGAGATTCTGAAGAGAGTCCCCTTCCTAGAATGAGATTCTGAGGAGAGCACCCTTCCTAGAATGAGATTCTGAGGAGAGCACCCTTCCTAGAATGAGATTCTGAGGAGAGCGCCCTTCCTAGAATGAGATTCCGAGGAGAGCGCCCTTCCTAGAATGAGATTCTGAGGAGAGCGCCCTTCCTAGAATGAGATTCTGAAGAGAGTCCCCTTCCTAGAATGAGATTCTGAGGAGAGCGCCCTTCCTAGAATGAGATTCTGAAGAGAGTCCCCTTCCTAGAATGAGATTCTGAGGAGAGCACCCTTCCTAGAATGAGATTCTGAGGAGAGCACCCTTCCTAGAATGAGATTCTGAGGAGAGCGCCCTTCCTAGAATGAGATTCCGAGGAGAGCACCCTTCCTAGAATGAGATTCTGAGGAGAGCAAAAAAGTGTAAAAAATAAAAGATAAAACCATCATTGTTGAGTCCATCAGTGGTGAGGAGAAGGACAAAGATGAAGTCCTCCATGAGGAGGATCCAGGAGGACTGAGGTGCTTACATGAGTCTTAGCCCAGCAGAAAATAGATCTCCTGTACAGAACCTGGAATGTCCTGAAGTGGTGATTGGTGAGAAGCTGTAGCGTTCCTCGTATAGAGAGCTCAGTGTGTGAAGTGAGGACTGACAATAATCTTCCCACTTATGTGGTGACAACACCTGAGCTGGATGACGCTGGTAACACCTGAGCTGGATGACGCTGGTCACACCTGAGCTGGATGACGCTGGTCACACCTGAGCTGGATGACGCTGGTCACACCTGAGCTGGATGACCCTGGTCACACCTGAGCTGGATGACGCTGGTAACACCTGAGCTGGATGACGCTGGTCACACCTGAGCTGGATGACGCTGGTCACACCTGAGCTGGATGACCCTGGTCACACCTGAGCTGGATGACGCTGGTCACACCTGAGCTGGATGACGCTGGTCACACCTGAGCTGGATGACGCTGGTCACACCTGAGCTGGATGACGCTGGTCACACCTGAGCTGGATGACGCTGGTCACACCTGAGCTGGATGACGCTGGTCACACCTGAGCTGGATGACGCTGGTCACACCTGAGCTGGATGACGCTGGTCACACCTGAGCTGGATGACGCTGGTCACACCTGAGCTGGATGACGCTGGTCACACCTGAGCTGGATGAAGCTGGTCACACCTGAGCTGGATGACGCTGGTCACACCTGAGCTGGATGACGCTGGTCACACCTGAGCTGGATGACGCTGGTCACACCTGAGCTGGATGACGCTGGTCACACCTGAGCTGGATGACGCTGGTCACACCTGAGCTGGATGACGCTGGTCACACCTGAGCTGGATGACGCTGGTCACACCTGAGCTGGATGACGCTGGTCACACCTGAGCTGGATGAAGCTGGTCACACCTGAGCTGGATGACGCTGGTCACTCCTGAGCTGGATGACGCTGGTCACACCTGAGCTGGATGACGCTGGTCACACCTGAGCTGGATGACGCTGGTCACACCTGAGCTGGATGACGCTGGTCACACCTGAGCTGGATGACGCTGGTCACACCTGAGCTGGATGACGCTGGTAACACCTGAGCTGGATGACGCTGGTCACACCTGAGCTGGATGACGCTGGTCACACCTGAGCTGGATGACCCTGGTCACACCTGAGCTGGATGACGCTGGTCACTCCTGAGCTGGATGACGCTGGTCACACCTGAGCTGGATGACGCTGGTCACACCTGAGCTGGATGACGCTGGTCACACCTGAGCTGGATGACGCTGGTAACACCTGAGCTGGAGGACGCTGGTCACACCTGAGCTGGATGACGCTGGTAACACCTGAGCTGGATGACGCTGGTCACACCTGAGCTGGATGACGCTGGTCACACCTGAGCTGGATGACCCTGGTCACACCTGAGCTGGATGACCCTGGTCACACCTGAGCTGGAGGACGCTGGTCACACCTGAGCTGGAGGACGCTGGTCACACCTGAGCTGGAGGACGCTGGTCACACCTGAGCTGGATGACGCTGGTCACACCTGAGCTGGATGACGCTGGTCACACCTGAGCTGGATGACGCTGGTCACACCTGAGCTGGATGACCCTGGTCACACCTGAGCTGGATGACCCTGGTCACACCTGAGCTGGATGACGCTGGTCACACCTGAGCTGGATGACGTTGGTCACACCTGAGCTGGATGACGTTGGTCACACCTGAGCTGGATGACGATGGTCACACCTGAGCTGGATGACGCTGGCCACACCTGAGCTGGATGACGCTGGCCACACCTGAGCTGGATGACGCTGGTCACACCTGAGCTGGATGACGCTGGTCACACCTGAGCTGGATGACGCTGGTCACACCTGAGCTGGATGACGCTGGTCACACCTGAGCTGGATGACGCTGGTCACACCTGAGCTGGATGACGCTGGCCACACCTGAGCTGGATGACGCTGGTCACACCTGAGCTGGATGACGCTGGTCACACCTGTGCTGGATGACGCTGGTCACACCTGTGCTGGATGACGCTGGCCACACCTGAGCTGGATGACGCTGGTCACACCTGAGCTGGATGACGCTGGTCACACCTGAGCTGGATGACGCTGGCCACACCTGAGCTGGATGACGCTGGTCACACCTGAGCTGGATGACGCTGGTCACACCTGTGCTGGATGACGCTGGTCACACCTGAGCTGGATGACGCTGGTCACACCTGAGCTGGATGACGCTGGCCACACCTGAGCTGGATGACGCTGGCCACACCTGAGCTGGATGACGCTGGTCACACCTGAGCTGGATGACGTTGGTCACACCTGAGCTGGATGACGCTGGTCACACCTGAGCTGGATGACGCTGGTCACACCTGAGCTGGATGACGCTGGCCACACCTGAGCTGGATGACGCTGGTCACACCTGAGCTGGATGACGCTGGTCACACCTGAGCTGGATGACGCTGGTCACACCTGAGCTGGATGACGCTGGTCACACCTGAGCTGGATGACGTTGGTCATCCCTACCCTTGACAGTGTGTCACTGCATGGGGTGGAAGGGAAACATTGAGTGCCTGTAATTTAGTGTGGCTAATTTTGAGGTTTGATAAGGTGCCAAAGTGGTCTATGTCTTTGAAGAGGTTGGGCAAATAAATTTGGGGCGATTGTAAAGAAAGCAAAATGTCGTCAGCGAAGGCTGCGACCTTAAATAATCATGTCATTAACTGTGATCCCTTGAATATTCCAGAGAAAGTATGTATATCAGTGGCGATAGTGAGCATCCCTGGCATGTGCCATTGCTGATGGGGAAGGCATCCGACAGGTGGCCGTTGACTTTCACTGCCGCGGTGGGGCCAGAGTATATGGCCATAATGTTTGATAGCATGTGGTTTCCCAGGCCAATAGCTGCAGCATCTAATGAAAGAAAGAATCCATGTGTTTTGGAGGATGTGAGCCAGTGATGTAGATTTAGTGTGCGGATGTTGTTGTCCCTGGCCTCACGTCCAGGGTAGGGATGGGCCCGGTGTTCGATTCAAACCCATGTTCGTATCGAACATCGGGCGTTCCCCCGTTCGGGGAGCCCAGAACTATTTGGGCCGCTCGCATCAAATTCGTGTGATGCGAGTGGCCCGCAATGCACTGTGTGAGTCGCAGTGCATTGCTGGCTGATGATTGGCCAAGCATGCACTGTGACCCCGCATGCTTGGCCAATCATAGAGCCAGCAGCGAGGAGAGCAATAATTGGCCACAGGCAGGATGCCTGTGGCCAATTATAGCTCAGGGGGTTTCGTACACGCCCCACACTATAAAAGGCCGCCGCACCGGCGGCCTCGTATATTGTGTTCCGGCGTGTCAGACAGTGACATTATGTGCTGTGATCCATTCTGCAGTGCTGACATTATCTGTGCTGTGATTCTGGGGATTAGTGTGTGCGTGCTGTTAGTACAGCATTGCAGTATCACATTGAAAACACCTTTACCCTTCTGAATGAATAAATGAATGAATGACTTGTATAGCGCAACCTATGCGAACTGAATCGCCTCAGGGCGCTTTTTGCCACTGGTGTCCATCGGTGGTATAGTGCGGTCCTTGCCCTGTGGGGTCCTGACACGCTTACAAACACATACACATACAACATACACATATTTGGCCAATTTTATCAACAGGATCTAATTAACCTACCAGCATGTCTTTGGAGTGTGGGAGGAAACCGGAGTACCCGGAGGAAACCCACGCAAGCACAGGGAGAACATGCAAACTCCAGGCAGAAGGTGTCATGGTCGGTCTGGCCTGTTGTGTCATCTAAGGCAGCCATCTGCGGCTAATTAATTGCCGGTTCCTGTAACACAGAGAACAGTTATTAATTGAAAGTCATTGCTAAAAAAAAAAAAAATGGCGTGGGGTCCCCCTCAAAATCCATACCAGACCCTCATCCGAGCATGCAACCTGGCAGGCCGCAGGAAAAGAGGGGGGGGAAGAGAGCGGCCCCCCTCCCTCCTGAACCGCACCAGGCCACATGCCCTCAACATTGGGAGGGTGCTTTGGGGTCCCCCCCCAAAGCACCTTGTCCCCATGTTGATGAGGACAAGGGCCCGCAGACCCCCACAACCAATGGCCAGGGTCGTGGGGGTCTGCGGGCGGGGGGCTTATCGGAATCTGGAAGCCCCCTTTAACAAGGGGACCCCCAGATCCCAGCCCCCCCTGTGTGAAATGGTAAGGGGGTACAAAAGTACCCCTACCATTTCACCAAAAAAGTGTCAAAAATTGTAAAAATGACAGGAGACAGTCTGACAATTCCTTTATTAAAATCTTCTTTCATCTTCTTTCTTCTGGTCTTCTTGCTTCTTCCTTTCTTCATCCTTCGGTTTCTTCATCTTCTCCTTCCGGCATCTTCTTCCATCTTCTTCTTCCATCTTCTTCTTCCTCCGATCCGCTTCTTCTTGCTCTGGTCTTCTCGTCCGACATCTTCTTCAACGGCGTCGGTGTCTCTTCTGGGCCACTCCGCGCAATGGGAGGCTCCCGCTGTGTGAGGCTTCGCTGCATCTGACAGGTCTTTTATAACGGAGGGCGGTGCCACCTGGTGACCCCGCCCACCTCTGACGTCATTGGGAAAGCCATAGGGAATTCATCAGGACGTCCCTGTGCATCAGAGGGGGCGGGGTCACCAGGTGAAAGGAGAAGATGAAGAAACCGAAGGATGAAGAAAGGAAGAAGACCAGAAGAAAGAAGATGAAAGAAGATTTTAATAAAGGAATTGTCAAAGACCGTCTCCTGTCATTTTTACCCTTTTTGGCACTTTTTTGGTGAAATGGTAGGGGTACTTTTGTACCCCCTTACCATTTCACACAGGGGGGGGCGGGATCTGGGGGTCCCCTTGTTAAAGGGGGCTTCCAGATTCTGATAAGCCCCCTGCCCGCAGACCCCCACAACCAATGGCCAGGGTTGTGGGGACGAGGCCCTTGTCCTCATCAACATGGAGACAAGGTGCTTTTGGGGGGACCCCAAAGCACCCTCCCAATGTTGAGGGCATGTGGCCTGGTACAGTTCAGGAGGGAGGGGGGGCCGCACCCGTCCCCCCTCTTTTCCTGCGGCCTGCCAGGTTGCGTGCTCGGATATGGATTTTGAGGGGGACCCCACGCCATTTTTTTTGGCCGGGGTTCCCCTTAAAATCCATCCCAGACCTTAAGGGTCTGGTATGGATTTTGAGGGGGACCCCACGCCATTTTTTTTTTTTTTTTTTTTTTTGGCCGGGGTTCCCCATTAATATCCATAGCAGACTTGAAGGGCCTGGTAATTGAATTTGGGGGGACCCCCACACTTTTTTTTTTGTTTTTTGTTTTTTTTATCAATGACTTTTTTTTTATCAATGACTTTCAATGAATGACTGTTCTCTGTATTACGGGGAGCCGACAATTCATTAGCCAAGAGTGATTTTAAATAGCTTTTTTTCCTGCAAAAATGACACTTTGTGCAGGGACTGTTCTAAGCATGGGAAACATGCGCCCCTTCACAGGCATACTATACACACCCCCCAGGTACGAAATTTAAAGGAATATTACACTTTTATTGTTTCACTTTAAGCATTTTTAAAATCACTGCTCCTGAAAAAACTTCAGTTTTCCAAAAAAATTTTTGCATTGATACATGTCCCCTGGGGCAGGACCCGGGTCCCCAAACACTTTTTATGACAATAACATGCATATTAGCCTTTAAAATTAGCACTTTTGATTACGAACTTTAGGTCCGTTCGCGGGTTCTGGTGTGAACCGAACCCGGGGGTGTTCGGCTCATCCCAAGTCCAGGGACAAAGCCAACTTGGTCTAATGAGTAGGGATGAGCCGAACACCCCCTGGTTTGGTTCGCACCTGAACCTGCGAACAGACCGAAAGTTTGCACGAACGTTAGAACCCTATTAATTACAATGGACGCGAACGTTCTAAATCTAAAGTGCTAATTATAACATCCAATATGCATGTTATTGTCCTAAAAAGGGTTTGGGGACCCGGGTCCTTCCCCAGGGGACATGTATCAATGCAAAAAGAAGTTTTAATGATGCATAAAGTGAAAAAAATGTGAAATATACCTTTAAATATGGTACATGGGGGGGGGGGGGGTGTCTAAAGTATGCCTGTGAAGTGACATGTGTTTCCCGTGTTTAGAACTGTCCCTGCACAAAATTACATTTGTAAAGGAAAAAAAGCCATTTAACCACTTCAGCCCCGAACCGATTTGCAGCCAAAGGACCAGGCCCCTTTTTGCGATTCGGCACTGCGTCGCTTTAACTGACAATTGCGCGGTCATGCGACGTGGCTCCCAAACAAAATTGGCGTCCTTTTTTTCCCACAAATAGAGCTTTCTTTTGGTGGTATTTGATCACCTCTGCGGTTTTTATTTTTTGTGCTATAAACAAAAATAGAGCAACAATTTTGAAAAAAATTCAATATTTTTAACTTTTTGCTATAATAAATATCCCCAAAAAATATATAAAAATATTTTTTTGTCCCTCAGTTTAGGCCGATACGTATTCTTCTACATATTTTTGGTAAAAAAAAACAAAAACGCAATTAGCGATTATTGATTGGTTTGCGCAAAATTTATAGTGTTTACAAAATAGGGGATAGTTTTATAGCATTTTTATTAATATTTTTTTTTTACTAGTAATGGCGGGGATCAGTGATTTTTATTGTGACTGCGACATTATGGCGGACACATCGGACATTTTTGACACATTTTTGGGACCATTGTCATTTATACAGCAATCAGTGCTATTTAAATTCAGGTGTATGCTGTGCAGGAGGCACACTACACTGACTGAATATTAGGCAGATGCCTGTGTTGCACAAATCAACTACACAACACCAGCAATGAGGGGGTAGATTCAGGTGTATGCTGTGCAGGAGGCACACTACACCCACTGTAACAGCGCTAGGTTAGGAAGTAAAGCACAGCTGACACTGTCCCTGCCTATCCTGCTCTCTATGAACGCCGCACAACACTACACAAGGCCGCCGCACTGGCGGCCTTATATAGTGTGGGGCGTGTACTAAACCCCCCTGAGCTATTATTATGGCTCTCCTTGCAGCCGGCGCTGTGATTGGCCAAGCATGCTGGGTCACAGTGCATGCTTGGCCAATCATCAGCCAGCAATGCACTGCGACTGGCGCAGTGCATTGTGGGCCGTTCGTATCACACAAATTTGATGCGAACGGCCCACAAAGTTCTGGTTTCGACGAACGGACGAACGGCCGATGTTCGATTCGAACATGGGTTCGAATCGAACACCGGGCTCATCCCTACTAATGAGATAAGGCCGGGTATCAGGGGAGTAATCTGTTAGCTAAATATCAACATTTAATGAGGGAGATCGGACGATAGTTTGATACCAGGGAAGGATCTTTACCCTCTTTAGGGATCACCACAATGAAGGCTGGTTTGGTCTGGAGGGTTCGATAGAGCGTTAAATGTGTCTAAGCCCCCGTACACACGGTCGGAAATTCCGACGGAAAATGTTGTCGGAAAATCTGCCCGTGTGTGGGCTCCATCTGACTTTTTCCTGCTCTCAAATTTTCCGACAACAAAATCCAATCAGACTTTTTCCGATCATGTGTAGAGAATTCCGACGAACAAAGTGCCACGCATGCTCAGATCAAATTACGAGACCAAAGTTATTGGCTACAAGCCTCTACGTAGTTCCGTCGTACGCAACTAACGTCACCACGTTCCGAACAATCGGATTTTCCGACAACTTTGTCCGACCATGTGTATGCAACACCAGTGTCGGACAAAATCCGTCGGATTTTGTGGTCGGAATTTCCGACCGTGTGTACGGAGGCTAATAGTTTAGGAGCTAGTGAGTCAATGAAGGCTTTATAGTATTGGAGGGAGAATCCCTCCGGGCCCGGGGATTTGCCGGTCTTCATTTGTTTCATAGCTGTATTTAATTCTTCGAGATAGGGTTTTCTAGATCTAGTGCCTGTTGAGGGGATATTGATTTGGGGCTGTAGCTAGAGAGGAATTCCTTAATAAGTGTAGTTCGTGATTCCGCATTGCTCTGTGATGAGTTAATGGATTTCAAAATATAAAGTTTGAAATAAAATCTCTCAAATTCTTTAGCAATAGCCTCATTCTTGACCAGAAGATCTCCCCCAGGATTACGTAAGTGATGAATTATAGAAGAAAGTTTTGGACTGTGCGTGCCAAAAGGCGGCCACATTTATTGCCCTGTTCATAGAAAATCCTCTGGCCAAGGATATATCGTTTCCTAGAGAACCTGCCAAACTCCTCAAGAAGCAAGGCTCGGTTGTGTGTTAGCTCCTGAAGGGTGGCTTGCGCGTGGGTCAGATTGTGAGAGGCTTCAAGGGATTTCATAGTCTTGATAAGAGAATTTATGTATAGGGTTGAGCGAACCCGAACTGTAAAGTTCGGGTCCGTACCAGACTTTTGGTCATACAATTGACTGTATGTTCGGGTTCGGGTACAGTGTTCGGCGATGTAATGGTGCTTTTTAAAAAGTCTTTTAAAAGTACTCGAGGCTATAATGAATTGTCGGCTCCCATCCCGTAATACAGTCAGTCAAGGTCATTGATTTTTAAAAAGTTATTGTCATAAAAAGTGTTTGGGGACCCGGGTCCTGCCCCAGGGGACATGTATCAATGCAAAAAAAACTTTTAAAAATGGACGTTTTTTCAGGAGCAGTGATTTTAATAATGCTTAAAGTGAAATAATAAAAGTGTAATATTCCTTTAAATTTCGTACCTGGGGGGTGTGCATAGTATGCCTGTAAAGGGCCGCATGTTTCTCGTGCTTAGAACTGTCCCTGCACAAAGTGTCATTTTTTGCAGGAAAAAAAAGCTATTTAAAATCACTCACGGTTATAATGAATTGTCGGCTCCCGTAATACAGAGAACAGTCATTCATTGAAAGTCATTGATAAAAAAAAAAGGGTGGGGGTTCCCCCGAATTCAATTACCTGGCCCTTCAGGTCTGCTATGGATATTAAGGGGAACCCCGCGTCAAATTTAAGAAAAAAATTACGTGAATTTCCCCCTAAGTATTCATTCCAGACCCTTAAGGTCTGGGATGGATTTTAAGGGGAACCCCATGCCAAAAAAATAAAAAAATGGCGTGGGGTCCCCCTAAATATCCATACCAGACCCTGATCTGAGCACACAACCTGGCAGGCCGCAGGAAAAGAGGGGGGGACGAGAGCGCCCCCCCTCCTGAACCGTACCAGGCCACATGCCCTCAACATTGGGAGGATGCTTTGGGGGTCTGTGACCCCTCAAAGCACCATGTCCCCATGTTGATGAGGACAAGGGCCTCGTCCCCACAACCATGGCCATTGGTTGTGGGGGTCTGCGGGTGGGGGGCTTATTGGAATCTGGAAGCCCCTTTAACAAGGGGACCCCCAGATCCCACACCCCGTGTGAAATGGTAAGGAACGGCCCCCGCCCGCCTCTGACATCATGGGGAAAGCCATAGGGAAGTCCTCATCAAGTCCCCATGCGTCAGAGGGGGGCAGGGTCACCAGGTGACAAAGAAGAAGAGACGCCGTGGAAGAAGATGCCGGACGAGAAGACCAGAGCAAGAAGAAGTGGATTGGAGGAAGAAGAAGAAGATGAAGAAATTGAAGAATGAAGAAAGGAAGAAGGAAAAAGACCAGAAGAAAGAAGATGAAAGAAGATTTTAATAAAGGAACTGTCAAAGACCGTCTCCTGTCATTTTTAACATTTTTGTCACTTTTTTGGTGAAGTGGTAGGGGTACTTTTGTACCCCCTTACCATTTCACACAGGGGATGAGGCCGGGATCTGGGGGTCCCCTTGTTAAAGGGGGCTTCCAGATTCCGATAAGCCCCCCGCCCGCAGACCCCCACAACCAACGGCCAGGTTTGTGGGGACGAGGCCCTTGTCCCCATCAACATGGGGACACGGTGCTTTGAGGGGTCACAGACCCCCAAAGCATCCTCCCAATGTTGAGGGCATGTTGCCAGGTACGGTTCAGGAGGGGGGGCGCTCTCGTCCCCCCCTCTTTTCCTGCAGCCTGCCAGGTTGCGTGCTCGGATAAGGGTCTGATATGGATTTTTAGGGGGACCCCACGGCATTTTTTTTTTTTGGCGCGGGGTTCCCCTTAAAATCCATCCCAGACCTGAAGGGTCTGGTAATTGAATTTGGGGGGACCTTTTTTTTTATCAATGATTTTCAATGACTGTTCTCTGTATTATGGGACTTGACAATTCATTATAGCCGCGAGTGCTTTTAAATAGCTTTTTTTCCTGCACAAATGACACTTTGTGCAGAGACAGTTCTAAGCACGGGAAACATGCGCCCTTTTACATGCATACTATAGACACCCCCCCAGGTATGAAATTTAAAGGAATATTACACTTTTATTGTTTCACTTTAAGCATTATTAAAATCACTGCTCCCGAAAAAACTGTTGTTTTTAAACTTTTTCTCTTGCATTCATACATGTTCCCTGGGGCAGGACCCGGGTCCCCAAACATTTTTTATGACAATTACTTTTTAAAAATCAATGACTGTTCTCTGTATTATGGGGATGGGAGCCGACAAATTCATTATAGCTGTTCGGGTCCCCATTGACTTCAATGGGGTTCGGGGTCAAGTTTGGTCCCAAACCCGAACTTTTTTCCAAAGTTCGGCTGAACCTGCCGAACCCGAACATCCAGGTGTCCGCTCAACTCTATTCATGTACTCTTGGTGTTGTTTCTTAGCTTTTGTGGCCTGGGCAATCAGCTCACCTCGAAACACGCACTTGTGTGCTTCCCATAAGCAGATTGGGAAAATCTCTGGGTTCGAGTTTTCCGAGAAATATTGTTATGTTCTTGTGTGTATGTGGTCTGTCACTAAGGGATCTTCTAGAAGGGAAGGGTTCAGGCGCCAAGTCTTTGTTTTGGAATGGGATTCAGGGAAAGAGAGGGTTACTGTGATCGAATGGTGATCCGACAGGAACATTGGTTCAATGGTGGAGTGCTGGAGTAAGGGGAGGTCAGACTGTGAGAGGAAAAAGTAATCAATTCTGGAATACTTTTGATGTGGGGCCGAAAAAAAGGTATAGTCCTTATCTGAGAGAAACAGGGTGCGCCAGGCTTCGTGCAAAGTCAGTGATTGTAGTTGAACTGGACTGGAAGGAGGCCAATAGGTCACAGGTTTTCCTAAAAAGGGCAACCTGGTGGTCATTTGGGCAATAGAGATTGGCTAAGGTGATCGGTTTTGAGGCATATGACCCCTTAAGATATATCTGCCTTCTGGATCAATGAGGGAATCTGAGACATGGAAGTTAGCATTTTTAGATATAAGAATGGAGACTCCTTTTGTCTTAGATTCAGGGTTAGTGGAGTGGAACGCTGTTCGGTATATATGGTTGGAAAATTTAGGGATGGCGTCCGAACGGAAGTGGGTCTCCTGCAGGAATATAAAGTGTGCCCTGTGTTTGGTGAGAGATGACAAGGCCTGTGACCTCTTCTCCGGAAGGTTAAGTCCCTTCACCTTGAGGGATAGGCACTTCAATGTCAGGGAATGCATGGTTAATGCACTTAGCTACAAAAGCTTATGTGGAAAATATGTGTGTTCTCCCTTATGATGTATTGTATGGTTAGAGAAGACTGTGGTGGGGTATCGCCGAGAGGGACAGAAGCGGATCCGGTCAGTGTTGTGAAAGCTAAATTGGATAGGGGAAACATGAAAATCAGACAGAGATGGGCAGAGGGACTGGGGGAAAAGGGGAGGGAAGAGGGGAAAAAGGGGCCAGGAAGAGGAAGTGAAGCGAGGAGAGAGAGAGAGAGAGAGAGAAAGAGGGGGAAAGAGGAATAAAAGAAGGGAAGCAGGGGAAGGGCAGAAAGGGAAAGGGGGGATAGAAAGAGAGGAGAGGGGGTAGGTGAAAAAGAAACTGAGGGGAAAGAGGGAAATCAACCAGAGGTGGTGTTAGTCTTGCAAAGCCACCTTAAGGCCCCTTTCACACCAGGGCGTTTTTCATGCGGTGCAGCGCTAAAAATAGCGCCTGTTCACCGCATGAAAAAATCCTGCCCCTTTAACTCCAGTGTGAAAGCCGGCGGGCTTTCACTGGAGCGGTGCGCTAGCAGGATGAAAAAAAAAGTCCTGCTAGCAGCATCTTTGGAGCGGGATAGGAGCAGTGTGTTCACCGCTCCTATACCGCTCCTTCCCATTGAAAAGAATGGGAGACCGCGGTGAAACCGCAGCAATACCGCCGCAAAGCACCGCGAGCGGCCGAAAACCGCAGTGAAAACGACGGTAAAGCAGCGCTAAATAAGCGCTGCTTTACCGTCACCGCGGCTCACCGCCCCACTGTGAAAGGGGCCTAAGAGAGAGGAGAATCTGGAGGGTCAGCAAAAATCCCCAGACCGCTGTGTGGGAACGAAAGAAAGGACGGCGACCTCAGGAAGGTTGCGATCCTCGGAGTGAAATACAGAGCTAGTTTAGAGTAGAATGAGTGTGAGTGGGGACCTACCAATAAAGAGGATCCAGTAGAATGAGTCAGTAGTAGGGATGTGCCGAACACCCCCGGGTTCAGTTCGCACCAGAACCTGTGAACGGACCGAAAGTTTGCGCAAACGTTAGAACCCTATTAGTTACAATGGACGCGAACGTTCGAAATCTAAAAAGTGCTAATTATAACGACCAATATGCAAGTTATTGTGATAAAACAGGTTTGGCGACCCGGGTCCTGCCCCAGGGGACATGTATCAATGCATCGGACGTTTTTTCGGGAGCAGTCATTTTAATGATGCATAAAGTGAAAAAAAAAGTGAAATATTCCTTTAAATGTGGGGGGTGTGTAAAGTATGCCTGTGAAGTTGCATGTGTTTCCCGTGTTTAGAACTGTCCCTGAAAAAAATTACATTTCTAAAGGAAAAAAGAAGCCATTTAAAACTGCTTGCGGCTTTAATGTCATGTCTTGTCCTGGCAATCTGTCTGAAAAGCTTTGAGAAAAATGGCATGGCTACCCCATCACCCCACCCCAGCCCATTACCAGCCCCTTTGGTTCTTGTATGGATATTAAGGGGAACCCCGCACCCAAAATAAAACCCTATACCTACAACCCTATATACTCTGAACAGCAGTATACAGGCGGTGCAAACAAGACAGGGACTGTAGGTTTGTTCTTAAGTAGAATCTGTTTTTAATTTTGAATAAGTAAATTTGCCCCTGTAATATTTGTGCACCTGCTCAGCACATTTCACCTCACTTTCTGTCCCAATGACAAATGTTTTTGGAAAAGTGGGTTTTTTATTGAAACAAGGATTGGTGATTAGGGATGGGCCCGGTGTTCAATTCAAACCCATGTTCGAATCGAACATCGGGCGTTGACCGCTCGTCGAGCCCAGAACTATTTGGGCCGTTCGCATCAAATTTGTGTGATGAGAACGGCCCACAATGCACTGCGCCAGTCGCAGTGCATTGCTGGCTGATGATTGGCCAAGCATGCACTGTGCCCCGCATGCTTGGCCAATCATAGAGCCAGCGGCGAGGAGAGCAATAATTGGCCACAGGCAGGATGCCTGTGCCAAATTATAGCTCAGGGGGTTTAGTACACGCTCCACACTATAAAAGGCTGCCGCGCCGGCGGCCTCGTGTAGTGTGATCCAGCGTGTCAGTGACATTATATGCTGTGATCCATTCTGCAGTGCTGCAGAGTCTGACATTATCTGTGCTGTGATTATTCTGCTGAGTGCTGCTGACATTATCTGCTGTGATTCTGGGGATTAGTGTGTGCATGCTGTTAGTACAGCATTGCAGTATCACATTAAACCACATTTACCCTTCTGGCCTGTTGTGTCATCTAAGGCAGCCATCTGCGGCTAATGAATTGCCGGTTCCCGTAACACAGAGAACAGTCATTCATTGAAAGTCATCGATAAAAAAAAAGTCATTGATAAAAAAAAAAAAAAAAAAAAAAGCGTGGGGGTCCCCCCAAATTCAATTACCAGGCCCTTCAGGTCTGGATGGATTTTAAGGGGAACCCCGGACAAAAAAAAAAAATGGCGTGGGGTCACCCTCAAAATCCATACCAGACCCTTATCTGAGCACGCAACCTGGCAGGCCGCAGGAAAAGAGGGGGGGGACGAGAGCACCCCCCTCCCTCCTGAACCGTACCAGGCCACATGCCCTCAACATTGGGAGGGTGCTTTGGGCGTCTGTGACCCCTCAAAGCACCTTGTCCCCATGTTGATGAGGACAAGGGCCTCTTCCCCACAACCCTGGCCATTGGTTGTGGGGGTCTGCGGGCAGTGGGCTTATCGGAATCTGGGAGCCCGCTTTATCAAGGGGACCCCCAGATCCCGCCCCCCCCTGTGTGAAATGGTAAGGGGGTACAAAAGTACCCCTACCATTTCACCAAAAAAGTGACAAAAATGGTAAAAATTACAGGAGACGGTCTTTGACAATTCCTTTATTAGAATCTTCTTTCATCTTCTTTCTTCTGGTCTTCTTCCGTCTTCCTTTCGTCATCCTTCAGTTTCTTCATCTTCTCCTTCCGGCATCTTCTTCCATCTTCTGCTTCCATCTTCTTCTTCCTCCGATCCGCTTCTTCTTGCTCTGGTCTTCTCGTCCGGCATCTTCTTCCACGGCGTCGGCGTCTCTTCTTGGGCCGCTCCGCGCAATGGGAGGCTCCCCCTGTGTGAGGCTTCCCTGCGTCTGACAGGTCTTTTATAACGGAGGGCGGGGCCACCTGGTGACCCCGCCCCCTCTGCACAGGGACGTCATGGGGACATGACGTCAGAGGGGGGCGGGGTCACCATGTGGCCCCGCCCTCCGTTATAAAATACCTGTCAGACGCATCGAAGCCTCACACATCGGGAGCCTCCCATTGCGCGAAGCGGCCCAAGAAGAGACGCCGACGCCATGGAAGAAGATGCCGGACGAGAAGACCAGAGCAAGAAGAAGCGGATCGGAAGAAGAAGAAGAAGAAGATGGAAGAAGATGCCAGAAGTAGAAGATGAAGAAACTGAAGGATGACGAAAGGAAGAAGGAAGAAGACCAGAAGAAAGAAGGTGAAAGAAGATTTTAATAAAGGAATTGTCAAAGACCGTCTCCTGTCATTTTTACCATTTTTGTCACTTTTTTTGGTGAAATGGGAGAGGTACTTTTGTACCCCCTTAGCATTTCACACAGGGGGGGCGGGATCTGGGGGTCCCCATGTTAAAGGGGGCTTCCAAATTCCGATAAGCCCCCCGCCCGCAGACCCCCACAACCAATGGCCAGGGTTGTGGGGAAGAGGCCCTTGTCCTCATCAACATGGGGACAAGGTGCTTTGAGGGGTCACAGACCCCCAAAGCACCTTCCCAATGTTGAGGGCATGTGGCCTGGTACAGTTCAGGAGGGAGGGGGGCCACTCTCGTCCCCCCTGTTTTCCTGCGGCCTGCCAGGTTGCGTGCTCGGATAAGGGTCTGGTATGGATTTTGAGGGGGACCCCACGCCATTTTTTTTTTTGTCCGGGGTTCCCCTTAATCTCCATAGCAGACCTGAAGGGCCTGGTAATTGAATTTGGGGGGCCCCCCACACTTTTATTTTTTTTTTATCAATGACTTTTTTTTTTTATCAATGACTTTCAATGAATGACTGTTCTCTGTGTTACGGGAACCGGCAATACATTAGCCGCGAGTGATTTTAAATAGCTTTTTTTCCTGCAAAAATTACACTTTGTGCAGGGACAGTTCTAAGCACGGGAAACATGTGCCCCTTCACAGGCATACTATAGACACCCCCCAGGTACGAAATTTAAAGGAATATTACACTTTTATTGTTTCACATTAAGCATTATTAAATTCACTGCTCCTGAAAAAACGTCCGTTTAAAAAAAAAAAAAAATTGCATTGATACATGTCCCCTGGGGCAGGACCCAGGTCCCCAAACACTTTTTATGACAATAACATGCATATTATCCTTTAAAATTAGCACTTTTGATTTAGAGGGTTTGCGTCCATTGTAATTAATAGGGTTCTTAAGTTCGCACAGACTTTTGGTCCGTTCGCGGGTTCTGGTGCGAACCGAACCCGGGGGTGTTCGGCTCATCCCTATTGGTGATAAAGCATCAGTAGAGAGGAGATACCTTTTTCCCAAATTAAATCTAACAGAATAGAATTTTCCTTCCTAGGGGTATATTTCCTCTCACTTCCTGTTTTCTCCTTCCATTTGCAAGTAGGAGTCGTTTCTAAGTTGGATGTTTGAAAGTAGGGGCCTGCCGTATATACTCTGCAGAAATTTGCCCCATTAGATGTTGGTGTTGCCACAACACTGTAAGCCCTCACAGCTACTCTTGTTGGGCACAGGAATGGGCCCTGCTGTGAATTATTAGATCAAGAATTGTAATTGCATGCACCTGTTGAACAGGGGCTGAAAAATTGGGCCTTTGGTGGTGGTGGTGGTGGACGGTGTTGCCACAACACTGTAAGCCCTCACAGTTACTCTTGGTGGGCGCAAGAATGGGCCCTGCTGTGAATTATTAGATCAAGATTTGTAATTACACGCCCCTGTTAAACAAGGGCTGAAAAATTGGGCCTTAGGCACTGGTGCCACCACACTGCAACCCCTCACATATACTGTACTTGGAGCACAGCAATGAGACCTGTTGCAAAGCATTGCATAAAAAAATTGTAATTACACGCCCCTGTTAAACAGGGGCTGAAAAATTGGGCCTTAGCCACTGGTGGTGGCACCCAGAAACAAAAATGTTCTTCCAAGTTATCATCAGGATCATTGAGGAGGAAGAGGATAGTCAGTCAACATAACAGGACAGTCACTCAGCATCAGCATAGGCAGTCTTGAAGGGATGTGACATTTCAAAATAATTTATTCTGTTATATCAGCTTCAGGTGCCTGGTAGCTGGTGGTGATCCAAAACTGATTCATCTTTATGAAGGTCAGTCGATCAACCGAGTCGGTAGACAGGCACATCCTGTGATCGGTGACAAAGCCTCCAGCAGCACTGAATGTGCGTTCCGAAAGAACGCTGGATGCAGGACAGGCTAGTAGCTCAATTGCATACTGTGCAAGCTCTGGCCAGTGATCCATCCTCAAGACTCAGTAAGCCAGAGGATTTTCGGTGGGAAAGGTGTCCAAGTCTGACCTTCCTGCACCATGTATATCAGACGCTGGCGATGGTTGCTGAAACCGATCATACCTTGGGGCTGCGGACTAAAAAATTGTCTGAACGCATCGGTCAGACGTCCACCTTCCCCACCGCTCCTTCTGCTACTGACCGAAGCCTCAGCAACTCATTGTCCAGGACCAGGAGTTTGTAACCTCCCAGTCTCTGGGAACGCGTTGCACAGACCTTTCTGCAAGGCCTCCCTGAGATGTCTCATCCTCTGCTCCCTCTGCGGCGGCAAGATAAGGTCCGCAACCTTACCCTTGTACCGTGGATCAAGGAGAGTGGCCAGCCAGTAATGGTCCCTATCCTTGATCCGAAGAATACGTTGCAGGATCAGGGAGGCCATGCAACGTAGGTTAGCTGAGGCATTCAGTCCAGAGTCTTCTGGGTCACTGAGGACGGCATGATCCGCAGCCACCTCCTCTCAGCCACGTACAAGTCCACTGTTTTTTTTGGGACTGTAAATCATCCCTAAAAGACTGCTGCTGCTGATGCCGAGTGCCAGGCTCCACCTCCATGCTGACACAATCCTCCTCCTCCTCTTCCTGTGTGATGGGTGGGAGAGAAGGAACACTGTCTGGATAAATGGGATTTGAGAGGCAAGGAAGTCCTCCTCTTCCTGCCTCTGTTCTGCCTCAAGTGCCCTGTCCATTATCCCATGCAGCGTATACTCCAACTGGTGGACAAGAGGTACAGTGTCACTGATGCATGTACTGTCACTGCTCACCATCCTCGTGGCCTCCTCAAATGGTGACAGAACAGTGCATGCATCCCTGATCATGCTCCACTGCCGTGGGGAAAAAAATCCGAGCTCCCCTGACCCTGTCCTGGTGCCGTAGTCGCACAGGTACTCATTGATGGCCCTCTGCTGTGTTTGCAGTCGCTGCAGCATGGCCAACGTTGAGTTCCACCTGGTGGGCATGTCACATATAAGGCGGTTCTTGGGCAGGTTCAACTCCTTTTGCAGCTCAGCCAGCCGAGCACTGCCATTATATGATCGGCGGAAATGCTCACAGACTTTCCTGGCCTGCCTCAGGACATCCTGTAAGCCTGGGTACCTGCCCAAGAACTGCTGCACCACCAGGTTAAGGACGTGAGCCATACAGGGCACATGGGTCAGCTGTCCCTGTCGCAGGGCGGAGAGGAGGTTGGTGCCATTGTCACAAACCACTATTCCTGGCTTAAGCTGGCGTGGCATCAACCACCTCTCGGCCTGCCCCTGCAGAGCTGACAGAACCTCTGCCCCAGTGTGGCTCCTGTCCCCCAAACACACCAGCGCAAGCACGGCATGGCATCTTTTTGCCTGCGTACTTGCGTAGCCCCTTAGACGCCTACGGAGCACCGCTGGTTCCGAGGACAGAGCACTCTAAGAGGCCATGGAGGAAAAAGAAGAGGAGGGGGTGGAGGAGAGAGGTGTGTCACAACCAGTAGTAGCATTTTGGAGGCGTGGTGGCGGAACAACCTCCCACACTACTGCACCTTGTCCTGCATCCTTCCCAGCTGCCAAAAGAGTGACCCCATGGGCAGTGAAAGATAGGTAACATCCCTGTCCATGCCTGCTGGACCATGAGTCAGCGGTAATATGCACCTTACCGCTGACCGCCCTGTCCAGCGAGGCCAAGACATTGCCTTCCACATGCCGGTAGAGAGCCGGAATCGCCTTCCATGAGAAAAAGTGGCGTTTGGGAACCTGCCACTGAGGAACCGCACATTGCACAAACTCACGGAAGGGGGCCGAGTCTACCAACTGAAAAGGCAGCAGTTGAAGTGCTAGCAATTTAGCCAAGCTAGCATTCAACCGCTGGGCATGTGGATGGCTGGGAGTATACTTCTTTCGACGGTCCAGCAGCTGGGGCAGGGAAATTTTGCCTGGTAGAATCGGACGTCGCTGTACTGCTAGCAGAGTGCCCGCAAGTACTTGGCTGTGACACACCTAATTCTACACCTTCATTCCTCTTGGTGCATCTTTCAGAGAGGACTGAAGGTATAGTGGGGTTGGAGATCCTAACCCATAGCTCACAATTTAGCCCTTTTTCACACCTCCAGGACTAGTTTGATATTCCAAGATGCGAGTTTTATAAATATCTTCAAATAAGGCACTTTTTTGAATCACTATACTTACTGAACGCTGGTCCCAGACTCTCTTAATATGGAACAGTCTGCTGCAATTGGTCTAGGGAGAAAGGGACCATTTCAACGGTCTATCGGTACCTTAATGAGTTGCACTTCACAGAGAACTCAATTGCTATGACCCATTGGGAATCAGATATAGGCCAAGAATTTTTCTCTGAGGAATGGTCAGACATGATACTAAACATGCATAAATGCTCTCGCTCTATGTCTCTAAAGGAAACCGTAGTAAAGCTCCACACGAGATGGTACCTCACCCCAGATAAAGTACATAGATTCTACCCACAGAAGTCCCAGATACATGCTTTAGGGGCTGCCAGACCACAGGAACATTGCTCCACACATTTTGGAGCGGTCCTCAACTGAAACGTATCTGGAGAGAAGCAGCCTCAAAGGAAGCACAGATGACTGGGTCGCTGATCACTCTGACAGGACCAATGTGCCTACTCTTCACCCCCATACCTGATATCCCTCCCCCAAACCAAAAACTAGCACATACGCTTTTCTGTGCTATCTTATGGGCCATAGCCTTGAACTGGCCATTAAAACTATTAAACTAATGGAGCGTATCCATCATACTATTCTCAATACTATGCATGTTTTCAGTGACAAATGGTCCGGATGGACTGCGTATGGTAGCACATTGTGATACAGTGGCCTTATGAATGTCTTATTGTTTCCCTGGTGACATGTGATATTTCTAAAACATATGCAATACTGCCCATAGGCTTGGTTTTGGTTACTTTATATAGATATGACACATGTAATTCTTTACAGCTTTGTCTCTTATCTCAGCACAACTCTGTTACCGCCTTTAGTTTTCCTCTTTCATTTTTTATTTATTTATTCTTTCTTTTTATTTTATTTGTATTAATGGTAATGGGAGGCACCACGGCACAGTGCCAAAACCCAGATGATATACTGAGGTTTACAATTGGAAAGGGGTACCGTTGTGACTATGACTAACATGTATGGCATGTATGTTTACCAATCAGGGTTGCATCCCGACATTTGCCTGAACTTCTTTGTTATTTTTGTATTGCCTTCTCATATTCTCAAATAAAGACGTTTGTATTAAAAAAAAAAAGAGAAATGTAAAAATGCAATCAGGGTGGCTAAACAAGATTACGAGAGACACATAGTGGAAGAGAGTAAAAGTTACTAGATATATTACCACTTCAATACAGGGCTTTTAAACACACTTCCTTACCAGAGCACTTTTTGCGATTCGGCACAGCGTCGCTTTAACTAACAATTGCACGGTCGTGCGACGTTACACCCAAACAAAATTGACGTCCTTTTTTTCCCACAAATAGAGCTTTCTTTTGGTGGTATTTGATCACCTCTGCGGTTTTTATTTTTTGCGCTATAAACAAAAGAAGAGCGACAATTTTGAAAAAAAACACAATATTTTTTACTTTTTGCTATAATAAATATCCCATTTTTTAAAAAAAAAACTATTTTTTTCCTCAGTTTAGGCCGATACGTATTCTTCTACATATTTTTGGTAAAAAAAATCTCAATAAGCGTATATTGATCGGTTTGCGCAAAAGTTATAGCATCTACAAAATAGGGGATAGATTTAGTGAATTTTATTTTATTTTTTTACTAGTAATGGCGGCGATCTGCGATTTTTTTTTCGTAACTGCGACATACTTCAGACACTTTGGACACATTTTTGGAACCATTCGAATTTACACAGCGATCGTTGCTATAAAATTGCAATGATTACTGTGTAAATGTGACTGGCAGGGAAGGGGTTAACACTAGGGGGCACTGCAGGGGTTAATGTATTCCCTAATAGGAGTGATTCTAACTGTGGGGGGAGGGGACTCAAGGGGAGGAGACCGATCATGTGTTCCTCCGTACTGGGATCACATGATCGGTCTCCTCTGCACTGACAGGACGTGGAGCTGTGTGTTTACACACACAGCTCCACGGTCCCGCACGTTCCCGTTGTTTTAACGGGCAATCGCGGGTGCCCGGCGGACATCGCGGCCGCCGGGCACCCGCACCGGGTCCCGAGCGATGCCGCGGGCGCGCGCGCGAGCCGCCCAGTTGGCCGGGAATCCGAGGACGTCATATGACGCCCACCAGGATGGTAGATCCACCTTGTGGGCGTCATATGAGCATGAGGCGGTATTGAAGTGGTTAACAGTAAAAAGACAATATCGGAGCACATTGCACACTAAAGGAGTTGTAAAGGCAGAAGGTTTTTATCTTAATACATTCTATGCTTTAAGATATAAAAAGCCTTCTGTGTGTAGCAGCCTCCCCAGCACCCCCAATTACCAACCTGAGCCCCTTCTCTCTCCAGCGATGTCCACGATCCCTTCAGCCATCCAGTACCCTCCTCCTAATTGGTTGAGGCAGAGCAGCAGTACCAGTGGCTCATGTGGCTGTCAAAGTCAGTAAGCCAATCAGAGGAGAGAGGGGGCGGGGCCAGGTTGGGTCTCCGTGTCTGAATGGATACAAGGAGCTCTGACTCGGCTTGGGTGCCCCCTGCAGCAAGCTGCTGGCTGTGGGGGCACTCAAAAGGAGGGAGAGATAGGAGCAGCAAAGAGGGACCAGAGAAGAGGAGGATCCAGGCTGCTATGTGCAGAACCAACGGCACAGAAGAGGTAAGTATTACATGTTTGTTGTTATTATGTTTTTGTTTAAAAAGAGCCTTTATAGTCACTTTAAAAGATGAGGATGGGAAGATGGTTACAGATGACACAAAGAAGGCAACTGTACTAAATGCCTTCTTCTCCACAGTTTTTACGTAGGAAAAATAAGGATTTACCGACAGCGACTGTAGTGTTAGTAACACAACACATGACATACCCACGTGGCTAACAGAGGCCGGAGTCAATGAAAAAACAAAAAACAGTATATATATATATATATATATATATATATATATATATATATATATATATATATATATATATATATATCACAGCACCTACAGGATAGATACTGTATATAAATCAAGTGACAAAACCTAATTAATGTAACTTTACAATGATGCCTACAACATGATAAGAAAAATAATAATTATGGCTGTTACTGATTAAAATGTTCGTGTTCGATTAATCAATTATTTTTTTAATCGATAAACCCGACGAATTTTGATTAATTATAACGCACATACAGATCCAACTACTTTTAGCTGATCTCCTTGCATTGCAACTCTGCATTAGTCAGTGGTAAATGTGGTATACACTATATACAATCACCCGACACTAGTTAGTTTCCACAATCCATGACTTAACTTCACAGTTCACACAAATACGTTTTACATTCAAAGTGTAGCACTGACGGAAGTCATTTTTTTCCACAGTAGCGTGACAATCCCTCCCCCTCCGGTCTAACTAATCACTCTCACCTTATGGCATGGAAACAGGTGGTCATGCAAGCGGGTATCAAAAGGGTATAACACGGACCATAAACTTCTCTCACGTCTCCTTAGATCTCAGCAAGGACGCAGCTCATGGGTAGAAAGAAAAGAAAGTGCTCACCGCTTAAAGTGGAAGTAAACCCTTACAAACCACTTTGACCTACAGGTAAGCCTAGATTAAGGCCTAGATTAAGGCTCACCTGTAGGTCCAATAAATATCTCCTAAACCTACATGGTTTAGGAGATATTTAGAAAAGAAAAGGCACCGCTATCTACGGAGCATGCGCCGTAGATAGCGGCGCGCAGGCGCACTGAGCATGCCGAGATCACGGCGATATGCCGCTCTCGTGCGCATGCGCGGGAGTGACGTCATCGCCGCTCCAGCGAATGACAGCGCTGGAGCGGCGAGACCCGGAAGTCACTCCGGGTTTGATGGCGGCGCAGAAGATCGTGGATGAGGGACGCTTCGGGGGCTTTGTTCTCAGGTAAGTCATTCATAATGAGCTAGTATGCTATGCATACTAACTCATTATGCCTTTGTCTTGCAGGTTCCGTTTTTTTTTTTTTTTTTTTTAAATAGGCTTTACTTCCTTTTTAACCACTATAGACCCGCGCTATAGCCAAATGACGGCTACAGCGCGGATCTATTGTGCCGGGACTACGTCTATTGACGTCGCCCGGCCACGAGCTGCCTGCGCGCCCCCTGAAGGGCGCGCGCGGCGCGCTCTGTGATCAGCGAGTCTATGAGACTCGCTGGATCACAGATCCGAGTAAGGGGTCGATCCCGACCCCTTACCACGTGATCAGCTGTCAGCCAATGACAGCTGATCATGTGATACTAACAGAGCCGGTAATCGGCTTTTTTCCTCCTCGCGCTCTCAGAAAAAAAAAAAAGCTGATCACCGGCGGCAGTGAGAGGGACATCAATCCCTCTCACTGCAATGTGCCCAGCGATGTGCCCAATACATTATGCCCACCTTTGCCCCATTAAAGTGCCCCATTAAAGTGCCCACACTGCAATCTCTCAGTGCCCACAGTGCCATCTCTCAGTGCCCACAGTGCCATCTCTCAGTGCCCACAGTGCCAGTGCTGCACATCAGTGTCACCTGCCAGTGCTCATCTGTGTCACCTACCAGTGCTCATCTGTGTCACCTACCAGTGCCCATCAGTGCCCATCAGTGCCACCTGTCAGTGCCCATCAGTGCCACCTGTCAGTGCCACCCATCAGTGCCCATCAGTGTCATCCATCAGTGCCCATTGGTGCCACCCATCCGTGCTACCCATCCGTGCCACCCATCCGTGCCACCCATCCGTGCCCATCAGTGCCATCTTTGCTGTCCCCATCAGTACCGACTTATCTGTCCCCACCAGTGCAGCCTATCAGTGCCCACCTGTGCAGCCTCATCAGCGCATATCAATGAAGCAGAAAAATTACCTGTTTGCAAAATTTTATAACAAACTATTAAACATGTTTTTTTTTTTTTTTTTAATTTTCCCATCTTTTTTTGTTTGTTTCGCAAAAAATAAAAACCCCAGCTGTGATTAAATACCACCAAAAGAAATCTCTATTTGTGGGAAAAAAATGATAAAAATGTCATTTGGGTACAGTGTTGTATGACCGCGCAATTGTCATTCCAAGTGCGTCAGCGCCGAAAGCTGAAAATTGGTCTGGGCAGGAGGGGGGTTTAAGTGCACAGTAATCAGGTGGTTAAGTATAAGATTACATTTTTGTGTTCAAACACAAACTACTCACATAAAGATGATAAAAACACAGCATGTAAAGCCGACAATCGTGTTAGTTCCGTAGGGCAACAGCGGGTGACATCATGCATAGCTCCTCCCCGTATGCGTTACGTTCAATCAGAACTTCAACGTCACCAGACTCCTCCCCCCTTCCCATCGTTAGCAGACGGAGGACCTTGGGGATCTCCGACGGAACTCCCTGAAGACCCGGAAGCTGGCGGAGAGGTGAGCACCAATCAAAAAGAATTGTGATCGATCAAAAAAATTAACGATTAATCGAGGAATTAATCTTTAATTCTCACAGCCCTAATAATAATTAATAAAAATATACAAAGATAGTCAAAAAATAAGTGCTCCAAATAAAGTGCAAATGTTCTCCAAAAAATATGACTGGTGCTGTGTGCCACACTCCCCTTTGTGACCCCACTCACCAGAGATCATAGACCACCAGCTTCACCGTCTGGGGTCAGGCAATGATCAATAGACATGTGCACAACAAAAAAATTCGTTCTTTTTCGTTTCTTTTTTTTCGTTTCCGAAAAAAAATCGTTTTTTTTCGTTTCGTTTTTTTCGTTTCCGAAAAAAAATCGTTTTTTTTTTTCGTTTCGTTTTTTTTTTTTCGTTTCCGTTGATTCGTAACGATTCGTACATTCGTAAGTCGTCGGTGTTCGTATTCGTAACGATTCGTAAGAGTTATTTTTTCGTTGATTCGGTTTTTTTCGTTAGTGTAATTTTCGGACGCATTCGTATTTATTCGTACATTCTTAACATTCGTAAGATTCGTAGATTCAAAATCGGAGCATAATTCATAATTTTATGTAATGTGTATGCTATTATTACATTTTAATAATTTACGAATCGAAAAAAAAAAGTTACGAATCGAAAAAAAAGTTACGAATGTACAAATTTTTTGGTTCAATAGAGACACGGAAAATTACAAATCAAAAAAAAAAAAAAGTTACGAAACGAAAAAAAAAGTTACGAATGTACAAATTTTTTGGTTCATTAGAGACACGGAAAATTACAAATCAAAAAAAAAAAAAAAGTTACGAATCGAAAAAAAAAGTTACGAATCGAAAAAAAAGTTACGAATTTACGAATTTTTTTGTTCAATCCATTCGAAGCACGTTTAGCAGCACCATTGTAAGGGACACTGAAAATTACCAATTCAACAAAAAAAAAAAAAGGTTACAAATGTACGAATTTTTTCGTTTGTTTTCGTTTTTCGGATTTTCTTCATTAGTACATTCGTTGTTTCTAATTTGTTTTTTTCGGATTTTCGTTGTTTTTCGGATTTGTTCGATTCGAATGTTTTGTTAATCGGATTCGTACGATTCGAACGATTCGTTATTCGGATTCGTATGATTCGAACGATTCGTTCATTCGTACGAAAACGAACGAACAAAAATAACGAAAAAAAACTAAACGAATTACACATGTCTAATGATCAATCAGATCTGGTATAAGCTGATGATTGGGTTCAGAGTTATATATTCTGGGGCTTACGGAGTAGGTAACCAAGCTCAAACGATGGGGAGAGAAGAAAAGGACGGATAGTGAAGTACTGTATGATTATACAAAATCACGTTTCTCAGGCGTCACTTTCATACGAGTGATGAAAACCGGCATCAGTACAACCAGGAAACGCCTTTTTTTTTTTCACTTTCGGAGTCAATGAAAGTTTTAATAAACTTATCACAAATAAATCACCAGAACCAGATGGCTTACACCCAAGAGTCCTCAGAGAACTCAGTCAAGTTATAGCCAGGCCATTATTCCTGATTTTTGTGGACTCCTTGTCGTTTTGCATTGAAGCATAGCGCTGGGAGGTCCCACCCCGATGCATGGGTACTTTAGGGGGTCCCACCCCGATGCATGGGTACTTTAGCTGGGAGGAGCCTATGACTGCTTACATTTTGTTTCCATCCTGACGGGACGACTTGCCCTCAATCCCGCTCAGACTTCTCAGGTAGGGAACTTCCCAGGGCTACAGGCATATGCACATACACTCATATATATCCACTTACACACATACTCTCTCACACACACACACACATATACGCTCCTACACACTCTTTCATTTACTTTCATATACAGTCACACCCACATCATACACTCACTTAGTTTCTCATTATGTGTATTCGATGGACACTCCACTAATGGATGTGTCCATTGTACAGCCATCTCATCACAACCTGGGTTTCCAGACCCTCCATCCTGATCTTATGCTGCAGTCATTCGCTCCTCTTGCCCACTGTCGGGCCCTGTGGTTTTCCACTAGACATGTGCAATTTGTTTCGTTTTTTTTCGTTTTTCGTTTTTTTTCGTTATCGTTCGAATTGTACGAATCCGAATAACGAATTCGTTCGAATCGTACGAATCCGATTAACGAATCATTCGAATCGAACGAATCCGAAAAACAACGAAAATCCGAAAAAAAACTAAATTAGAAACAACGAATGTACTAATGAAGAAAATCCGAAAAACGAAAACGAACGAAAAAATTCGTACATTCGTAACTTTCTTTTTTTGTTGAATTGGTAATTTTCCGTGTCCCTAAAGGCCCATACACACGATCGGACTTTTTGACAACCAACATGCAAATTAGCTGTTTTGGACCAACATCCGACCGTGTGTACGCTCCATCGGACCAACTTTTTCCAGGTTTCATCTGACTTTTGTTGGCTGTGCGAACGGACCAACTTTCTGCCAACAAAAGTCTGAAGGACCAAAGTCCGACCGTGTGTACACAAAACCAACGGACTTTTTTACAAACCAATGCAGAACCAATGCAAAAGATTAGACAACAATACAGAAGTTGACCAAAGGTGGCGGTAAAGAGTAGAAAAATTAAGTGATTTGGTGAAAGTTGGCTGAAAAAGTCCTGCCGTGTGTATGCAATACCAACTTGGGGCCAACGCCCTTTGGACAAAAATCCACGGGAAAGTTGGTCCACGGTCCGATCGTGTGTATGAGGCTTTACAATGGTGCTGCTAAACGTGCTTCGAATGGATTGAACAAAAAAATTCGGACATTCGTAACTTTTTTTTCGATTCGTAACTTTTTTTTTCTATTGTAACTTTTTTTTTTCGATTCGTAACTTTTTTTTTCGATTCGTAACTTTTTTTTTCGATTCGTAAATTATTAAAATGTAACAATAGCATACACATTACATAAAATTATGAATTATGCTCCGATTACGAATCTACGAATGTTACGAATGTTACGAATGTACAAATAAATACGAATGCGTCCGAAAATTAAACTAACGAAAAAACGAATCAACGAAAAAATAACTCTTACGAATGTACGAATCGTTACGAATACGAACACCGACGACTTACGAATGTACGAATCATTACGAATCAACGGAAACGAAAAAAACAAAACAAAACAAAAAGATTTTTTTTCGGAAACGAAAAAAACGAAACGAAAATTAACGAATTTTTTTGTTGTGCACATGTCTATTTTCCACCCAGTCCACTCGATCTCCTAGGGAGGACACTGTGGGTGCATGCATTGGTGCGAGTTCTCCCGCCTCTACCCCGGATGAGACAAACGTTTCCAGGCTATGTTTGTTCCATCCCAGTAGCTGTAGGTCTATACCCATGAGGTACCCCATAGGTAAAGTACCATTATTATACAATACCCTCTGTCTCTCAGTTGGAGAGCCTAATATACCTGGTATACTTTATGTTGGTGTAATTTCTTATTTACTCATTATTTATTTTTTAGCATCCTACTCCTTATGATTGGCTTTAAACACCATGAAAGGCATTGTCCGCACTCAAGGGTGCCAGGCCATAGCCTATATCATTATGAATTCATTTTACCATCTTAAGGCCCCTTTCACACCGGGGCGGTTTTCAGGCAGTACAGCACTAAAAATAGCGCCTGTTCACCGCCTGAAAAAAACGGCCCCATTCACTCCAGTGTGAAAGCCGGCGGGCTTTCACACTGGAGCGGTGCGCCAGCAGGACGGCAAAAAAAGTCCTGCTAGCAGCATCTTTGGAGCGGTATAGGAGCCGTGTATTCACCGCTTCTATACCGCTCCTTCCCATTGATTTGAATGGGACACTGCAGTAATGCCGCGGCAATACCTACGGCGGCGCTCTGCAGGGGACTTTAACCCTTTTTCGGCCGCTCGCGGGGGGTAAAACCGCACTGCGAGCGGCCGAATCCCGCGGGCAAAACGACGGTAAAGCAGCGCTAAATATAGCGCTGCTTTACCATCACCGCGGCTCCCCCCCCAGTGTGAAAGGGGCCTTAGTATTGTTTGTATTTTTATATTATGTGCTGTTCATTATGACAATCATGTATAATACCTTTTCTACTATTGTTCTTTGTACCAATCATGTCCTTTTTATGTTTAAATAATAAATATGTAACTATTTGCATTGAATATGTTTATATCATGCAGTATATATTGTACACAAGAATTATTTATCTATTTTATTTGTTATAGGGACTACCCATTGGGGATGGGTTACAATTAGTTTTCTTTACTAATATAATTAATTTACATACTTACCCTTACCAACAGAGACGTGCCTCATTTAAAGTCCCACATCCATTTCCTTCATGTTTTTAACATACTGACAGGATTGGTACCATCTGATTGGAGAAAAGCCAACGTGGTACCAATATTCATTCAAGAAAGGGCAGAGACAAATTCCTGGGAATTACAGGCCAGTCAGCCTAACATCAATAGTGGGTAAATTATTGGAGGGGATGATTAGGGACTATATCCAAAGTTTTACTGAGGAGAAGAACATCATTAGTGGTAACAAGCATGGGTTTATGAGAGGACCTTCCCGCCAGACCAATCTGCTAACACTCTACGAGGAAGTAAGCAACCATCTGTAGTATATTATATCTAATATATATATATATGTATACATATATATATATATTATATATATACATATTTATATATATATGTAGTGTTTTTTATGTAGTTCGTATAGGCATTCTATTTAGGCATTCTAAGACAAATTCATTATGCAAGAATATAGATTGGGGATTCAAGTCTATTCTACACCTCAAAAGGGTGTCCAGGTGTCATCTCTTAATCTAATCAGTAGTCGCACACATCAAAGACAATGTTATCTGTTACCCTTTGATGTGTAAATCTTATGCAAGTTGTGTGTGTGAGGGATAGCCTTTTAAACCTAGTATTTACTGATGGTAATTAGAATTGAGGGGGGTATTCATGGTAAACATTTGGTTGACCCCCCCCCCAGTGTCAGATCAGTATATGAGAAGACAGGCAGGTTGTCAGCTAGTCTAGAGAGAAAGACGGGTCTAGGAGAAGATATTCTTTGTCATGTACTCTGGTGGATTTTGTCGTCTGTAAGAATGTTCTGTTTTGGAAGTCAATAAAATCTCTCTCTGGGAGAATCGGGTTTTGCTGCGGACAATACTTTTAATAACCATATACCATATAAGATTAGATCACTACACCATCTAGATAGGAGGAGGCCTGTGGATGTGGTGCATCTGGACTTTGAAAAAGCATTTGATACAGTCCCCCCATAAACGCTTAATTTACAAGCTGAGGCCTGCAGGCTTGGACCATAGGGGTTGTGCTTGGGTAAAAAATTGGTTAGAGGGGCGTGTCCAAAGGGTAGTGATAAACTAGAAAAGTTACAATTTCTGGGGAAATTGTGTGACGTGTTTTTGCCTCCACCTACTGGAGTGGGCGGAGTAAACTGGGTGGAGTGGCTGGAGTAACTGTGAAAAGTGTTAAAAAGCTTAATATTTTAAAAAGTATAAATAGTAGTAAAAAAGTCCCATCATTAGCTGAAAGGGCTGAACATTTTTTTTTTCAAAAATGTCTTTTTTTTTTCAAAAATGATTATTTTTTTTCAAAAAAAACAAACAAATAAAATAAATATATATGTGGTCATAATGTTTTGGCTGATCATGGGGGGTGCCATAATGTTTGGCTGATCATGGGGGGTGCCATAATGTTTGGCTGATCATGGGGGGGTCATCATTTTTTGGCTGATCATGGGGGGGGGGGTCATAATGTTTTGGCTGATCATGGGGGGGTCATAATGTTTTGGCTGATCGTGGGGGGGGGGTCATAATGTTTTGGCTGATCGTGGGGGGGGGGGGTCATAATGTTTTGGCTGATCATGGGGGGGTCATAATGTTTTGGCTGATCATGGGGGGGGGGTCATAATGTTTTGGCTGATCATGGGGGGGAAATAATGTTTTGGCTGATCATGGGGGGGAAATAATGTTTTGGCTGATCATGGGGGGGGTCATAATGTTTTGGCTGATCATGGGGGGGGGGTCATAATGTTTTGGCTGATCATGGGGGGGGTCATAATGTTTTGGCTGATCATGGGGGGGACATAATGTTTTGGCTGATCATGGGGGGGACATAATGTTTTGGCTGATCATGGGGGGGGGGGGTCATCAGCTTTTGTCACCTCCCACTTTAGTTTTGAACATTTCGCCATTCATTCCTATGGGACCAATTTTGCTGCAAAAATTACGATATTTCGTGAACCGTTTGGCGAAACGTTCCACAAAGTAATAGCACACCAATCGTGAACAACCCGCACGTTTTGGTATATATTCGGTATATGTGGTGTAAAAGCTGTGGGAGGAGTTAGGGTGGTAAATTTGGCTATAATAATAATAATATATATGTATGTGAGATAACAGGAAGTGGTCTTGCTATGGAAGAACACTTAATAACATGTACTCAGTGTCAGGGTTCCGCTCGCATCGAATCGGCGTGCGCCCATGCGCCGCTGGGGTGCCCAGGCATCAGCGCGTGTGTGCACGCCGGCGTGCTCCTCAGGCGCATGCGCGCCGCGCGCACGCATCACGGGCGCACACGTGAGCGCTAGCGCTGTTTGGCGCCAGTGGGCCTTTTTAAGAAGTGCCAGTTGCACCTTGCCGGTGCTGTTTGTCTTCAGCTTTACCCTGTAACTCTGCTACCTGCCTGTGTATTCCTGAACTCTGACCCGGCTTACGTTGACTCTGCTGTTTCTCCTACCCTGACCCCGGCTTGATTTGACCCTGCTTTTGGACTGATACCTAACGCTGATCTCCGCCTGCCTTGACCCTGCTGCTGCCTGTACCTACTTACCCGATTGCCTACAGTATCCAGACCCGGCTTGCCTGACGATCCTTCTGCCTGATCCCACACATGCTGAGTGTTTCCAGAGCTGCTGCCATCATCCTGGGGCCACCCTCCGTCCGGTCACTGGTCTTCCACCTACCAGTCCCTGCCATCAGGAGGGTCCTGTCTACTACCAGCACCTGCCGCAGTATCCAGGCCAGGCACTCCTACCCCACTGCGCTCACGGGACTCCTGAACCAGAGCTGTAAGAGGAGCCTTCTCCCAGTGAAGTCAGGCTCTCCACCCAGGTACCTAACACTCAGACTGGTCTGGAGTGGTGAGTGGGGTACCGCCAAGATTCTGTCCTATTCAACATATTCATAAATGATATAGATTATGGGATAACTAGTTCCGTCTCAGTTTTTGGGGATGACACAAAGATAAGCAGAGTAATAAACTCACACCAGGACATAGAAATATTGCAGAATGACCTGAGAATAATAAAAGAGTGGGCAGACAAATGGTAAATGAGTTTTAATGTGCAGACATGTAAAAGTAATACATTTGGGGTCAAAAAACTAAAATGAAAAATCTACACTAGGTGGGGAACAGCTGGGAGAATCAAGGATGGAGAAGGATCTAGGGATGCTAATAGATGATAGATGGAGCAACAGCATACAGTGCCAAGCTGCAGCTACCAAAGCAGGCAGAATATCAGCATGCATAAAAAAAGGGATATACTCCAGAGACAAAACTATAATTCTGCCATTTTATAAAACTCTGGTAAGGCCTCATCTGGAGTTTTTTTTTTCAGTTCTGGTCACTGGTCCTCAGAAGGGATGTGCTGGAGCTGTAGAGAGTCCAAATAAAAGAAACAAAACTAATAAGGGGGCTGGAGGACCTCAATTATGAGGAATGGCTGCAAACACTAAATGTATTCTCTCTGGAGAAAAGACATTTGAGAGGGGACATGATAGCGATCTACAAATATCACAATGGGGATCCCAGCATAGGAAATTAACTATTCAGTCCTAGGGAGTGTAAAAGGACATGGGGGCACACAATGAAACTGGAGGAGAAGCGATTTAACCCTAAACTGCGTAGGGGGTTCTTCACTGTTCGGGCAATAAGGATGTGGAACTCTCTCCCACAATTGGTGGTGGCTACGGTGAGTATGGATATTTTTAAAAGGCTCTTAGATGTACATCTTAAAAGGACACAACATACAGGGATATGGGAAATCATTATAAACACTGATACACATACACAAGTTGAATTGGATGGACTATTGTCTTTTTTCAGCCCGTTTGACTTCTTCTCCAGCTTGTGGGATAACATTGGGACTATGAAACTAAGGGGACACTCATAACTCCTCCAATATTACTCCTTCTTCCAGAGTTTCCTCTCTGCAGCTGAAGCTTGTGAATCCTCTGGTGATAGATTAGCCCTGCATTAACTGGAAAATATTTGTCACATGCTGAACATTAAAATGTCTTTTCTCCAGTGTGAACCCTCTGGTGAGTGTTAAGAGTTGACTTCTGTATAAAAGCTTTGCCACATACAGAACACTGATATGGTTTCTCTCCAGTGTGAATCCTCTGGTGTATAATAAGCTCTGTCTTGGTTGAAAAAGCTTTGCCACAATCAGAACACTGATATGGCTTCTCTCCAGTGTGAATCATCTGGTGTCTGATCAGAGTTGACTTCACTATAAAAGCTTTGCCACATTCAGAACACTGGTGTGTTTTTTCTCCAGTGTGGACCCTCTGGTGTATGGTAAGCTTGTCCTTGTTTGTAAAAGCTTTGTCACATTCAGAACACTGATATGGCTTCTCTCCAGTGTGAACTCTCTGGTGTATGGTAAGCTTGTCCTTGTTTGTAAAAGCTTTGCCACATTCAGAACACTGATATGGCTTCTCTCCAGTGTGAATTCTCTGGTGTATGATAAGCTCTCCCTTGGTTGTAAAAGCTTTGTCACATTCAGAACACGTATGTGGCTTATCTCCAGTGTGAATCATCTGGTGTCTGATAAGATGTGACTTTTGTGTAAACATTTTTCCACATTCAGAACACTGATATGGCTTCTCTCCAGTGTGAATTCTCTGGTGTATGGTAAGCTCTTTCTTGGTTGTAAAAGCTTTGTCACATTCAGAACACGTATGTGGCTTATCTCCAGTGTGAATCATCTGGTGACTGATAAGATTTGACTTCACTATAAAAGCTTTGCCACATTCAGAACACTGATATGGCTTCTCTCCAGTGTGAACCCTCTGGTGTGAGATAAGATTTGACTTCACTATAAAAGCTTTGCCACATTCAGAGCACTGATACGGCTTCTCTCCAGTGTGGACCCTCTGGTGTTTGATAAGCTCTCCCTTGGTTGTAAAAGCTTTGCCACATTCAGAACACTGAAATGGTTTCTCTTCATTGTGAACCTTCTGGTATGTGATACGTTTTGCCTCCATTGTAAAACCTTTGTCACGTTCCAAACAAGAAATATCTTCTGAAATGACCCCTCTTATGTATATATGGGATGGACTTTACTGTTAAGTTTACCGAACACTGAAATGACTTCTCTCCTGTTGTCCTCTGAGGCTGGATCAATGTTGAAGAGGATCCAAAACATTTATGACATTTAAAACATGGATATATGGCTCATTTGCCATGTGACTTCCTTTTATTGATGAAGACCAACATGACCAACATCTCGGTTCCTCAATTCACCTGTACAGAAAAAAAAAATAGAAGTTAGAAGAATTCTATAAAAAGGAGTTCAATAAAGTTGCTTTCTTTTTTTAACTGCTTCCCGCCCGGCCTATTGTAATACGATGGTCAAACAGGAGCCATATTGTTCTGGGAGGATGTCATATGATGTTGTTCCCAGAAAAAAATCTCGCATGGCCCTGCAGGGCCCAACTCTGGTGCAGTCTGTCACCCGCTGATGACTGATCAGTATACTGGCCCACTGCCAGTACCATGTGATTACTGTGACCAATCACAGCAGATAACATGACAATTGTAAAAAATGAATGGCTTTGATTCATGCCATTCATTGAGTACAACTGTGTTACTCGCGGTGATTGGTCACAATGATCACATGGTAAAGACAGGGCCAATTGTGGCCCATCTGTACCATGTGAGCTAATCGCAACAATACATACTGAATTTATCTATTTCGTACAGTAAAAATGCTTTCTTATAGCAATGAAATTCACTGCTATAAACATACATAGTGTGTAAAAAATAAATAAATAAATTATATATATATATATATATATATATGATTACCTCCCCAGAATATTACAATGTTGCTATGGTAACACTGTATTGCTCTAGTCATAGTATGTAAACAAATATATACATACACACCCCAGTTTATATATATATATATATATAACTGGTGTGTGTATGTGTATGTATGTATATATATATAAATAATGACGCTGTACTGGAGTGGTGACAGCATGTAAAAAAATAAAAACAAAAATAAATAATTTCTTAATTTTCCTAAATATTGTGACAAGAACTACAACTTTATAAAACACGCCATGCCTCTTTCTAAATACCTTGGACTGTCTACATTTCTCTAAAAGGGGTAATTTGGGGAGAAATTTATGTTGCTCTGACATTTCAGGGCCTTAAAAAATTAGATTACCCGTCAGAACATTTAGATCGATCGATTTTTAGGTATATCCCATAGTTTGTGGACTCTAAGCACCCGTATACACGGTCGGAAATTTCGACCACAAAATCCGTCCGATTTTTCCGACGGATTTTGTCCGAAACTGGTGTTGCATACACACGGTTGGACAAAGTTGTCGGAAAATCTGATTGTTCCAAACGTGGTGACGTTCGTTGCGTACGACAGAACTACGTAGAGGCTAGTAGCCAATAGCTTTGGTCTCGTAATTTGATCTGAGCATGCGTGGCACTTTGTCCGTCGGAATTCCCTACACACGATCGGAAAAAGACCGATCGGATTTTGTTGTCGGAAAATTTGAGATCCTGAGAGAAAAAGCCTGCTAGAGCCCACACATGATCTGATTTTCCGACAACATAATCTGATCGGAATTTTTCCAATCGGAAATCCGACCGTGTGTATGGGGCATAAGACTTTCCTACAGACTAAATAATATACACACGATTTGGGTTATTTTCACCCAAAAAATGGAGCGGAATACATTTTGGCCTAAATATATGAATAAAGATTATTTATTTGCAATATTTGGAGCATTCTATTGAGGTCTAGTCACCAACCCTCAGGAAGGATGTGCTGGAACTTGAGAGTCCAGAGAATAGCGACCAAGCAAATAAAGGGGCTGGAGGATCTCAGTTATGAGGAAAGACTACAAATATTAAACTTATTCTCCCTGGAGAAGAGACACTTGAGAGGAGATATGATAGCAATATACAAATACCTCAATGGTGAGCTCAGTATAGGGGGGAAACCTTTCAGTTTTGGAGAGTATAAGAAGATACAGGGCCACTCAATGTCATTGGAGGAGAAGAGGTTTAACCTTAAATTGCGTAGGGTTTTTGCACTGTCAAGGCAGTAAGTACGTGGAACTAATTTCCAAAATCAGTGGTGTCAGCAGGAAGTATTGATAGTTTCAAAAAACTCTTAAGCCCCATACACACGGTAGGATTTTCCGATGGATTCTGTCCTATCGGACAATGTTGTCGGAAAATCAGACCGTGTGTAGGCACCATCGGACAGTTTCCATCAGATTGTCTGACGGACAAAGTCCTATCTCCTGCTGGATAGATTTTTTGACAACAAAGTCCGATCACACCAAATCCGATCGTGTGTAGCGAATTCCGACCGGACAAAGTGCTACGCATGCTCAGATCACATTACAAGACCAAAGCTATTGGCTACTAGCCTCTACGTAGTCCCGTCGTAGGCAACAAACGTCACCACGTTCAGAATGATCGGATTTTCCGACAACTTTGTCCGACCGTGTGTACGCAAAACCAACATCAGACAAAGTATGATGGACATGGTCTGACGGACCTGGTCCTTGGATAATCCGCGCGTGTGTATGGGGCTTTAGATGGGCATCTTAGGGAGCACATTATACAGGGATATGGGATATGATTTTTGGCATGAGCACACACACAGGTTTAACTGGATGGACTGGTGTCTTTAATTAACCTTACCAACTATGTAACTATGTATATATAACAGAAACAAAAAAAGGTGAAGATGTTAACGATAAGGGTTTTTAGAGACCACCTAAAGACAGGGTAGAAGATAGTCAGACAAATTGAGGTAGAGGGTTCCAGAGGATGGGAGAGGCTCTGAAGAAGTCCTGGAGGTGAGACTAGGAGGAGGTGACATGGGAGCTAGAGAGTAGGAGGTCATGTGAGGAGTGAAGAGAACAGTTTGGTTGGTATTTTGGGACAAGGTTAGTGATGTAGCTGGGGGAAGAGTTGGGGGGCTTTGTAAGATGTTGTTAGTATTTAGAATTTTTAATAGACCAGGGATTGTCAAACAAAGTTGAGTTGAGTTCCCCTGGCATATTGCACCTCCAACAGGTAGGAAAGATTGTGGGGAAAATGTTGTGTAAAGTGGGGATTGTATACCATCTGGTGAGAATGTTATATCCGGACTCCTGGACAGTGCTGGGAAAGGAGGATTTGTGAGCAAAGAATAGAATATGATCTCCTTCTGTCTGGGTGAATGTGTGACCCAAATCTCTTCCCATTTCAGAAGGATTGGAGTTTTTTGTTTTGATTGGTAAGGAAGTGATGATATGGAAATTGTGTGACCTGTCGGCTGACTTAATCTTTATTCAAGTCAAGCTTTATTGTCACTCTACTACACGTCAGGACATACTGTACAACTAAATGTCGTATCTCACAGGCCACGGTGCTACATATGAATTAAACATAATTATAAAATATATAAAAAAAAAACACAGTGAAGAGCTTAAAAAGAAATAAAATGAAATTATAAACCTATACACCGACGTGTACTCCCAGGAATTTGGTTCTGCTTACTCTCTCCACAGTAAAGCTGTTGATGGCCAGTGGGAGGTGATCACCAGAATTTCTCCTGAAATCCATCACAACCTCCTTTGTTTTCCTTACATTACGGGGCGGGTTCTTTGTACTACACCATTTAACCAGTTGTGCCACTTCCTCTCTGTAGAATATTTCATCATTGTTGCTGATGAGACCTACCACAGTTGTGTCATCCGCAAACTTGATGATATGGTTGGAGATGAAGTTGGCAGTACAGTCGTGGGTCAGCAGTGTGGAGAGCAGTGGGCTGAGCACACATCCCCGTGGGGCACCCGTGCTCAGTGTGGTAATGCTCGAGGATCTGCAGCCAACACAGACTGACTGAGGTCTTCTGCTTAAAAAGTCCAGGATCCAATTACAGAGGGGCAGGTTGAGGCCCAGCGAGTTCGATTTAGTGACAAGTTGCTGAGGAATTATTGTATTAAATGCTGAGCAATGAACAGCATTCTAACATCACGCCGCCCCCCTGCCAATCCCCCTATCCAGGCACACAAGGCGGGCTATACTCGTGGGCATTTCCTCCTGTGATCTCGGAGCTGGCTCTGTGTTCGGCGGCCGCGCACCTCGCTGTAACATGGTCCCGCCCCCCTAGACCGGGCCGGTATAGGGGGGCGGGACCATGTTACAGCGCGGTGCGCGGCCGCCGAACACAGAGCCAGCTCCGAGATCACAGGATCATGAAAGAGGGGACAGGACAGGGGAGCACTGCAGCCGCAAAGCGGCCCCAGGGCAGGCAGTCTACCTGGACAGGCCCTGGATAGAGGCGGACTGACAACTCATGGGGCCCCCGGGCAAGAGGAGATTATGGGGCCCCCAGGCAATCAGAGATTATGGGGCCACACAGTATACAATCACACAGTATACACAGACATGTTTCTATTGGCTGAGAAGGTACTGGAGAGGTGGGGCAGCTATAATCTCTGGATTTTTAGACCAAAAGGATGTCGGTAAGGGACATTTCAGAGGCTGGCAACCCTGATGGGGCCCCCTAGTGGCCCAGGGCCCTCGGGCAGTGCCCGAGTGGCCGAATGGTCAGTCCGCCCCTGGATAGAGGGGTTTAGGTAGGAAATTCAGGTACTCTTGGAACTGCTCAAAACTGAAAGTCTCTCACTATATAAATCCAGAGAAGAGCCCCTCACAGCTATCGGATAGACCTCCTCTCACCAGGCCTAGCAGCCGATAGAGTGTTCACATAGAGCAAAGTCTCTGCCACAGACTTGTTGTAACTGAAGGATGTAGACAAACTTAGAGAGCCCTCATACGGTACCAGTATCTTGCAGCCGGTCCGGCGATACCGTACGAGTGTAGATTCACTTGGTGTCTACCAAATAGCTTCCAGGCTCTTACTGAGGAACCAGCCGTATGCGTGGCCCTCTCCCGAAGAGTCCTCCCCCGGTTGCTCTCTCAGTTTCTGGGCCTCTCCACAGACGAGACGGCACCGGACCACCTTGGAATCCTCCTTCCAGTTACTTTGCCCCGGGCTCGCCAGCCCCGAGACTCGGAATTGGATGGATCCGCACTCCAGGCCATGAGAGCCGTGGGGGCTGGTCAGGAGGACCAGAACCAAACAGACAGAAAGATCTTCTGGACCGGAACCCAGAAGCACGAGATCTCAGTACCTTAAGTACCCTCTCCCAGAATTCACAGCAAGACGACACTCTCACTGGTTGGTTCCGAGAGAGATTGGCACCCAATGCGCCCAGCCAGACTGCGTTCCCGTACTTGCCAGAAGTGACAGCGACACCTGTGGCCAAGCAGAACCCGGTGCAATCCAGCCAGACTGGTACTGAGACCATAATTTAGTACAATTAACCCCAAAAACCCAACTGTGGTTCCAGGAACACTAAATTTACAAAACACATAGCGCATGCTCGTCAGGAGCGCGGCGCTACATACGGCACGATGACTTCTCATTGGATGATGTCCTCTCCTCACCGCCTCCTATCCCCATAAATCCGGAGAAGTCATGGTGTCCCTGTGTGCACCGCCCCTTGTACTTACCTGTAGCTGAGGTCACGTGACAGTCTGAGCCTCCTTCTCGTCTGTGTACTTCCTGGTTGGGGTCCTTCTTCGGGTGTCCATGTGAGTGCCTGCCTGACATGAACACTTACTATTGGATGGACTGCAGGGGGGTTCTCTCAGGACCCTGGAGAGGATGATCCAAGAGGGGGGACAGCGGGGGGGAGGTGATCCCAACTTTAGTGACCTCAGAAAATGGGAATTGTATTCACCACTTACCACCCACAATACATCTACATTCACCGGACACTTTATTAGGTCCTCCTTGCTAGTAGCAAGGGGAACAACAAGGTGTTGGGAACGTTCCTCAGAGATTTTCCTCCATAGTGACCTGATGACATCACACAGTTGCTGCAGATTTGTCGGCTGCACATCCATGATGCCGAATCTCCCGTCCCACCACATCCCAAAGGTGCTCTATTGGATGAGATGTGGTGAGTGTGGAGGCCATTGGAGTACAGTGACCTCATTGTCCAGTGGTGAGATGATTGGAGCTTTGTGACATGGTGCATTATCCTGCTGGGAGGAGCCATCAGAAGATGGGGACACTGTAGTCATAAAGGATGGACATGGTCAGCAACAATACTCAGGGAGGCCGTGGTGTATAAACCATCATCAATGGGTACTAAGGAGCCCACACCATTACACCCCCACCACCAGCCAGAACCGGTGATACCCCATCCCCCACACCATTACACCCCCACCACCAGCCTGAACCGGTGATACCCCATCCCCCACACCATTACACCCCCACCACCAGCCTGAACCGGTGATACCCCATCCCCCACACCATTACACCCCCACCACCAGCCTGAACCGGTGATACCCCATCCCCCACACCATTACACCCCCACCACCAGCCTGAACCGGTGATACCCCATCCCCCACACCATTACACCCCCACCACCAGCCTGAACCGGTGATATCCCATCCCCCACACCATTACACCCCCACCACCAGCCTGAACCGGTGATATCCCATCCCCCACACCATTACACACCCCCACCACCAGCCTGAACCGGTGATATCCCATCCCCCACACCATTACACCCCCACCACCAGCCTGAACCGGTGATACCCCATCCCCCACACCATTACACCCCCACCACCAGCCTGAACCGGTGATATCCCATCCCCCACACCATTACACCCCCACCACCAGCCTGAACCGGTGATATCCCATCCCCCACACCATTACACCCCCACCACCAGCCTGAACCGGTGATATCCCATCCCCCACACCATTACACCCCCACCACCAGCCTGAACCGGTGATACCCCATCCCCCACACCATTACACCCCCACCACCAGCCTGAACCGGTGATACCCCATCCCCCACACCATTACACCCCCACCACCAGCCTGAACCGGTAATACCCCATCCCCCACACCATTACACCCCCACCACCAGCCTGAACCGGTGATATCCCATCCCCCACACCATCCCACCCCCACCACCAGCCTGAACCGGTGATACCCCATCCCCCACACCATTACACCCCCCACCACCAGCCTGAACAGGTGATACCCCATCCCCCACACCATTACACCCCCACCACCAGCCTGAACCGGTGATACCCCATCCCCCACACCATTACACCCCCACCACCAGCCTGAACCGGTGATATCCCATCCCCCGCACCATTACACCCCCACCACCAGCCTGAACCGGTGATACCCCATCCCCCACACCATTACACCCCCACCACCAGCCTGAACCGGTGATACCCCATCCCCCGCACCATTACACCCCCACCACCAGCCTGAACCGGTGATATCCCATCCCCCACACCATTACACCCCCACCACCAGCCTGAACCGGTGATACCCCATCCCCCACACCATTACACCCCCACCACCAGCCTGAACCGGTGATACCCCATCCCCCACACCATTACACCCCCACCACCAGCCTGAACCGGTGATATCCCATCCCCCACACCATTACACCCCCACCACCAGCCTGAACCGGTGATACCCCATCCCCCACACCATTACACCCCCCACCACCAGCCTGAACCGGTGATACCCCATCCCCCACACCATTACACCCCCACCACCAGCCTGAACCGGTGATACCCCATCCCCCACACCATTACACCCCCCCCCACCACCAGCCTGAACCGGGGATATCCCATCCCCCCCACCATTACACCCCCACCACCAGCCTGAACCGGTGATATCCCATCCCCCACACCATTACACCCCCACCACCAGCCTGAACCGGTGATATCCCATCCCCCCCCACCATTACACCCCCACCACCAGCCTGAACCGGTGATATCCCATCCCCCACACCATTACACCCCCACCACCAGCCTGAACCGGTGATACCCCATCCCCCACACCATTACACCCCCCCCACCACCAGCCTGAACCGGGGATATCCCATCCCCCACACCATTACACCCCCACCACCAGCCTGAACCGGTGATATCCCACCCCCCACCCCATTACACCCCCACCACCAGCCTGAACCATTGATACCCCATCCCCCACCCCATTACACCCCCACCACCAGCCTGAACCGGTGATACCCCATCCCCCACACCATTACACCCCCACCACCAGCCTGATCCGGAGATACCCCATCCCCCGCACCATTACACCCCCCACCACCAGCCTGAACCGGTGATACCCCATCCCCCACACCATTACACCCCCACCACCAGCCTGATCCGGAGATACCCCATCCCCCGCACCATTACACCCCCCACCACCAGCCTGAACCGGTGATACCCCATCCCCCACACCATTACACCCCCCACCACCAGCCTGTACCGGTGATACCCCATCCCCCACACCATTACACCCCCCACCACCAGCCTGAACCGGTGATACCCCATCCCCCACACCATTACACCCCCACCACCAGCCTGATCCGGAGATACCCCATCCCCCGCACCATTACACCCCCACCACCAGCCTGAACCGGTGATATCCCATCCCCCACACCATTACACCCCCACCACCAGCCTGAACCGGTGATACCCCATCCCCCACACCATTACACCCCCACCCCCCACCAGCCTGAACCGGTGATATCCCATCCCCCACACCATTACACCCCCACCACCAGCCTGATCCGGTGATATCCCATCCCCCGCACCATTACACCCCCACCACCAGCCTGATCCGGAGATACCCCATCCCCCACACCATTACACCCCCACCACCAGCCTGAACCGGTGATACCCCATCCCCCACACCATTACACCCCCACCACCAGCCTGAACCGGTGATATCCCATCCCCCACACCATTACACCCCCACCACCAACCTGAACCGGTGATACCCCATCCCCCACACCATTACACCCCCCACCACCAGCCTGAACCGGTGATACCCCATCCCCCACACCATTACACCCCCACCACCAGCCTGAACCGGTGATATCCCATCCCCCGCACCATTACACCCCCACCACCAGCCTGATCCGGAGATACCCCATCCCCCACACCATTACACCCCCACCACCAGCCTGAACCGGTGATACCCCATCCCCCACACCATTACACCCCCACCACCAGCCTGAACCGGTGATATCCCATCCCCCACACCATTACACCCCCACCACCAACCTGAACCGGTGATACCCCATCCCCCACACCATTACACCCCCCCACCACCAGCCTGAACCGGTGATACCCCATCCCCCACACCATTACACCCCCCCACCACCAGCCTGAACCGGTGATACCCCATCCCCCACACCATTACACCCCCCACCACCAGCCTGAACCGGTGATACAAGGCAGGATGGATCCATGCGCCAAATTCTGACCCGACCATCTGAATGTCGGAGCTGAAATCCAGACTCATGAGACCCGGCAAAATTTTTCCAATCTTTTATTGTCCAATGTTGGTGATTCTGTGCCAATTGTAGCCTTAGTTTTCCTGTTCTCAGCTGACAGGAGTGGCACCCGGTGTGGTCTTCTGCTGCTGTAGCCCATCTGCTTCAAGGTTGGATGTGTTGTGTGTTCAGAGATGGTATTCTGTATACCTTGGGTGGTTATTGGAGTTACTGTTGCCTTTCTATCATCTGGAATGTCTGCCCATTCTCCTCTGACCTAAACAAGGCATTTTACTCCACACAACTGCCGCTCACTGGATATTTTCTCTTTTCCCCACCATTCTCTGTAATCCCGAGAGATGGTTGTGTGTGAAAATCCCAGAAATACTCAGACCGGCCCGTCTGCCACCAACAACCATGCCACGTCCAAAGTCACCACATCCCCCTTTCTTCCCCCATTCTGATGCTCGGTTTGAAATTTAGCAAGTCGTCTTCACCACGTCTAGATGTCTAAATGCATCAAGTTGCTGCCGTGTGATTGGCTGATTAGTAATTTGTGTTACCGAGCAACTGTATAGGTGTACCTAATGAAGTGTCCGGTGAGTGGATATACATTGCAGTTGGCAAGTGGTCTACCGGGATTACGGATGAAGATATCGGCCACGACCCCCCTCCCCCGGTACTGTTTTTTTCTGCAGGCGGTCGGCTTTCTCATGAAACCTGTCTGAGCCAATCACAAGCTGCTGGAATGGTTTCCGAAGCGGCGGGCTTACCGCTTCCCCCCCCCCCGATAAACGATCCGATGATATGGCCGGCTGCTCCCCATAGGCAATCAAAGAGTTGACCCCTCTACTCTATGACCTTGGAGGACTGGAGCGATGCCATGACCTTTTTATAAAGCGAAAGATAAAAATGTTGTGTTTTTTTTTTGTTTTGGTTTTTGCTTTTAAAGGTAAAGAAAAGATTTGAGGTCTCTGACCCCAGAATTCTCCATAAAGAGGACCTGTCATCCGTATTTCTATTACACGGGAGGTTTATATTCCTTGTAATAGGAATACAAGTGATAAAAAATATAAATTAAAGGGACAGTGTAAGAATAAAAAGTCCAATAAATAATAATAATAAAAAAGAAAATGTAAAGTGTTATTCTCTGGGGGTCTCTGCTGACACAATATATAATGTTTGGGGGTTAGAAGTCATTTTCTAGCAAAACGTGCCAGCAAAAGCCGCGTCAGCAAGTGGTTAAAAGGGGGGAGGGGTCCTCTTTAGGTTGTAGTGAATGAGAAGCACATGGCACCGAATGACTCCACATGTGAGTCCCCCTCCCCCTCTTTGTAGTCAGTGTGGCCCCAGGGCGTCTGTGGGGGAGGGGCCCCCTGTGAGGAAGCTGGCTCACAATGTGATTGGAGTCTTCCCAGATCTGTAGTGCAAACACAGAACGTCCCTCACACCTCTCAGCCAGGACAAGAAGCCTCCATCTTCCATCGGGACACGGAGGAGAGACAGAGAAGATCCTCACACAGGTCAGAGCAGAATCAGCTTCATGTCTACAGTCTGCACATTGCAGGCCTAGGACCCCCCACAGGGTGGAATGACACTGTAAGGAGAACTTTTCCCTGATTGTGGACACTTGTGAGCAGGAGGAAGAGAAGCCGAGAGTTGGGAGAGATTTCCCCCTTCATGTCCAGTCACCGTGCTGGGAAGAGTCAGAAGTCACCCGACCATAAAGACTAATCAGAGGAGCCAAGAGGGACCATCCGAGAGGAACCCAACCATAGAAGACCCATCAGAGGAGCCAAGAGGGACCATCCGAGAGGACCCTAACCATAGAAGACTCATCAGAGGAGCCAAGAGGGACCATCCGAGAGGACCCCAACCATAGAAGACCCATCAGAGGAGCCAAGAGGGACCATCCGAGAGGACTCCAACTATAGAAGACTCATCAGAGGAGCCAAGAGGGACCATCCGAGAGGACCCCAACCATAGAAGACTCATCAGAGGAACCAAGAGGGACCATCCGAGAGGACCCCAACCATAGAAGACCCATCAGAGGAGCCAAGAGGGACCATCCGTGAGGACCCCAACCATAGAAGACTCATCAGAGGAACCAAGAGGGACCCTCCGAGAGGACCCCAACCATAGAAAACTCATCAGAGGAAACAAGAGGGACCATCCGAGAGGACCCCAACCATAGAAGACTCATCAGAGGAACCAAGAGGGACCATCCGAGAGGACCCCAACCATAGAAGACTCATCAAAGGAGCTCCATATCAACCTCTAGACCAGGACACCCTCAGCCAGGTATTCATCTCCCACTGAGCACCACTACCTTCCCATCCCCCTGGTGCCACCCTGCACAACCCCCTGCTTCTCTGTCTCTCTCTAATGCCTCCTGTCTACCCCCCTATCCTCCTGTCCTCCCACTTTCCTCTGTCCCCTTATTGCCCCCTTCTCACCTCACTATTCCCCTGTCCCCTAGCCACTCCACCCCCCCCCCGTCCACCTCCATGTCCCCCCCCCCCATTGCCGCCCTTTTTACCCACTGTCCCCATGTCCACCCTCTGTCTCCTCATTGCCTTTTCCACTGTTGTGCCTGTGAAGCCTACTACCCCTCTGCCCACCCACCTGTTGCCCCATAGCACACTGTACACCCTTTGTCCCCCACTGCCTTTTCCACCCCACTCTGTCCCTCTACCCCCCATCCACCACATTGTTGCCTGTCCACCCACTGCCCCCAGTGCTCTCCACTACCCCCTCACCCCCTCTTCCACCACTGTGCCCCAGTGCCTCCTGTTGCTCCTCAGAACCCGAGCACCTCTTCCCCCAGTGCTCCTCTATGAGCGCCTACAGTGTGTTCCCTATTGTTGCTACTAATCTATAATGCCCAGCATTTCCCTTCCGTGTTCAATTTTTTTTTTTCCACTGATCTCCCCCACATTGAATACAGATCGTGGACACCCCCCCTGTGATCACAGATAGCGGACATCTCCTCCCCCCTCCACTGTAATCACAGATAGCGGACATCCCCCCTCCACTGTGACTACAGATAGCGGACATCCCCCCCCTCCACTGTGACTACAGATAGCGGACATCCCCCCCCCTCCACTGTGACTACAGATAGTGGACATCCCCCCCCCCTCCACTGTGACTACAGATAGCGGACATCCCCCCCCTCCACTGTGACTACAGATAGCGGACATCCCCCCCCTCCACTGTGACTACAGATAGCGGACATCCCCCCCCCTCCACTGTGACTACAGATAGCGGACATCCCCCCCTCCACTGTGACCACAGATAGCGGACATCCCCCCCCCCCTCCACTGTGACTACAGATAGCGGACATCCCCCCCCCTCCACTGTGACTACAGATAGCGGACATCCCCCCCCCCCCCTCCACTGTGACTACAGATAGCGGACATCCCCCCCCTCCACTGTGACTATAGATAGCGGACATCCCCCCCCTCCACTGTGACTACAGATAGCGGACATCCCCCCCCTCCACTGTGACTACAGATAGCGGACATCCCCCCCCTCCACTGTGACTACAGATAGCGGACATCCCCCCCCTCCACTGTGACTACAGATAGCGGACATCCCCCCCCCCCCTCCACTGTGACTACAGATAGCGGACATCCCCCCCCCCCCTCCACTGTGACTACAGATAGCGGACATCCCCCCCCTCCACTGTGACTACAGATAGCGGACATCCCCCCCTCCACTGTGACTACAGATAGCGGACATCCCCCCCTCCACTGTGACTACAGATAGCGGTCATCCCCCCCCCCTCCACTGTGACTACAGATAGCGGACATCCCCCCCTCCACTGTGACTACAGATAGCGGACATCCCCCCCTCCACTGTGACTACAGATAGCGGACATCCCCCCCTCCACTGTGACTACAGATAGCGGACATCCCCCCCCCCCTCCACTGTGACTACAGATAGCGGACATCCCCCCCTCCACTGTGACTACAGATAGCGGACATCCCCCCCCCCCTCCACTGTGACTACAGATAGCGGACATCCCCCCCCCTCCACTGTGACTACAGATAGCGGACATCCCCCCCCCTCCACTGTGACTACAGATAGCGGACATCCCCCCCCCTCCACTGTGACTACAGATAGCGGACATCCCCCCCCCTCCACTGTGACTACAGATAGCGGACATCCCCCCCCCCCTCCACTGTGACTACAGATAGCGGACATCCCCCCCCCTCCACTGTGACTACAGATAGCGGACATCCCCCCCCTCCACTGTGACTACAGATAGCGGACATCCCCCCCTCCACTGTGACTACAGATAGCGGACATCCCCCCCCTCCACTGTGACTAAAGATAGCGGACATCCCCCCCTCCACTGTGACTAAAGATAGCGGACATCCCCCCCTCCACTGTGACTACAGATAGCGGACATCCCCCCCTCCACTGTGACTACAGATAGCGGACATCCCCCCCCCCCTCCACTGTGACTACAGATAGCGGACATCCCCCCCCCCCTCCACTGTGACTACAGATAGCGGACATCCCCCCCCCCCTCCACTGTGACTACAGATAGCGGACATCCCCCCCCCTCCACTGTGACCACAGATAGCGGACATCCCCCCCCCTCCACTGTGACTACAGATAGCGGACATCCCCCCCCCCCCCTCCACTGTGACTACAGATAGCGGACATCCCCCCCCCTCCACTGTGACTACAGATAGCGGACATCCCCCCCCCCTCCACTGTGACTACAGATAGCGGACATCCCCCCCCTCCACTGTGACTACAGATAGCGGACATCCCCCCCCCCTCCACTGTGACCACAGATAGCTGACCCCCCCCCCCCCACACCACCCCCCCCCCCCTCCACTGTGACCACTGATAGCTGACGACACCCCCCCCCCTCCACTGTGACCACTGATAGCTGACGACACCCCCCCCCCTCCACTGTGACCACTGATAGCTGACGACACCCCCCCCTCCACTGTGACCACTGATAGCTGACGACACCCCCCCCCTCCACTGTGACCACAGATAGCTGACACCCCTCCCCCTCCACTGACCACAGATAGCTGACACACCCCCCCTCCACTGTGACCACAGATAGCTGACACAACCCCCCCCTCCACTGTGACCACAGATAGCTGACACACCCCCCCTCCACTGTGACCACAGATAAAGGGCATTTTCCCTCCCACTTAACACTTGCTTCCCTTTGTCCACCATTTGCCCCCCTGTCCACCCTGATCCTGCCTCTCACTGCTCTCCTTCACCCTACTGTCCCCCACTTCCCCCTGAACCCCATGACACACTGTTCATCATATGTCCCTCACCCCCCCCCCCCCATCCAGCCCCTGTCTTCCCAATGCCTTTCACCCACCATTGCACCCCCCCATTCCCCCACTACATACTGTCCAACTCATGTCCCCTCCCCCCCAACTGCCCCCCTGTGAAAACCCACTACCCCATCCCCCAAACCCCCCCCCCCCCCCCCACTGATCACTGATATAAGATAACTGTAAAGTGGGGTGATGAGATGTGAATTCAGGACTATTACAGATTCGGGATTCTCCTAATTCAGAGGTCAGAGGAGCAAACAAATGGTGACAATTTAGGGTGTGAATAGCGGTGGCGGCTGGTGAATAGTCAGCTCTTAGGTCCAGGATTGAAGGAACTGACACCTGGTTGGTAATGACCCCCCTGACAGGCTTGTGTCACCTCACCGGACCTTTCATCTGTAGAATCGGGGGAGGGGGTGGGGGGGTGATCTCAGATGGGGGGGGGGGGGCAGAAGACTGTTTACTGTCTCCATTGTACAGAAATCCCTGAGAGCAATAAAACGGTTGCATGGAGTCTGATAGGCAGATTGTAATCCATCAGATCTGTGTGTGTGGTGTCCTTGTAGACCAGGCAGAGGAGAAATCTTTACAACACGCAGCTCTTTTTATTGTGGTTTGTTTGTTTTTTGGTTACTGGTTTGTGTGGATTTGGATCCTTTGGTTCCCATATTTCCTTTAGCATGTGGTGGAAATCTATCTTGCGTCCCGTGTCTGGTGTGGGGGGTACATGGGGAGTGGGAAGAGGGAGTAACACAAGGATTCTATCTTGTAGGGGAGTCTGAGGAACCCCAGAAGTGTGTGCTGATTACTAGACTGATCCCCGACCGTTAAGACCCGCACACCCGATACCAAATCCCAAGTAAAATTTCTTCCGGCGAACGATCTGCCGATTTTCGGATCGTTGGTACGGTGCTTTCGGCATTCCGGTTTTTCATCAGACAAAAGCAAGAGGTGCAGACTATAAGATTTTTGTCGGATGTGAGCACAACATCCGATATTCATTTTCATTAATACAGTTTTCGTCCAAACAAAAAAATGGTAAGGGGGCGTGGCCTGACCTCGGGAGAGAATGGCAGCTTGAACTGTGAGCTCCTGCCACCGGAGAGACATTTCTATCGATAACGGAGGTTTTTACCCTGAGACATACTCTGCAAGTGATGGGAACCTTCTCCCGCCGCTCATCCACATCCCGCTCCCGATCACCGAGGAGAACTAACGGTCGGCTGACCCAGAACATCCCCGAAATGTTCCGGAACCAAGCAAACAACATGGCGCCCACTCGAGGCTCCTCACAGGCCTCAGACCCGCCACAAGGCTCCATCACCAGATTCCCACCTGAAGATGACGGCATTGTGCTCACACCGCAACAACCACCGAGCCTGCATGATCTACGCTCCATAGCAGCGGACATTAAGGACACCCTCACCGCGGCCCTCACAGCGGCAATCTCTGATCTGAGGGTTGACCTACAATCAATCGCGGGCAGGGTCCGCGAAGTGGAAACGACTACCGCAACCCATACCTCGGTACTCCGCCGGTCCTGCCAAGTCCTCGACTCCCACACCCTACAACTGAGGGACTTAAACCGCCACGTCGAGGACTTGGACAACCGGGGAAGACGCCACAATCTCCGCATCCGAGGACTGCCAGAAACGATCGATGCTGACCACTTGCAACAAGAGGTCTCCAACCTCTTCAACACCCTGCTGAACAGGCCTCCAACCACCAAGATCGGCATGGAACGCATTCATCGCGCCTTGCGCCCGAAAGGGAAAGAATCCGACCCACCCAGGGACGTGATCTGCCACATCATAGACTATCAGCTGAAAGAAGAGATCCTCCGTAAAGCCCGTGAGGCAGATCGGCTCTCCCACAACGATGCTGATGTTCAGCTATTTCAGGATCTCTCCAACATTACCTTACAGCGTCGTAGGGAATTGAGGCCGGTCCTGGAAGTGCTACGCGCCAAAGCCATCCCGTACCGGTGGAAATTCCCCTTCGGGCTCTCAGCCTCCTCTTCAGGACGTTCGGCTCTCCTCCGAGTACCCGAAGATCTCCGCAATTTCTGCGCAACTCTGGATATCCCTTTCACGGACGCACCGGACTGGTATGCAGAGTTCCGACCACCCGCCGCCAGGAAACCAGCTCCAGACGATGACCGCATGGAGACGCAAGACTCCCGATTCAGACGACGCCGCTCCCCATCCGACCATCGGGACCATCCTCAAGCTCCAGGCCGGAACAGGGACCTCAGTCCGACCACCCCTCCACATCCCAGGAGAACCCGCCGGGACTACTGATTGCCTCAGCCAGACCTCCCAACTCCATCGAGGGACCAGATAAGTAACTGTCCTCCCCCGCTCCCCTCTCTATCCCCCTCCAACTGCCCCTCTACCCCCCCGCTTGAAGCTTAATGCACCCCCCTCTCTATGGCACGGCTAACCACCTCAGGCGAAGCCACAGGCATACCCCACAGAACTGACCCTCAGGATTTCCCACCCGCTCCCTTGAGACCCAAACAGAGTATACTAGTCCATGTCTCACCCCGCTAATATGTCTTTGACTGCCACTTTCTACAATGCAGCCTTCCCCCCTTTTCTATTTTGTCCCCTTTTTCTTTTTTTTGCTTGTTTTTGACGCTTTGGATCTGCCGCTGCCGACATGGCTGTCGGTGTGATATTGCACCCAACGGCCCAGCTCTGGACCGCCCGCCATTTTACGGGTTTACGCGCCATTTGCTTCAGCAGGGGAATTATGATGCCTTCCCCTCAAGATTTGTCACGCAGGACCTAAATGCAACTTTCTTACACAAGGGCCTATAAAGGCTCTATCCCCCTCATGTGTTTTCAAAACTGCTTGAACTGGAACTTTGCTTACTTCTATCTGGAAGTGCGTGTTTTTATTTTTATTTATTTATTCCTTTATTTTTTTTTATTTTTATTCAATTTTATTTTGTTTTTTGTTTCTTCTGTTGTTACCCTTTATTGCACTCTTTGTCTCTTCGATATGTCTGCCACCAAATAGACAGCATCAACGCTATCTCATTGTAGAGGGTTATGCCGCCACAACGCTCAGGTTATAATGTATTAATTTACAAGGTCTAAGCCCACATGGCGCCTGGCGCGCGATGGCCGGGGTGGGGACAGCCACGCAGGTCCCTCCGCAGGGCCGACTCAAGCAACGGGATGCCTCTCCCACTCCAGGGAAGGCACTCATCCCCCCCTTCACAGACAAGGGCAAGACCCCTCTTCTAGCCAAAGACCCTGGTCACCCAGTGGCTTGTACTGATTGGTGTGCATGCAAAGGGCCGCCGGCCTCGGACTGTCATATCGAGCGAGTCATTTGACTCGCCTCGACTCTGTGTGCACGGTCCCACATCACGACCTCTCACCCCCCCCTCCCCCCCATCGTCCTTTAGACCGGTTTTGGTCCCTCCCAGGACCACTGCTAGTCCATTGGCTATTACCACCTCAATGAGACCACTGCGGGGGGGTCTGCGGGGGGTTTGCGCCCCGGCTGGGGTGCGGTGGATGTGCTAGAATGTATAAGAGTATGTAAATGTTATTAATACCATGCTATGTCTGCACTATACCCTTTCTAAGCATCACACAGGCAACAGCTAATCTGCCTCTAGGCGAAACTTTGAAAGCTGAGTTACCCCATATGCCCCCGTGGGGATACGGCGGATCAGCTGAGACATGACAAACGCCGCTTTTACACAACAGTGGCTTATCTCTGTCCACCCACAGGCCACAGGCTCCAGCTTATTTCCTCTCTTCCACTGCCATGGGATTACCCCATGGAAAACAGATGTGGGCTAAACCCGCCCTTTCCAATATGGAGACGGATTATAGCTCACTGATCACTAAATACATACCTATGCCTAACCCTCGGCCCCCTCATTTCTGACGCTCCAGTCAGTAGCTGACGCCAACTTAGACACCACAACGGACGAGGCAGTCTTAGACTAAGGCTACCTTCTGACCATACTTTGCTTGCATCACCCCCCCAATACGCACACGCTGATACATTGAGGAACTACGCAACGCGCATGTCCCACCCGTCCTCCCCCCTGTTGGTGCCTGTGTGATGCTAGACTGGAACCAGACCGCCCCTCTGGAATCCATGAGGTTGCAAGCCTTTATCTACACACGCAGAGGAACTATGTATCGCAGAGGTGTCTATTCTTATCTTCCCCACACTTAGACAACTGAGTGACACCAACGGTAAACATACACTCCCTTATTGTCTCTCCCGCACACGCACTCCTAATCTTATACTGAATGTTTGTTTAAGTTGCAGACCTCCATCTCTCATCTTAAGTCCACGATCCCCCACCCTCAGACAGATTGTGATCCCTCACATGCAACGTGTCCTTCACAACTACTCGACCTCACTAAAGTCTAGCAGCCTCTACTGAAGCTGCCCCTGTAAGGGATAATCCCCTCTGCCTCCCAGATATTCCTGGATCCCCCTTAACCTTGAGCTAATGTCGCATTGTTCCTTCTACCTACTAACAGCTTCGGGTCTCGCCCGGGATGGCCTCTCTCCATCCCCATCCTTAGACTCTCCTACTCTGAGAAGCTACCCCACTTCCCTCTTCACTACCCCCTCACACACATCATCCATCCACCTTTACGCCCTTCCTCCTCTATTCTGATTTAATAACCGGTCTCTCCGTCTGGCACGCTATACCTAGATTACTACACACTACATTCTCTTCCGATCTCTACCAACCCCCATTCAGTGACCCCCTAACCAGCATCTAAGTATAATTTCAATTTCCGCGGTAACTGAACCACTTTGGAACTCTTTGGACACAGCTAGCCTGTCTCCCCGGGTTGGCTAGCTGGTTCTAGCGACCTTCCGAAGTTACGCTTACCTGAACACCAAACACCCCCACCCACTGGTGTTTATATTTCTCATCCCCCAGCCACCCGCATACCCCGTCCTAAAGACCTTTACCTTCGTTTTTACCTCCCCCCCCCCCTCAATTCCTAACTCGAACCCCAAAAGCTCGCTTAGTGTACCTCGTGGGCTGGTAGAACATCTCTCCAGGCCTACTCCCACTACATTTTTCTTTTCACCCCACGAACTATATACACTCAACTCCAGTCAGCGTTCCACGTCTAAACGCCCTCATTGGCAATGCGGCCTCCCACTCAAGAACCCATCGACAGGGAAACTACGGTGGTATCTCTCAATGTCCGAGGACTCAATACACCCGAAAAGCGATCCCAAGTCTTGACCTCCCTTCACAGCTATAGAGCCAGTATCGCATTCCTACAAGAAACCCATTTCAAATCGAACTCAATACCTAAACTCTCGAACACTCGTTACCCAACTGCTTTCCATGCCACAAATGACTCGGCCAAATCCAAGGGGGTATCGATCCTGATCGCTAAACACTGCCCACTCCAGGTATCAGACACTTGCATCGACAAAGAAGCCCGTTTCTTATTTATAAAAGGTTCCCTATATGGCAAACCAATAACTTTGGCTAACATCTACGCGCCAAACTCAGGCCAAGTCGCCTTCTTCGCTTCCACCTTAAATCAACTTGCTACCTTCCAAGAGGGAATCCTCATACTTGGAGGTGACTTCAACACCCCCCTTAATCCACCACTCGACACGTCAACTGGCACCTCCTCCATGCCTTACCGAGCGCTCAGATCAATTAAAACGCGCATACAAGAGCTAACTCTGCATGATACGTGGCGCACACTTAACCCTAATGTGAAGGACTTCACATTTTACTCAGCCCCCCACGACCGCTACTCCAGACTAGACTACCTCTTTATTTCTCAGACTGACCTTCCTTCTCTGTCATCGGCCAAGATTCTCCCCATGTTTATCTCAGATCATCATCCCATCACCTTGACTCTAACCTTAACCAAGACACCTCCCAGATCACGAATCTGGCGCCTGGACCCTTCCCTTCTTACTGACACTGTTACCACGGGCAACATCTCGACACGTCTAGACTTATACTTTAAGGAAAACTCCTCCTCTGAAGTCTCTCCAATGATCGTATGGGAAGCTCACAAGAGCACGATGCGCGGGGAACTCATAGCCATATCGGCCAAACGACACAAGGACAGACGGGCTTATATCGCTAAACTCACTAAAACCATACAGGAACTAGAACGAGTACACAAAAGGTCCCTAGCCCTTAACACTCTGACCGAACTGATACAAGCACGTAATGACTTACTAGAAGCGCTCAACCAGCAAATCAGAAGGAAATTCATCCTTACACACAAGATGTACTACGAGTATGGCAACAAAGCAGGCAGACTCCTAGCGAGAGCACTTAGAACCAAGAAAGCCTCAAGTACGATACACCATATCACAGACTCTCAAGGTCACAAGGCGACAGCGAACGATCAAATAGCCCGACAATTCGTCCAATACTATACGCAACTATACAATCTACATGCCACTGATCCCCTTGCAGATGACACTTCTCGAAGAACCCTCATACGGGACTTTCTTACTAGATATAGCCCTCCCCCCCTATCTGACGTTGACTCTGCTAACCTAAATGAACCCCTCTCCCCGCTGGAAATTGACTTGGCCCTCAAGCACATGAAACCCGGCAAAAGCCCAGGACCAGACGGTTTAACCACAGCGTACTACAAGACGTTTTCCAACATACTGAAACCTCACTTCCTGAAAGCCTTCAATTCCCTCTCCCCTGACAACCCACCTCCGAGAGACCTCCTGACGGCCCACATCGCAGTAATCCCCAAACCGAACAAAGACACCACACTAGTTACCAACTACCGACCAATTTCCCTCTTGAACGTCGATCTCAAGATTTATGCAAAAATACTGGCGAACCGCCTCTTACCTCTCTTGCCCAACCTTGTATCACTTGACCAAGTCGGCTTTATACCGGGTAGGGAGGCGAGAGACAACACTACTAAAGCCATCAACATCCACCATTGGCTGTCCACCTCCACCCAACAGGGATTTTTTCTCTCATTGGACGCAGAGAAGGCGTTCGACAGAGTGGCATGGGACTACATGGAAGAGGCACTTCAAATGCTAGGGATCCGAGACCGCATGTTACATTTCATCATGGCACTTTATTCGTCCCCGACAGCACAAGTTCGAGTGAACGGCCACCTGTCGGATGCCTTCTCTGTGTCCAATGGCACCCGCCAAGGTTGCCCCCTATCCCCCTTAATATTTGTCCTCACACTTGAACCATTACTCCAACGTCTCCGTGCTAACCCTGACATCAAAGGCGTAACGATAAGACATGACGTGTATAAACTTGCAGCCTTTGCAGACGACATTCTCCTTTTCCTCACCGACCCCCATACCTCCCTTCCTAATTTACTTAAGGACTTCCAAACCTTCTACACACTCTCGAATCTCCAAATCAACTTTTCTAAATCGGAAGCTCTGAACGTCTCTCTGCCCCTAGACACACTATCACTTTGCCAAGCGAACTATCCCTTCAAATGGAACCGCGACGCCATCACCTACCTGGGCATCTCCCTCCCTACCCATCTATCTGACCTATACATCAAAAACTATGTCCCCATTCTCCAACACATCCAAAAAGATCTTAAAGCTTGGTCAACGGGCATGTTCTCATGGTTCGGCAGGGCGGCCATCATTAAAATGAACGTTCTCCCTCGAATCCTCTACGTCCTGCAAACGATCCCTATACAATTACCGCAAGCATTCTTTTCCTCCTACAGGACGGCATGCTCTAACTTCATATGGGGTAAGGAACGCCCTAGACTTAGCTTAGCCAGACTCACAACACCTAAACTAAAAGGAGGGATAGGTCTCCCAGATATCCACAAATATCATTGGGCATGCCAGCTGACGAGAATAGTGGACTGGAACGCACACACTCATTCCAAAGCTTGGGTGAACATTGAAAACACGTTTACACCAACCCCGATCCGCCACCTACCCTGGATTGACGCGAAAGACACCCCCCAACCCTGCAGAACACACCCACTTATTGCCTGTACCCTAAAAACATTAAGGAACGTAAACAAATCTCATCGCATTTCCACGATACCTGGCCCACTGACGCCCGTCAAACACAACCCGAGTTTTCCAACAGGCACAACGAATTCGTTTCTGGCTGACATCTGGCCGCAGTCCGATATGCAAGCCAGACACTTCTTTGCCAACACCTCTTTTATGGATCGATCCACAATCCCCAGACAGGACACTGAACGACCTTTTCCGCTTTGGACTTATCTACAAATTAGACATTTTCTGAATGACTCGACCAAACGCCCTGACTATAGCAGACAATTGACTCCGTTTGAGACGCTATGTACTAAAACGGAACCGCAGCGTCACATGATTTCGGAAATTTACGCGTTGCTTTTCTCTGACACAGACGCAAAGTCGAACATAGCCACACAAAGATGGGAAAGAGACCTATCTTTAAACCTCTCAATACCTGATTGGGAACGTATCTACACTTATATCCATAAGGGATCAATAAACGTCACCGCACAAGAAAATAGCTTCAAAATTCTAACAAGGTGGTACAAAACCCCTTCCAGACTCCACAAAATCTCCCCGGCCATACCACAGGAGTGCTGGAGATGTGCTTCAGAGGTTGGCACCATGTTACACATATGGTGGGCATGTCCCTCGCTCCAACCCTTCTGGAAGGAAGTACATCGCCTCACTTCTCAGATAACGACTTATCACTTAGAATTCACCCCGGAACAAATGCTTCTCCATCATTCCACCATACCTTTCAAGCACTACCATAAATCCCTTGCGCTTCATTTATTAAACGCAGCCAAGATGTGCATACCCACACGGTGGAAAACGTCCTCACCACCGAGCATTGCGGACTGGTTAAGACGGGTCTCCAAGATCGCTGAACTAGAAAATTTAATACACCAATCGAGAGATTCTCCCGCTACATATAACAATGTATGGTCCTGTTGGCATCACTTCACTACTACTGTCGAATATAAAAACGTAATGTCCCCCACGTCTGCCTCACCTCCATGCCCACGAGTGCTACACTAAGATCCCGCCCTGACCCTACCCCATATTGTATGCTCTTCCCTGGTACCGATATCACCGGATCCCGCCCCCGACCAACGTAGACAGTTTAACTCCAGCCCAGGGTTTGTAACTCTACATCACTCCCCTCCTTCTCCCCATTCCCTTAACCCCCCTACTACCTCCTTATCCTGTCCATTACCGTTTCAGTGTCTCTCCCAAGAGTTGGAACTCCGTGGATGCTAGTGGTCCGTGACCGCATCCACGGAACTCTCGCATCATCCTTGCAAGAATTACGACACAGGGAACGTCCTCTATGTGTTTATATGTCCGGTTACTCTAGACATCATAGTTCACTTTTTTCTGTTTCTGATTCGTATGTCTGTTTGTTAGACACGGGGCTGTTGACCCTACTCTTAACAGTACTTTCTTAAGTTTATTCTTACTGCAATAATCCTAACATACAGCCACTATAGTGATGGCCTGTTTCTTCATTGTAAAAATTACTGCTTCTCGTAAGCATTCTACCAGTTGGTTGTTGAATACTTGTTTAACTGTTTATGTTACAATGTAAATTCTGACATACTGTACATTGCACACTGTATGTTCCATCCATTATTCTCAATAAACGCTTTTTGGAAAAAAAAAAAAAAAAATGGTAAGAGCGAGCCTACGCATCCTCAGAAACACGTACAAAACTATTCAACGCGTTGCGTCACTTCTGACGTTGTATTCTGTCATACGAAACGTTTCGTATTGTGACTAACTTATTCAGGGCCGAACTGACAACTCATGGGGCCCCCGGGCAATAGGAGATTATGGGGCCACACAGTATACACAATCACACAGTATACACAGACATGTTTCTATTGGCTGAGAAGGTACTGGAGGGGTGGGGCAGCTATAATCTCTGGATTTTTAGACCAAAAGGATGTCGGGACATTACCAGAGACAGATGTAAAAAAAAAAACACAGATTTTTACATACTGTCCCTGGTTTTACTGAGGCTGGCAACCCTGATGGGGCCCCCTAGTGGCCCAGGGCCCTCGGGCAGTGCCCGAGTGGCCGAATGGTCAGTCCACCCCTGAACCTCTTTACTTTCAACATGAGACTAGCATGCCACAAAAAAACAGACCAACATTCGTCCGAAAATTTTCAGGATGTCCCTCAGATGAAACGGCTGTGGTAATTACTAAGGCAGTGAAAGTGATCAAATCACCTGTGCAAAATAATGGGAAGCCTGAAAACATGACCTGTTGGGGCGCCTTGAGGACTGGAGTTGAGAAACATTGCTCTAGATTGACACATGTGGATATACAAAATATCTTAAAACTACCGTATTTATCGGTGTATAACACGCACCCTTTTCCCCTTAAAATCAGGGGAAAATCGTGGGTGCGTGTTATACGCCGATCCCCAGCGATCCCCTGCCGATCTTGATCTCGCTAGCTGTGAGCGGAGCGATCGCCGCCGAGCTACACATAGCGAGTGTACTCGGCTCTTTTCGGCTCTTCTCTGCTCCGCTCACAGTCACGTGAGCGGAGGCGAGAAGAGCCGACAAGAGCCGAGTAGCGAGTACATGTGTATCTCGGCGGCGTTCGCTTTGCTTCCGGGTCCTGTCGGCGCCAATTTTAAATGGCGATGGACACACAAGGCTGCAATGGGGACCTGGCTGCAATGGGGGCAAGGCTGAAGGCTGCAATGGGGGAAAGGCTGCAATGGGGGAAAGGCTGCACTGGACAAGGCTGCAATGGGGGAAAGGCTGCACTGACAAGGCTGCAATGGGGGAAAGGCTGCAATGGGGGAAAGGCTGCAATGGGGGAAAGGCTGCAATGGACACTTAAATGTAAGTTTTTTTTTTTTTTTTTTTTTTTTTTTCCTTAAACTCCCATCCTAAAAGTTTTTTTCCTTTAAAATTCCCTCCTAAACTTGGGGCGCGTGTTGTTATACGCCGGTGCGTGTTATACGCCGATAAATACGGTATATGTATGTAGCACTCTGATGTTTAGGCAGGGTGGCTGGTAAATGTTTTTGCCGAGTGATGGTTGCCATGGCCAATTGTTAGGAGGTCAAATGATTTCCCCCCTAATTCTAGAGTTGCTGCACTTCTCTCTTCTGGCACTAGGTGGCCAGGTATCTGGTGGCATTAGATAAGTCAAGGGCATTGCAAGGACAGATTAGGAATGAATGGGGTGTCTGAGTCAATGGGCAGGGATTTTCTTGGGTCCCTTGGCCTGCTGGGAGAACCTATATATTCGGGTGAGGTCAGGTGATTGGGGTTCTGTGCCACCTGGACAGCTGTCTAGGTGGACTAATGTTGTGGTGCCCCGGGCTTCTAGGCCGGAGATTAGGGACATCTGGCTGCTAGACTGTCTGAGGGCCTATCCAGAAACAAGAGAGCAGCGTAGGGTTGGGACTGCGGCTTGCAGACCAACCAGAAGTGACGGTTCTGCTGGCCGGAGAACCAGTCATGGACGGAGGTAGAGGGGAAGCTGTCACCACTAAGGGACCATCCATCCTTTTACCAGGGACCACAGTGAGTAGCTGAAGCAAATACCAGAGCAGTATTCTCACCAACCGGGGATGGTGAATAAGCCGGAAATGTCAGCAGGTGTCAAGCCAGGGACCCAACCAGTAGAGGTGACGCTTGCAGAGAAGCCTTGTGTGTCAAGCCAGGGACCGAGCCAGCCAGCGGGGTGACACTTGAGGGGTATCTGTGAGTGCCAAGCTAGGGACCCAGCAGGGATGTGGGGGTGACGCTTGAGGAAGATACTGTGTGAGAAGGTTGGAAGAGCTCAGGGGATCCAGTGGCAGTGGATCAGCAAGTCCAGTGAGAGAGACTGGGAGCTCAGTGGAGTGAAGATCTACAAAAGGAGATTGTAGAGGAAGTAAAGAAGTTCATTACAACTTGTGTTCGAAACTGTTATGCCGCATACACACGGTCAGAATTTTCGATGGAAACAGTCCGATGGGAGCTTTTAATCAGATTTTCCGACCGTGTGTACGCCCATCGGTCTTTTTCTGTCGGAATTTCCAATGGACTTTGGATTGAGAACCTGTTCTTAATTTTTCAGACGGAAAACCTTTCTATTCGATTTTTCAATTGTGTATATGCAATTCCGACACGTAAAATTCCGACGCATGCTCGGAAGCATTAAACTTCCTTTTTTATAGTGCCGTCGAATGTGTTGTATGTCGCGGTGTTACTGACTGTTGGAATTTGGTGTGACCGTGTGTAGGCAAGACAGTTTGAGCGAAATTCCATCGGAATTCCGACGCGAAAACCATCAGAGCTTTTTCCGATGAGAATTCCGGTCGTGTGTACGCGGCATTACAAGATTGTTGCCATAGGAGACAGCGGTCCTACTCATGCAGATGTGATGTCTTTCTGGATGCCTTTCCCTGCACGGCTGTCTACCTATAGAAGTCTCGGAGTCTGCAACTACCGAAGGGTGTCCTGACCCTAAACCTCTCTCCAACACAAAACAATCTCCTGCGCTCAGGAGCTTAGTCCGTATGTAGGTGGTGTAGCCAACCCTTTGGATAAAATATGGAAAGTCAAAGGTCTTGCTGCCCTCCTCAGAACGATGGGTGTCCTTAGAGCTGAAAACATATAGAAAAATGGGGAGGGCGCACCAACCTTGCGCATTACCAAAGATAAAATGTATGTAAATAGTAAAAGCAAAAGTCATACTCACACACGTTAAAAAAAAAAGGGGCTTCACATTTCTCCAAGAATTCGGGAACTGTGTCTTCTGGACACCTACAACCTGGACCGGGTATTAGGAGGAACCAGATGGCATCGCACATGGCTAAGCTGTTTGTGATACCATCTGGTTCCTCCTAATACCCGGTCCAGGTTGTAGGTGTCCAGAAGACACAGTTCCCGAATTCTTGGAGCAATGTGAAGCCCTTTTTTTAATGTTTGTGAGTATGACTCTCTCTTTTACTATGTTGTAGCGCACTACTCCCTTGGGAGCTGCTGGGTGTGTTCATACTTCACTGCTAACATACCTCCGTTCTTCCACCCCCCCCCCCCGCACGATTCACAACAGCGACAGTCAATCATGTTGAAAAGAGAACTTTATTTTCTTGGTTGCAGTCCGTTGCAAATGAATTCAGGAGAATATGAGCTGTCTCTTCCTTCTGGTTCCTTAGAGTAGTTAAAGTCCCTTTCCCATAGTGAACTGACCAACGCCCCTCTGAAAAGCATCTTGGTATGTGGATGCTGGAAGCCCCAGGCCTCATCTGCCTATCTTGACTCCTGCGATCCTCCCAGGTCAGTTCAGGAAAGTACTGGACGATATCCCGGTCTACTATCCTCTTTGTAGCTACTTCCCACTCCTCATGGTTGGAACCATCCCAGCCGGGATGCCCGGTTCACTTCTCCCAGGGTTTCTTGTGGTGAATTGGTGTTGAACCATCCAGCACTGAGGTCTCTGAACCCCCAGGCCTTCAGGATTGGTTCCTGATCTCCGGCGCTGGGGTCTCTGAACCCCCAGGCCTTCAGGATTGGTTCCTGCTCTCCAGCGCTGGGGTCTCTGAACCCCCAGGCCTTCAGGATTGGTTCCTGTTCTCCAGCGCTGGGGTCTCTGAACCCCCAGGCCTTCAGGATTGGTTCCTGCTCTCCAGCGCTGGGGTCTCTGAACCCCCAGGCCTTCAGGATTGGTTCCTGCTCTCCAGCGCTGGGGTCTCTGAACCCCCAGGCCTTCAGGATTGGTTCCTGCTCTCCAGCGCTGTGGTCTCTGAACCCTCAGGCCTTCAGGATTGGTTCCTGCTCTCCAGCGCTGGGGTCTCTGAACCCCCAGGCCTTTAGGATTGGTTCCTGCTATAAAGCGCTGGGGTCTCTGAACCCCCAGGCCTTCAGGATTGGTTCCTGCTCTCCAGCGCTGGGGTCTCTGAACCCCCAGGCCTTTAGGATTGGTTCCTGCTATAAAGCGCTGGGGTCTCTGAACCCCCAGGCCTTCAGGATTTGTTCCTGCTCTCCAGCGCTGGGGTCTCTGAACCCCCAGGCCTTCAGGATTGGTTCCTGCTCTCCCGTGCTGGGGTCTCTGAACCCCCAGGCCTTCAGGTTTGGTTCCTGCTATAAAGCGCTGGGGTCTCTGAACCCCCAGGCCTTCAGGATTGGTTCCTGCTCTCCGGCGCTGGGGTCTCTGAACCCTCAGGCCCTCAGGTTTGGTTCCTGCTCTCCAGCGCTGGGGTCTCTGAACCCCCAGGCCTTCAGGTTTGGTTCCTGCTATAAAGCGCTGGGGTCTCTGAACCCCCAGGCCTTCAGGATTGGTTCCTGCTCTCCAGCGCTGGGGTCTCTGAACCCTCAGGCCTTCAGGATTGGTTCCTGATCTCCGGCGCTGGGGTCTCTGAACCCCCAGGCCTTCAGGATTGGTTCCTGCTCTCCGGCGCTGGGGTCTCTGAACCCTCAGACCTTCAGGATTGGTTCCTGATCTCTGGCGCTGGGGTCTCTAAACCCTCAGGCCTTCAGGATTGGTTCCTGATCTCCTGCGCTGGGGTCTCTGAACCCCCAGGCCTTCAGGATTGGTTCCTGATCTCCGGCGCTGGGGTCTCTGAACCCCCAGGCCTTCAGGATTGGTTCCTGCTCTCCAGCGCTGGGGTCTCTGAACCCTCAGGCCTTCAGGATTGGTTCCTGCTCTCCAGCGCTGGGGTCTCTGAACCCTCAGGCCTTCAGGATTGGTTCCTGATCTCCGGCGCTGGGGTCTGGGGTCTGAACCCCCAGGCCTTCAGGATTGGTTCCTGCTCTCCAGCGCTGGGGTCTCTGAACCCCCAGGCCTTCAGGATTGGTTCCTGCTCTCCAGCGCTGGGGTCTCTGAACCCTCAGACCTTCAGGATTGGTTCCTGATCTCTGGCGCTGGGGTCTCTGAACCCCCAGGCCTTCAAGCCTGCTCCTTAGAGTCACATTTTGGCTGTTTTTCTTGTCTCAGATTTCTCATCTCCCTCTGAAAGCATGTGACCTCAGTTTATATATCAGTCCTGCCCCTGCCAATACAAATTAATGATTGGACCAGGGCTACCCATACAAACTGCCTGCACCCCAGTCCCCAGCCCGCCCTCTTTCCAGAACATTTCCCCTGGAAAGCAAGGGAGGTCTTTCATTGCAAGGTGACTTTTCACACCCTGGCTGTGCGATTTGCGGGACGTTGGGAAAAGTCCTACAAGCGGCATCTTTGGGGCGGTTTGGGAATGGGCAGCGCTTCGGAAGCGCAGCAACACTTTTAACCCCTTCTTTGCGGTTAAAAGCGCCTGATAGAGGCCAAAAAGTGTCGCTTAACCACTTTAAGACCAGCCTCGTTTTGGATTTTAGGTGTTTACATGTTTAAAACAAGTTTTATTGCTAGAAAATTACTTGGAACCCCCAAACATTATATATTGTTATTTTTTTTCTAACACCCTAGAGAATAAAATGGCAGTCATTGCAATACTTCTTTTTCCCACCGTATTTGCGCAGCGGTCTTACAAGCGCACTTTTTTGGGGAAAAAATTCACTTTTTTTAATAAAAAAAATAAGACAACAGTAAAGTTAGTCCAATTTTTTTTATATATTGTGAAAGATAATGTTACGCCGAGTAAATTGATACCCAACATGTCACGCTTCAAAATTGCTCCTGCTCGTGGAATGGCGTCAAACTTTTACCCTCAAATCTCCATAGGCGACGTTGAAAAAAATTTGTACAGGTTGCATGTTTTGTGTTACAGAGGAGGTCTACGGCTAGAATTATTGCTCTCGCTCTACCGATCGCGGTGATACCTCACATGTGTGGTTTGACCACCGTTTTGATATGCGGGCGCTACTCACGTATGCGTTCGCTTCTGCACGTGAGCTCGTCGGGACGGGGCGCTTTAAAAAAATTATTATTTATTTTACTTGATTTTATTTATTTTTATATTGTTTTAAAAAAATAAATAAAAATTGGGTCACTTTTATTCCTATTACAAGGAATGTTTACATTCCTTGTAAGTTTAATAGTCCTAACTTCAAATCCCCCCGAAAGGTGGCAAACGTGACACCGGAAGGGGGGAGGAATCCGATGAACGGAAGTTCCACTTTAGGGTGTAGCTTTGCTTTAAATAGTCCTAACTTCAAGTAAAAATAATAGCGGTCAAAATTTTCCATAAGGTGTATTACACATATAGACGCCATCTAGTGGTCGAACCTTGTTAATACTTCTCTAAAGATCTCACGGGACTCCATAGTGACATCTAGTGGGTAATGCTAAAAACAGCAGCCCACTTGGATGACAACTGGAATCCCGAATATATCTCACAGGTGCCATCTAGTGGACACTTAACCAAATAGCATTCTTCCATGATTATCTGATAGTGAACTCCACATTTGCATAGATGTTCATTAATAGCAATGAAACTGAGCAATATGTATCATTTAAAATGCATAAGAACTTAAAACGTATTTGAAGACCCGATAAGAACTTAATAAAAATAAAAAAGAATGAGTATTTAATATTCAAAAAAAATATTCTAAAAAATATTAAAATATTTATATAAAATTCAATAATTCCTAAAATGTGTTAATATATTAGCTTAATAATAATTTTATATAAAACAGTTAAGATCTAATTCAATGTTATGTCCCCACGGTGTTAGAGTATGTAACTCGTATATCCAGCGAGACTCGGCCTGACTCATCCTGATTATATTATTGCCCCCCCCCTCCAATGTGGCTTATATTTTTTGATGGCACATATTTGTAGCGATAAGGGATGTTTCTTGTGGTATTTAGCATAATGCCTGGACAGGCTATGCTTATCCTTTCTTTATATTTTGGACACGTTCCCTTTAATCTTTTCCACAATTCTCTCTTTGTTCTGCCCATGTATTGAATGTGGCATTCCAGAAGGTATAACTACTCCTTCACTCCGGCATGTTATCAAATCTTCTATTTAGTTTTTTTGCATGACTGTTGATGTAAAGCTGGATTTTTTCTTTTTACTTTCCTTGGTGTGTCGACAAGCGTAACAGTATTTGCAAGGGTATTAACCTTTCCCTTCAAAAAATGAAAAGGATTTTTTGCCAGATTATCTGTGAGTGTTTCAGTCTTTGAGGTAGAATGGTACTAAGGTGACTGTGATTTTTATTGTAACTGCGACATGGCGGACACATCAGACATTTTTGGGACCATTGTCATTTATACAGCGATCAGTGCTATTTAAATGCCCTGATTCTTGTGTAAATGGCAGTGAAGGGGTTAACCAGGGGGTGGCAGTGTAGGGGTTAAGTGTTCCTAGGGGCGTGTTACTAACTGTGGGGGGGCGTGGCTGTGTGTTAGTGAACACTGATCTCTGCTCCAATCACAAAAGTGTCCACTAGATGGCACCTGTGAGATATATTCGGGATTACTGTTGTCATCTAAGTGGGCTGCTGTTTTTAGCATTACCCACTAGATGTCACTATGGAGTCCCTTGAGATCTTTAGGCCCCTTTCACACTGGGGCGTTTTTCAGGCAGTACAGCGCTAAAAATAGCGCCTGTATACCGCCTGAAAAAATCCGGCCCATTCACTCCAGTGTGAAAGCCGTCGGGCTTTCACACTGGAGCGGTGCGCTAGCAGGACGGCAAAAAATGTCCTGCTAGCAGCATCTTTGGAGTGGTATAGGAGCCGTGTATTCACCGCTCCTTCCCATTGATTTGAATGGGAAACCGCGGCAATACCAACGCAAAGCGCCACTACGGCGGCGCTCTGCGGGGGGCCTTTAGCCCTTTTTCGGCCGCTCGCGGGGGGTAAAACCGCACCGCGAGTGGCCGAATACCGCGGCTGAAACGACGGTAAAGCAGCGCTAAATATAGCGCTGCTTTACCATCACCGCGGCTCCCCGCCCCAGTGTGAAAGGGGCCTTCGAGAAGTATTAACAAGGTTCGACCACTAATTTTGACAGCTATTATTTTTAATTGAAGTTAGGACTATTTAAGCTTTCAAATATTAAAATTGAGGCCACACACTACTATGTAAGTATTTTAATTGTTGTATATGGAGTACAATTAATTAATTAATTATGCCCGGAAACAGCGCTGTTGCTGTGACAATAGAGGAGCATATAAAGCAACTTGCAGACACCTGACTCCTTGACCCTTTGAGAAAGTCACGTGATCAGTGACGCAATGCGTCAGGGAAGGAGCCAGGTGTCACTATTGTGCTTCCGGTCATGGCCGAGACCGGAAGCTTTCTGTATCTTCATCACTCGCTGCTGCAAATTTGAATGTAAGTGGATATTTGTTTAATAAAATATTTTAATTGATATACTACACATTGGAGCCCCTTATCCCTTCTTCCTTTCACCATAATCTGTAAAATTGTTGTCTTTTGAGATCGGAGCATTACTGTTACTGAGAAATCAATACACAGGGGATCGATCGATTTGCTTGGAAGGATTGGCAGCATACATACAGCGATACTAGGCCTGTAGGGGCCATAGTTGGAGGTGAGAGACTGGGGGAAATGGTGGGGAGCACCCGGAAAAGGCACGGATCACATGGATGCTTGGATCAGCACTGATTACACAGAATATTTTGCTACAGATATTTGTGAATGAACTAATAAGTAACATTTTTGGTGGATTTGTTTATATCTGAAGTCACTTGGACTTGGTGGTGTTTTATTTTATTTACATTTTTTTTATTAAAATTTTTTATATATATATATATATATATATATATATATATATATATATATATATATATATATATATATATATAATTTCTATTTATTTTTTCTATAGATTTTTATAATTTATTTTATTTTTTTTTCTAAATCGCACTGGATGTAATTTGGAATTTTTTTCTGTCAAGGAATTTTTGTGGCACGGACTGCACTTTATACACGATATGTTTTTTTTTTGCACAATTTAGAATTTTGGAGTGCAAGAATTTTGGCACTTTATTTATAAGAGTAAGATTAATATTGCACAATATTAATTGGAAGAGTTCTGCGGTACACATTTGGATGCATATTTTGTGTTATTGCACATACCGTATATACTCGAGTATAAGCCGAGTTTTTGAGCACATTTATTTGTGCTGAAAGTGCCCCCCTTGGCTTATATTGGAGTCAAGCACTTTTCTGCAGCAGAAAATTAAATTTTCCGACCCGACTTTGGGGCCCCGTATCCCTATAACATACCCAAAGCTGGGGTTCCTAGCACTAAGTGCCCCCGAGATACGAGGGCCCCAAAGTCGGTTCGGAAAATGTCACTCTCTGCTGCAGAAAAGTGCTTAACATTTTCCGACCCGACTTTGGGGCCCCCGTATCTCGGGGCCACTTGGTGCTAGGAACCCCAAATTTGATATTCAAACCCAATGGAACTAGCACTACAACATATCCAAAGATGGTTCCTAGCACCAAGTGACCCCAAGATACGGGTCCCAAAGTCGCTCAACTGTGTTCATCTGCAGCAATGTCATTTCGGACCCTTTGGGTCCAGAGACCCCAAATTTTGACTGGAGCTAGGGGGGCATTTAGGAGCCCTTCACTACCGAGTTTGAAGTTCGGGGACCTATGGCTGCAAATGGGCACAGTGAGGCTGCAAATGGGCACAGTGAGGCTGCAAATGGGCATTGTTGACCGTATTTTCCACTTACAGTAGCTGCGCATTTCTCACCCTTGGCTTATACTCGAGTCAATACGTTTTCCCAGTTGTTTGTGGTAAAATTAGGTGCCTCGGCTTATATTCGGGTCGACTTATACTCGAGTATATATGGTATTTGGATTATTTCACATAAGGATTGCACATTTTTCACTTTATACTTATTGTCGTTATTATTATTTATTAATTTGTATCTATTTTTTGGAAGATTTATTTAGATTATCCATTTTTATTGATATTTACATGGGACCTTTCCCAGAAGGGTAGCGCCAAGAGGGCTCCAGCTTTATTCCCCAAAGCATAAACGTGGTCTCTGGCTATTTTAAGGTTCTCGAACTTGTAGGGTAAGAGTGAGCACAGTTTTTGTCTCCGATCAAGGAGTTCACTAGTTCATTTGTGGGAGGGGGCGTGTTTATTTTGGTTCTTTAAGTAGGAAATTTGGGATAAGGCAAATTTTAATTTGCTGAGACCTCCTGGTTCTTAGTTCTACTACGCAGTTTAACCACTACAGCTCCGGAGGATTTTACCCCCTTCCTGACCAGAGCACTTTGTGCGATTCGGCACTGCGCTGCTTTAACTGACAATTGCGCGGTCGTGCGACGTGGCTCCCAAACAACATTGACTTCCTTTTTTTCCCACAAATAGAGCTTTCTTTTGGTGGTATTTGATCACCTCCTGCGGTTTTTATTTTTTGCGCTATAAACAAAAGAAGAGCGACAATTTTGAAAAAAAAAAAACAATATTTTTGACTTTTTGCTATAATAAATATCCCATTAAAAAAAAAATAAAAAAATAATCACTTTTTCCTCAGTTTAGGTCGATACGTATTCTTCTACATATTTTTGGTAAAAAAAAAATCGCGTATATAGATCGGTTTGCGCAAAAGTTATAGCGTCTACAAAATAGGGTATAGATTTATTGCATTTTTTTTTTACTAGCAATGGCGGCGATCTGCGATTTTTTTTTTTTTTTTTTATTATTTTTTTCTTCATGACTGTGACATTGCGGCGGACACTTTTGACACATTTTTGGGACCATTTACACAACGATCGTTGCTATAAAATTGCAGTGATTACTGTGTAAATGTGACTGGCAGGGAAGGGGTTAACACTAGGGGGCGCTGTAGGAGTTAATATGTTCCCTAAGGTAGTGATTCTAACTGTGGGGGGAGGGGATTTACAAGGGGAGGAGACCGATCAGTGTTCCTCTGTACTTGGAACACACCATCGGTCTCCTCTCCACTGACAGGACGTGGATCTGTGTGTTTACACACACAGATCCATGGTCCTGCTGTGTTCCCTGCAATCACGGGTGCCCGGCGGACCTCGTGGGCGCCGAGCACGCACCGGGTCCCGAGCGGCGCCGCACGAACGTCCCCTAGATGGCCGGGAATGGGAGGACGTCATATGATGCCCACCCAGGATGGGAGATCCACCTTGTGGGCATCATTTGACAGTGGGCGGTATTGAAGTGGGTAATGAGGATCCCACAAATGTAGGCTTTATACGTGGACTATCTGGATGGCCATTAAGTTTGAAGAAGGAGTGGTGTTCAGTAAATATGTTTTTGGGAGTTACTGGGATCTGCCAAGAGGGCAGCATTGAATATCTATAGGCGAGGCAGCCCTGATCATCGGTCTCCAATGAATATGGAGACAGGTGCATGGTCAGACCATGAGATGGTTCTATCGTCGATTCTGTCAAATCCTGAAGTGTGGATTGTGGATTTGTCTGGAGGAATGGATTCAGGGCAGGATAACGGTGTCAGGTTGTTAATGTGGTGTTAATATCAGGGTTGCCAATTATATTTAAGTGACCACCAATGATAACTTTTCCTTTCTTTCTTTTGTACACAGCGGCTTGGGGAGCCAGTCTGTATGATGAGGCCACAATGTAGTGCACTGGGAACAAGATTGGAGACTTTTTGGATATATTCTGGTGTCTCTTTCGCAGACTTTGGGTGTTGGTGGTGCCTTCACACTGAAACCCTATAGAGGAACTCTTGCTGAATGCAAGAATTGGCCTTGCTGTCAAAAACTGAAATTATATGCACACTCAAACAGGTGTGGAAAAATTTGGTTTTAGGTGTTAATTGTGCCCATGAAACCAAACAATTCTTCCAGAAAGCACTTAATTAGTGACATCGGCATCAGGTGCTTGATAGGTGCTGCAAATCCAGGATTGATTAATTTTGATAAATGTCAGCGGGTCCATGGAGTCTGTGGACAGACTCACTCTCTTATCTGTCACAAAACCTTTGACAGCACTGAATGCCCATTTGGAATCACACTGGATGCAGGGCAGCCCAATTGCATACTGGGCAAGTTCTGGCCAGTGGTCTATTCTCATGATCTAATAACCCAGTGGGTCATCAACTGTAAAGCTCTCCATGACTGTTTTTGCCCCTAGATAATCGTCCACCATATGATGCAGACACTGCTGATTGGAAGTTAGAGCTGACACCCCTTGGCACCGAGGTCTAACAAATTTTGGAAATGCATCACATAGCCCCTTCTCCACCACTCCTCTCTTGACCAACAGAAGCCTCAAAACTATGTTTTTCCATGAGACTATAACCTACCAGAGTCGGGAAAGGCGTTACATAAACTCCTCCTTTAATATGTCCTCGAGATTTCATCTTCTGCTCCCTCTGTGGGGATGGGATGAGTTCTAAAACGTTCCCCTTGTAACGGTGGTCAAGGAGGGTTACCAACCATAAGTGATCCTTATCCTTGATGCCACGTATTCTCGGGTACTTTCGCAGTCTTTGAAGCATGAGGGATCCCATGCGCTGCAAGTTTGTGGAGGCATGAGAAGCAGACTCCTCGGGGGCACTGGGGATTATAGTATATGAAACTGCCTCCTCCCAGCCACATACTACTCCTAATGGTTCTGGGGATGAAAAACCATCTGTTAAGGGTTGAATTATGTCTTGCTCTGCTTCAATGCCTCCAAAACTACCAGAAAATAACTAAATATTACAGCGCACACATGCAAAAAATACATTTACCTCCCCCAAGGCTTATTTAAAACACCTAGACATTTTCAAAAAACATTATCAAAAAATATGGGGTTTTGGTCACACCATATTGCTATATGGTGCTTAAGCCAACTTACTGCGACAAAGTACCCCGTGATTAGTGGGTCCTACAGTATCCATAGACTGGGAGATCCTGCTTCTCTAAATTATGGGAGCTATACACTCCTCTATATGGGAGAACTGGAGGTCTCCACCCATGACACAAGTGGACACCAATGAGAGGCACTGATGAGGGAAAACTACCAGAATCTCCTCCCTCCTTCTACTCTTTGGTGTTCTGTGGCATAGGTGCCTGCATAAAGTGGGCCTCAAAAGGAAGCCCTCCTCTTCCTCCCACTGCTGTGCTTCGAGTGCCCTGTCCATAATGCCATGCAGAATCTACTCCAGCAGGAACACAACAGGGATTGTGTCATTGATGCATGCATTGTCACAGCTCAACACCCTTGTCTCCTCCTCCAAATTGTGACAGTACAGTGTATGCATCCTTTATCAGCAGCCATTGGCATGGGGAAAAAAATCTGAGCCACTCCTGAGCCTGTCATTGTGCCATACTACTACATACTACGCCACAATCCTGGATTTGCAGCAGCTATCACACAGGTACAGAGAGAGAGATGCAACTCTGCTTTAAGAAATGCTACACCACCAAATTGAGGACATGTGCCAACTTTCCCTGTCTAAGGGCAGACAGATTTGTGTCATTATCACAGCTGGCATTGAATGAGCCACCTCTGGGCCTGCCCCTTCAGAGCTGCAAGAATCTCTGCTCCCCTAGACGCACCAGCTGAAGCACTGCATGGCACCTTTTAGCCTGACTCATTGAAAAGCCCCTTTGAACACTTAGGGGGTACTTGTGGTTCATAGGACAATTCAGCAGAGGAGGGCATGGATGAGGAGGAGGAGGAGGGGGGTAGAGCTGACAAATCTCCACATCACCAGCTGTATGGAGACGTGGGGGCACAACAAGCTTCAGCACTGAGCCTTGTCCTGTATTCTGCAAGCAGAGTTACCCAGTGTGCTGTGAACTAAATATATCGTACTTGCCCATGCTTGCTGGACCACGTGCCAGCAGTACCGTGGACTTTGCAGCTAACTGCCTTGCACAACAATGCCACAACATTGCCTTCCATTTAGATGTTGGGCATGTGGGTGGCAGAGAATGTATTTTTTTTTATTCGCTGCAGCAGATGGGGCAGAGAGCTGAAATGGCCTTGCAAGAAAAGAAATGGTGACTGCAAACTTGCCATTGAGGTACAGCATGTTTTTCCACACTTTATGTGCTTGAGACAAAGTTGGCAAATTGCAACAGTGTGATCGGCTGCACAGGTACTAAAAAAGGCCCAGAGAGCTGAGCTGTGGGAAGTGGGCTGGGAGATAACCGCTCCACAATGTGTTAGAATAGGGTGGCTGCTCTCTATTGATGGCTGCCTCATTGGGGTTGTGCCTAACCTTCACTTTCTTTCTCTGCTCTATCCAGCACCCAAGTCACATCAGTGACCTCATCTCCTCCATTCTCATTACCACTGGAGGCAACTTGGCAATACACTGCTAAGTTGGGGAACATGACTGGCAATTTGTGTACCAGTGTTCTCCCCTCTATCTGTAGGCTCATGTTCCTACCTTACTCAACCTCAGAACCAACATCTGAATCAAGTGATGGCTGTGCATCGTCAAGGATCAAGTGGCTGACGCTGTGTTCAAATAACTCAGCTGACTCCTCCATGCCTGATGCTGGGGCTAGGGCAGGAATAGCTGTGGACAAGGAGGCAGAATAGGCCACTCTGGCAGCTGCAGTGGACTGCGCACCAGTCTATGCTTGGGTGACGGCAGATGAGGATGGTTTAGTAAGCCAGTCCACCACCTCCTTTGCATGCTGTGGCTGGATAGAACGTGCATCATCACTAAACAGAGGAAATAATGCCCTGCCTGAGGACTGATGACATTCACCTTTGCCTATGGACACATACGCTGTTGGCCCCCTCACAGTGCCATGGGAACGTCTGCCTCTCCTTGTTGGCCTCCCAGACATGATAGGGAGGCTTATTAACAAAATGTAATAAAGATGGGTGTCAGGCCCCTTGTGGTCCAAAGGACTAGAAACACCCCGTGGAGGTTGTGGACCCAACAGCTGACTGCTGAGGATTGAGGGTTCTGGGACACAGCCACAGAGTCACAGCCACTGTCCTAGACGGGGAGTTAGAGCGCAAGATTCCCCAGGGTGTGGGGTCCAAAGACATCAGATGCAGTGATCCAAGACCTTTCCTCAGGACCAAACCCTTTCCAATGCACGAGGTACTGAATAATGCCTTTACAGATCTGGGAATCCCGAATTTGACTAACCTCATACTCCTGATTATGCTAAGAGACCAGGACCACAGTAGGGAGAGGACGAGAGAACTTATCGAGGACTAAAGGATTCAGAAGAGGACCAAGAAAGGAGTTTTGAGATCTTGAGGCTTTTAGGGATCTGAAGTTTTAAAACAAACCCAGATTCAACTTAGAAGTTATAGGTTACAGGCCAATGAATCTTGGGGCAAAATTCAAAGCTTGATGTTTTCTGGTGGAAAGCCAGACTTTGTCCCCTGCCTGTAGAGAAGGCAGGTTATGCCTGCGACAGTCAGTAAAACCTTTGAATTTGTCAGCAGCTGCCCAGAGGGAATCATAAACGTCACCCCAAATAGAATTGAAAGATTCTTGAATTGTAGCCAAAGCTGGAATGTCCGGAGAACGGGTCATAGAAAGAAGGTGCTGAGGATGTCTTCCATAAACTGTGAAAGTGTGTCTTCTGAGAACTGATGTTAACATAATTATTATGAGAATTCTGCCCACAGGAGTAGAGGACCAATCATCACGATGAGCAGAGACTAAGGTGCAGAGAAAGGTCTCTAACTCCTGATTAACCCTCTCAGTCTGTCCATTGGATTGAGGGTGATAAGAAGGGGAAAATAAAAGACAATATTGAGGAATTTGCTAAAAGCTCTCCAAAATCAAGATGTAAATTGAACACCCCTGTTGGAAACAATATGGGAAGGAACCCCCTGTGATGCAGAACATTTCTCAAACAAAAATGTGAACCAAAGCAGGAGCAGAAGGGCGACCAGGAAGAGGAACAAAATGTAGCCATCTTTGAAAACTGATTGATTACCATCTAAATGGCTATATTATCATCAGACGGTGGAAGATTGGTGATAAAGTCCATGGCAATGTGAGACCAGGGCTCCTTAGGAATGGGAAAGGGCATGAGAAAACCAGCAGGAGCTTGTGTGCAGGATTTAGACTGGGCACAGACATGACAAGACTTAACATAGTCTTTGACATCAGAGCAGAGAGTAGACCACCAGTAGTTGCGACTGATGAGCAGGAAGGATCGGAGGAACCCAGGATCCTTCCTCCCCTTTCTAACCCTCTTCCCACCCATCTAATGCCCCGTACACACGGTCAGAAATTCCGACGGAAAATGTCCAATCGGACCATGTTGTTGGAAAATCCGCCTGTGTGTGGGCTCCATCTGACTTTTTCCATCGTAATTTCCGACAGAAAAAAAATTGAGATCCTGCTCTCAAATTTTCCAACAACAAAATCCAATCTGCCTTTTTCCGATCGTGTGTAGAGAATTCCGATGGACAAAGTGCCACGCATGCTCAGATAAAATTACGAGACCAAAGCTATTGGCTACTAGCCTATACATAGTTCCTTCGTACGCAACGATTGTCACCACTTTCAGAATGATCGGATTTTCCGACAACTTTTTTTTTTTTTAAATCAAAAACGTGTTTATTTGGTATACAAGCAATAAAGACAACATACAAATACAGTCAAGTATGATTGCAGTCATGTGTATGCATACAAGTTATGACTAGATTAACAACAATGTCTGACTATACAAATATACCAGTAGTAAGTAACGCATCTGCATAAAGTTGCCAACATATAACTGGACTGCATAATTATAGAGAGGTAAGAGACTCGCATATCACAACTTTACTTGACAGGTTTAACCTTCTCAACATAAAGTGTATTTACTATCTCAGCCCAGAGTAACAGTTGACTCCAGTATATCGACATAACTTTATTAGGCCTGTAGTCATCTTATCAACTCGAGCATCTTACCAGCTCTGTGTCTCCGCCACAATGTGTCCCCCTCCCGAACAACAGAAAGTCCCCCCTATTACAGTTTTTCTCTATTGGTTTGGCTCATTTCTTGAAACAGAAATTACATTCTCAAAACTCTAAGATCATTTGGCTAAACAGTCTTACAGTTCAGCACAACACTATAACTCACGTGCAAAAGCTCATATCTCTCCCAAAACTGTTCACTCATGCTTCAAAACCATATTCCTTTCCCATATAAAGAGTCAGTGCACCCAAAATGGCAAAGATTCTTCTCAATTGCTTTGGCTCATTTCTTGAAACAGACCAGACATTCTCAACTCTCTTGGTGCTTTTGCCAAAATAACCTGGATGGTTCGGCACAACACCATGGTTCACCTTCAAAAGCTCATATCTTTCCCAAAACAGTTCACTCATGTGTCAAAAATAAATGTATTTCTCATTCAAATAGTCAGTGCCCCCAAAATGCTTCATCCCTTTGGCATTGTGTAAGCACTGCAAGTCAAAATGTTTAGATGTTTTGTCTCTATGGCAGAGGACCATTGAAATATCCCTGGTCCTCTGGTCTTGAGCCCGATGCTCATACACTCTCCACCTCCAAGCGGAGAAAAACTCCTCAATAGGATGGAGGAAAGGAGAGTAAGGTGGTAGGAACACCATATCCATCCTTGGGTGAGCAGTGAACCAGGCCCTGATAAGCGGGCCACGATGGAAATTCACATTGTCCCATACAATTATATATCGTGGTAGGTGAGGCCCTATGAGACCTCTCTCATTTTCAGGGATCAAATCCAAATGAAGGCGGTCCAAGAAGATGAGGACCTCCTGTGTATTGTATGGGCCAAGACTGGGGATGTGAGTGGCCACACCATTCTCAGAAATGGCAGCACACATAGTTATATTGCCCCCTCGCTGACCTGGGACATCCACCGTGGCCAATAAAATTACGGCCACGTCTTCGGCCCTTGGCCAGGTTGAAGCCAGCCTCATCCACATACACGAGTATGTGAGAGGTCTCGTTTCCTTCCAATGCCATTATTCTCTACAATAGAGTAAAACAAGAAAACATCAAATCAGTCATACAGAAGAGTCATACACTGCAGTTACAGACAGTTACATATGAATGTTCTATGTTCTACACAAGTTCAATATACTACTGGCCAGTATTCCAGTGGTTCCAAACCTGGGGTACATGTACCCTATGCAGAGGTACTACAGGGAGGTGGAGAGTGTATGAGCATCGGGCTCAAGATCGGAGGTCCCTGCTCCATGCAATGGACGCTGCCTGTGAGGATTATACAGGAGATCAGTGTAGGGGATGGTTGCGACATGCACGTCGTTTCTTCCCTCGTTGCATCGCAAGGGAGGATATACGCTGCGATGTTGACGAGAATCTGTGGCCAGACAGCAGAGTGTGGATGGGCAGGAGGGTGAGGACAGTGGCCAGTGAAGAGATGTTACAGTAGTTGTGAAACTCAAGCTTTATTTACAGCATTGTAGGCTAAATGTAATTTTCCTTGTTTTTTGTTTGTGTGTTTATATTTCTGTATATTATGCTGTATACATTTTCTTTTTACTCTGATGTATGGAAGTAAAGTAATTTTTCCATGGCAGTATGAGTGCAATGTGTGATGTCAAACCTTGAAGGCTAATATTACCCTAAAATCTTTTCTTTTTTTTCAGTTTTATACACAATTGTATTCAGTTAGCTAGACCAAAACTGTACAGTAACCATTGTCAATGAAGGACTGGGCTAAGACTGAAAGGTGGACATGAGGGATATTTCAATGGTCCTCTGCCATACAGACAAAACATCTAAACATTTTGACTTGCAGTGCTTACACAATGCCAAAGGGATGAAGCATTTTGGGGGCACTGACTATTTTAATGAGAAAGAAATGTATTTTTGACACATGAGTGAACTGTTTTGGGAAAGATATGAGCTTTTGAAGGTGAACCGTGGTGTTGTGCCGAACCATCCAGGTTATTTTGGCAAAAGCACCAAGAGAGTTGAGAATGTCTGGTCTGTTTCAAGAAATGAGCCAAAGCAATTGAGAAGAATCTTTGCCATTTTGGGTGCACTGACTCTTTATATGGCAAAGGAATATGGTTTTGAAGCATGAGTGAACAGTTTTGGGAGAGATATGAGCTTTTGCACGTGAGTTATAGTGTTGTGCTGAACTGTAAGACTGTTTAGCCAAATGATCTTAGAGTTTTGAGAATGTAATTTCTGTTTCAAGAAATGAGCCAAAACAATAGAGAAAAACTGTAAAGGGCCAGTGCACTATCAATTAGTGCCTGGTCCAATTACAGTTTTCCCAATCCCATTAAAAACCCACTTCCCCTTCCTGTTCTCGCCGGATCTTGTGTTGCCTTAGTGCCCAGTGAAAGCGTTTGTGTGTTTTGCTCCTTCTGTGTATCCAGACCTTTGCTGTTGCCCCCGACTATGAACCTTTGCCACCTGCCTTGACCCTTTGCTACGTTTGACCTTGCCTCTGCCTAATCCTTGTGTACCGCGCCTGTCTCAGCTGTCAGTGGGGTCGAGTTGCTATTGGAAGACACGACCTGGTTGCTACCGCCGCTTCAAGTCCATCCCGCCTTGCGGCGGGCTCTGGTGAAAACCAGTAGCAACATTAGAACCGGTCCTCCAATACAACCCGTGCTATCGCCCCATTGGCATAGGGGATCCACCTCCTGTTCCCCGCCGTAGCCGGTACGTGACACAGTTACAGACAGTTACATAGGAATGTTCTATGTTCTACACAAGTTCAATATACTACTGGCCAGTATTCCAGTGGTTCCAAACCTGGGGTACATGTACCCTATGCAGAGGTACTACAGGGGGTATTTGACAGAAAGGGGAGGGGAAAAATTATCAACGAGTAGACTTACTGAAATGTTATGCCCCGTATCTTATTCCGATGGAAAAAGTCCAATCGGATTATGTTGTCGGAAAATCCGATCGTGTGTAATTTTCGCCGGAAAAAATATGAGAGCAGGATCTCTAATTTTCCGACAACAAAATCCGATCAGACTTTTTCCGACCGTGTGTAGGTAATTCCGACGGACAAAGTGCCACGCATGCTCAGATCAAATTACCAAACCAAAGCTATTGGCTACTAGCCTCTACGTAGTTTTGTTGTACGCAACGAACGTCACCACGTTCAGAATGATCGTATTTTCCAACAACTTCGTCGGACCGTGTGTATGCAACACCAGCGTCGGACAAAATCCGTCGGAAAAAATCTGATGGATTTTGTGGTCGGGATTTCCGACCGTGTGTACGGGGCATTACTCCTCCCTCCTCTTCCTCGAGCAGGCAGTTGCCCTTGTTCATTTACTTGGTTAGGTGCCTCCATGTTCAGAAATTGTACTGGTCCTGCATGGTCAAGCTATATATATACATGTTTGGCAGCATTCACAATCATGGACAGCACCTGTCAGGTAACTAAACATACTGTTTGATCGGTCATCTGAGACCAACTCCAACTCCTCCTTCGTTAGTCAAGTTGTAGTTGCACCTGACTGTCAATTGCTGTGATCATTTTATCAAATGTTCCAAGAGATTCATATATGGTATTCATGGTATTATGTTCCTGAATAATTTTGACAATTGAATAGACTATTGTGCATGTGATGACTTAAACAATGAAATTACGCTGACATGTTTTGAAGTGAACGACCATTAGACTGAGAATTGATAATCAGTTTAGATCAACAAGATATATTTACTTGGAAATTGTGCTAAATGTAGGCTACTTGTACTTAATCATTTGAAAGATGTACTGAGACATTGAGACATGTACTGAGACATTTGCAATTTGAAGAAATGAATGAGAAATTCAATTCAGTTGTGAACAATTGCCAAGTGGTTTGGAGATTTGTCCATGTTGTTTTGAGAATGTCATTTCTGTTTCAAGAAATGAGCCGAAACAATGGAGAAAAACTGTAATCATAGTATTAGTCTGTACTGCTATAGTCATTTTTCAAATTCTTATCACATTTGTAGCAATCTATCCAAAATCAATTGCATGGGACCCAATCCAGGTGTGTCCAGCCAGGGTTGCCACATGGAGAAAAATTTGTTAAGCGAACCCCAGTGTTGGTATGTTAGCCTCTCGCATACTAGCAGCCTGTTCACTGTGTCTACCCATTGTTTGCCAGTTGGTACCCTGGGGGTTATCCAGAGCTTCGCAATAGCCTTGCGTGCCACGTACAGAAGACGCAACACAGCTGTCTGTTCATTAGGAGATATTGCAGGTATCTCCAGGGCACCAAGCAGGCACTCAAGAGGGTTCTGTAATAATGGGATCGGATATACTTGTGAAATAGTATTAAGTACGTACTGCCAGTACCTGAAAAGCTTGGGGCATTTCCATAGCATATGTAAAAGGTCTCCACTATATATATACTGAGTATTACATTTTGGGGCATAATGGTGTTTCCCGGATACCCCATTTGTGAAGTCTGGCCGGTGTTCTGTAAACTCTATGGAACAGGAAAAGATGGGATAGACGTTGAGAAGAAGAGACCGACACCAATGGGGCGGAGGACAAACATAGTTCCCATGTCTCCCCATCAATGGGTCCCAAATCTTTCTCCCAACCCTTTCTACAAGGGAGTTTGCTAGCATCATGTGTGGTATTCAGCAATTTAATATAAATTCTAGATATCATGCCTTTTCTGTCTTCCGTCAGTAGGACATCATTCATCAACGGATGTGCCACTGAACGAAGCCCAGTGACCCTGCTCTCACACTGGATGGCATGACGCAGTTCAAGGTACTTGTAGAACTGGCACCTACGGATGGGGTATGCCTCTTGAATGTCAGAGAAAGATTTTAGTATGGTTCCGTCATACAGTTGTGAGATATAGTATACGCCCACTTCCTCCCATGACCTACAATCCTCCAGTTTAAACAATTCTTTAAAGTATTTATTGTGCCATAGCGGAGTAAAGGGGCATACTCCACGTATTTTAAAAATGGATCTAATGTATTTCCACAGTTTGTTCAGCAGTAAGACTGTACGAAGGCTTTCTGATAGGTGTGTAAGGCCCGCCTCCAGATATGCTATAGCTGGTAGATTAAATTCCTTGGGTAGTATTATTGACCTAATAGGGTCCTCTGCATCAAAGCCTCCCCAGTTACCCAGATGCTGAAGTTGGGCTGCTATAAAATGATACCTAGCATGAGGGACCGCCATCCCTCCCTGATCCTTCGCCAATTGTAGAGTGGAGACTAATGCATGCTTGTTTGTTGCCCCAAATAAGATCCCTAAACTGTGCATCAATTCTGGTGAACCATTTGTGTACTATCCATAGGGGAGAGTTGTGTAAAACATAAAGGAGCTGAGGGGCCCAAATCATTTTAGTTAAGTTGACTCTTCCTGTAACCGAGAGAGGTAACTTTTTTTCCAAGCGGTACATTTTAACTTGAATTTATTAAGTAATGGAGTCATGTTTAATTCAAGATATTGGGTGGGGGTCCGGAGTCACCTGGATACCCAAGTAACGGAACTCTTTTACAATTACTATGTCTCTAGCACAATCTGGTAGTGGTCCAGGCAAATGATCAAGGGGCATTAGCACTGATTTGTTCCAGTTGATGCTTAACCCTTAGAGTTCCCCGAAACTCGCTATCAGGTTCATAGCATTTTTTAGGGAGTCACCAGTGTCCCCTAGGTATATTAAAGTGTCGTCTGCATATAGGGAAATAACATCGATTTTCCAACAACTTTGACCGACCGTGTGTATGCAACACCAGTGTCGGACAAAATCCGACTGATTTTGTGGTCGGAATATTTGACCGTGTGTACAGGGGCTTACATTCCCCTACCATCCCTCCCTACACCCATTTCCTTTCCCCTCCCAACTCAACTTCTCCCTTTCCTCCATATTCCCTTCCTCATGCCCCCCCCCCCACCCTTTTCAATATTCAGTTACGATCCATCCAGTTCTCACATGAGTTTTGATTATTTTCTTTTAGCAGTTGGGAAATGTTTTCCATCTATCCAACTAAATTTGTACTAGTTGACTATACCATGTAAGATGTTATTCTTTGTCTCCAATGTATTATACCCCACATGTTGTCTATTACAAACAACGCGTCACTTTCAAAAATGTGTTTGACCCCCCCCATTTAATTTTGTATCTCTCTGGTAAATCTTCATTAAATTCTATTGAAACAAAAGACATGGAGATGTACAGATCCCCCCTACAAGTGTCTCCGTGGATTTCCAGGGTTACTGAGATGAAAGGAAGATCTCACCACATTCCTGAAGTGCGAGGAAGATAATTAGGAATAATTCACTTTGAAAATGCAGATAATTGATTTTAAAGATTTGCTTCCTATTGATTTCAATGGGGTTTGCATTTAAGTCTGCAATTGTTTTCAATTTTTAGAGGGCTTATCTAAAGTACCCACAAATTTGAACGCAAGCACATTAGCCAATCACTAAGCAGCACCTTTCTCTGAATGCGATTTTCCTACTGGAAATTGTAATAAACTGTCAATTTTATTAGCCAATGGGAATAATATAGGGGTTTATTTACTAAAGGGAAATCCACTTTGCACTACAAGGGCACTTGGAAGTGCAGTCGCTGCAGATCTGAGGGGGACATGCAAGGAAAAAAAAATGAATTTTTTGCTTGCACATGATTGGATGATCTAAATCGGCAGAGCTTCCCTGTATTTCATATCTTCCCCTCAGATCTGTAGGGACTTGTAGTGCACAGTGTATTTGCCTTAGTAAATCAGCCCCATAGTGCCCTCAGTAAAATAAAATACAAATATTTAAACATATGTGTATATATATATTGTTTCTTTATATTACATGCATTTTATAATGAATGCTAAAAAAGAAAGCAACATTATTCCGCCCTTTTTATAGAATTCTGACTTTTATTTTTATTGTACAGGTGGATTTATGAACTAAGTTTTCGGTCATGTTGGACTTTAATACAACTAAGTTACATGGGAAATGAGCCATATGGATGTCATAATTGACTGAAAGCCTTTATCACAATTCACCGGAGGAGTCACACAGGACACAAAGTCATATTGGTGTTCTAAAAGTCATTAATGTTTTGGATCCTCTTCAACATTGATCCAGCCTCAGAGGACAACGGGAGAGAAGTCATTTTTAGTGTTCTGGAAGTGACAATGGCTTTACAGTAAAGTCCAATCCACACATAAGAGGAGTCATTTCAGAAGATATTTCTTGTTTGGAATGTGATAAAGGTTTTACAATGGAGGCAAAAGGTATCACATACCAGAAGGTTCACATTGGAGAGAAGCCATATCCTTGTTCTGAATGTGACAATGTTTTTACACAGAAGTCACACCTTATCACACACCAGAGGGTTCACACTGGAGAGAAGCCATATCAGTGTTCTGAATGTGGCAAAACTTTTACTCTGAAGTCAAACCTTACTGCACACCAGGTGATTCACACTGGAGAGAAGTCATATCAATGTTCTGAATGTGGGAAAGCTTTTTCTCGGAAGTTAAACCTTACCACACACCAGATGATTCACACTGGAGAGAAGTCATATCACTGTTCTGAATGTGGGAAAGCTTTTTCTCAGAAGTCAAACCTTACCACACACCAGAGGATTCACACTGGAGAGAAGCCATATCAATGTTTTGAATGTGACAAAGCTTTTACATGGAAGTCACATTTTATCACACACCAGCGTCATCACACTGGAGAGAAGCCGTATCAATGTTCTGAATGTGGCAAAGCTTTTATAACTAAGAATGAACTTATCATACACAAGAGGGTTCACAGTGGAGAGAAGCCATATAATTGTCCTGAATGTGGCAAAGCTTTTTCGATGACGTCAAACCTCATCCGACACCAGAGGATTCACTCTGGAGAGAAGCCATATCAATGTTCTGAATGTGGCAAAGCTTTTCCAGTCAAGAGTGATCTTATCATACACAAAAGGGTTCATAGTAGAGAGAACCCTTATCAATGTTCTGAATGTGGCAAAGCTTTTACAGGCAAGAGCAAGCTTATCATACACAAGAGGGTTCACAGTGGAGAGAAGCCATATAATTGTCCTGAATGTGGCAAAGCTTTTTCGATGACGTCAAACCTCATCCGACACCAGAGGATTCACTATGGAGAGAAGCCATATCAATGTTCTGAATGTGGCAAAGCTTTTCCAGGCAAGAGTGATCTTACCACACACAAGAGGGTTCATAGTATAGAGAAGCCTTATCATTGTTCTGAATGTGGCAAAGCTTTTAGAATTAAGTCAGAGCTTATAAGACACCAGAGGATTCACACTGGAGAGAAGTCATTTCAGTGTTCTGAATGTGGCAAAGCCTTTACAGTGAAGTCAAATCTCATCCAACACCAGAAGATTCACACTGGAGCGAAGTCAGTTCAGTGTTCTGAATGTGGCAAAGCTTTTATAACTAAGAATGAGCTTATCGCACACCAGAGGATTCACACTGGAGAGAAGCCATTTCAGTGTTCTGAATGTGGCAAAGCTTTTACACATAATGCAAACCTCATCCGACACCAGAAGATCCACACTGGAGAGAAGCAATATCAATGTTCTGAATGTGGCAAAGCTTTTACAGGCAAGAGCCAGCTTATCATACACAAGAGGGTTCACAGTGGAGAGAAGCCATATAATTGTCCTGAATGTGGCAAAGCTTTTTCGGTGATGTCAAGCCTCATCCAACACCAGAGGATTCACACTGGAGAGAAGCCATATCAATGTCCTGAATGTGGCAAAGCTTTTCCAGCCAAGAGTAATCTTCTCATACACAAGAGGGTTCATAGTGGAGAGAAGCCGTATCATTGTTCTGAATGTGGCAAAACTTTTACATTGAAGTCAAATCTCATCCGACACCAGAAGATTCACACTGGAGAGAAGTAATTTCAGTGTTCTTAATGTGGCAAAGCTTTTACACAGAATGCAAACCTCATCCGACACCAGAAGATTCACACTGGAGAGAAGCCATTTTAATGTTCTGAATGTGAAAAATATACAACCTCTATAAGCTTAAGCTGAGTATAAAAGAAAGGGGGTGTACCATTGTCCAATATATAAGAAATGGGAAAACTAGGAGATCGGTCCCCCAAGACCAGAAGAAATAGACTGTCTCGGTACTGGCTCAGTTAGCATAAATTTCAAGTTGTATAATAAATAAAAACATTTATTAATACAGAATTAAAAACACATTGTCGGATACATTATAAAATGCATGATAACAATTCATGTATATGACCAGCATAATAGTCCCTTGAGAGGGAGGATCACATCGGGATAGTTGTTCATGGATAACATGTCTCAACTAGTTTTGCGGCCTGAATATTGTGTTGTCAGGAGAATATCTGCAATTTGATTAACAAGCAATCAATGTCATAACATTTACAAAATATGCACAGTTTATTAAGTTAACATACAAAGAAAAATACATAAAGAGTGGAAAAGGAGAGCGATGTTGCTTACCTGCAACCCAGGTCCAATCAGAGCAGAAGCGCCACCAGAAGTTCCTCCACGGCAGCTAGAGGGGACGTGCAAACAATGGACGTATTTATAGATTGTATAATGGTAATATATAGATGGATGTATAAACTACACACATAAGGAAACAGTAGCCAAGAATTAAGTGGAAAAAAGGGAAAGAAGAACAAAAGAGGGCACGCGCCGGCATGTTAGCCTGCTGGACATCATATGACGTCCAGTCAGGGTAACAGAACCAGTCTGGCCGTCATTCTGCTATAGGCGGGCGGGAAGTGGTTAAATAATCCCCAACCCGGCGACACAGATAACACCAGCCGTCGCCGGCGTATGACGTCACATGGTCAGATCTCCCGCACGGCGCGCATGTGCGCTCGTCAAGCGTCCACAGGGCAGAGACCCAAGCCAAGACGTGCACAAGTGGGGAGGGCAGTCCCACAGATGTCGGGACTAATCCTCCCACCAGGGAGATCACCAAGTCACCGGGGGGGGCAGTGAAGGCGCAAGGGACATCTGGTGGTGTCCTAAAAAATTACAGTCCTGCAACATGGCTCTGATAACAAAGGGCAGTAATAACATAGATATAAATACATAAAAGGTAATTGTTGGGATACAAAATTATATATAATGGCAAAAAACTTTTATGTTTTTATAATTTTGTATCCCAACATGTACCTTTTGTGTATTTGGATCTAAGTTATTACTGCCCTTTATCAGAGCCATGTTGCCTGCCTGCTATTTTTTTTAGGACACCACTAGATGTCACTTGCGCCTTCACTGTCCCCCCCGGTGACTTGGTGGTCTCCCTGGTGGGAGGATGAGTCCTGACATCTGTGGGACCGCCCTCCCTGCTTGTGCACGTTTTGGCTTGGGTTTATGCCCTGTGGCCGCTTGACGAGCGCGCAAGTGTGCACGTGCGTGACCTCTTCGTGCATGCGCTGTCCTGGTGATGTCATATGCCGGCGATAGCTGGCATTGTTTGCATCACCGGGTTGGGGATTATTTAAGCAGCTAGCCTGCTTGAGAGTGCCGTGGACGTGGGTTCCAGGGCCTGTGCTCTGCTAATATACCATCGGTAAGTATCCCTTCTTGTACACGGCCACTTTGCTCCGCTATGCGGAGCTTGATTTGTCTCTCTGATCAATCTTTTAGTATCTCTCTACCTCATAGGATGCATTAGCTGGTGTGTGTTTGTGTGTGGTCGTGGTGCTCTATCTGTGAGAAGGAAATTATAAAAATGTATTTTGGGTACAGTGTTGCATGTCTGCGCAATTCTCATTCAAAATGCGACAGTGCTGAAAGCTGAAAATTGTCTTGGACAGGAAGGGGCGAAAGTGCCTGGTATTGAAGTGGTTAAGCAGCTAGCCTGCTTGAGAGTGCCACGGACATGGGTTCCGGGGCCTGTGCTTCGCTAATATACCATCAGTAAGTATCCCTTCTTGTACACGACCACTATGCTCCACTATGCGGAGCTTGATTTGTCTCTCTGACCAATCTTTTGGTATCTCTCTACCTCATAGGATACATTAGCTGGTGTGTGTGTGTGTGGTTCTCCTGTGGTGACCACCACCCCTGCTAACCCCTCGCAATACCAAGGCACTTTAGCTGGGTTCTGGCGGTTATGCACTGAGACCCCCAGTTACTTTACATACCCCCTTTTTTTTTTCCTCCTTTGCTTTTTTTCTCCTCCCTCTTTCCCCTTTCCTCCCTCCCTTTTTCTTTCTCCTCCCTTTTTTACCCTTCTCTTCCTTTCCCCCTCCTTTTTTCCTTTTTTATTTTTTCCTTCTTCTTTTCTTTTCATCTTTTTCCTTCCCCCGCTTCTCCTTCCCTTTCCTTTTACTCCCCTCTCACTTCCCTATTCTCCCCCACCACTTCTTTCTTTCTCCCTTTCCTCTCCTCCTTTCTTTTTCCTTTTTCCCACTTTTTTGTTCTTCCTTCCCCTTTTTTTTCCCCTATCGTCTTTCAGGACAGCCACCTGAGAGAGCTTGGCTCCTCCCCTCTGTAGGAAACACCTGCGCCAGCTTGCTATAAATTTCCTCCTCCCCTGCTGCTCCTCAGTTATTTGTGTTTCCTCCAGGAGGGGAGACACCTTTTTTGGAACCAGCCAGAAAGAGTCAGGATTACCAGGGGGTATGGGCTCAGGCGAAAGATACATGTCCACAAACGAAGCAGCAGCGGCTCCTTCTGGACAAACAGACCAGGTAACTAACCTGGGGAGACTGCCGCCCCTGCATCCCTGAGTGCAAGCGGAGGTCAGGGGGGTTTCCTTCTCAGCTCCGAGTGCGGAGCACAGGTACAGGTCCTGCCGTTCCATACCTCCAGCGGCGTGTGGCGCTCTCAGCGCGGAACACGCTGGGTATAGGAGACCGGCGTTGTCAGTGACGGGCGACGTCACATCCGACAAAAGGGGCGTGTACTTCCGGGTTCGCGGTTTCCGGTTCCGGCCGCGAATCATGAAAAGGAGGCCAGGCATGGGCTAGGAGAGGAGCTACACATGCTGTAGTGTCAGCTAAAGCTCCGGTGGTGACACAAGCATGTCGGACGCAGAAGGTAGAGACCAGACTGCTACGACAGAGACCAGCTCCAGCCATGTAAAGGTAAGGGGAACCTGGGGAGGACCTCCCCTGGCCTATATCAACCACCCATCCCCCTCCCCCTCAAGGGTTCAGCAAGGGGGGGGTGGGTAGGTCCCTCCTGTGTCAGAGGGTTATTTTTCATTGGGCCCCTAGTGTGGTAAGCCCATATGAAAGACGCTGTGCACCTGCATGCTGCAGGAAGCTTATGTCAGTATTAATATGTGTGGGGTTTCTCTTTATGTCTTTTCAGAAACCTGACAAGTCCAAGCCCTCTTATAACTCAAAAAGGAGGTGCCCTTCTTGTAAAAACACACTAAAAGATTCCTGGGGGAAAGCATTATGTAAGGAATGTATTCACAAGTTGGTGCAAGAACATTCCACAGAGCAGGGCAGTGATTTAGCGGCATCTGTCAAGGAGCTATCAAGTACCTTTGTAGCCTTTAAAACCCTTTTTGAAGGGTTCCAGATCCCTCAACTGCAAACTGCCCCCCCACCAGTACTACCGGTACTAGGAAAAGCACAGGCACTACCCTCCACTAGTGCCGGTCCTTCAGTTACTCCTAGAGAGGAGGCAGAGGACGAGCCTGACAGCACAGCGTCCGGCTCCCAAGAATCTGAGGGTGAAACACTGGAAGGGGATTCCAGAAAACCCTCCAGATACAAACTCTCATTAGAAGAGGTAGACCAGCTGTTGGGAGCCATTCATACCACGCTGGGTATACAGACGGAAAAGAAACCTTTATCCCTGCATGATCAGATGTACGAGGGTTTAGGAGAACAAGAAAAGAGAAATTTTCCTGTTCATGACGTCTTAGTAGAGGCAATTAAGAAAGAATGGCAGGAACCTGAAAGGAAACCATTCTTCTCTAAAGCCTTAAAGAGACGGTTCCCATTTTCAGATGATGAGTCATCAGTATGGAACAAAATCCCAAAACTAGACGCTGCCTTCTCACAAGTCTCCAGGCACACCGATCTAGCTTTTGAGGATATGGGGGTCCTTTCTGAAGCAATGGACAAAAGAATGGATACCCTATTAAAGAGGTCATGGGACTCCACAGTGGGAAGCCTAAAGCCAGCCATGGCGGTCACGGTAGTAGCCAGAAATGTAGAGTTTTGGCTGAACCGTATACAGGCACATATTGAGGAAGGTACTGCGAAGGAGCAGATTTTGTCCTCCTTTCCCACTCTTCTCAAAGGCATTGCATACATAGCAGATGCATCAGCAGAGCTGGTACGCATGGCAGCCAGATCCTCGGCTCTAGCCAATTCTACCAGAAGGGCCCTATGGCTAAAGACTTGGCAAGGGGATGCTGCATCCAAAGCCAAGTTATGCGGGATCCCGTTTACGGGAGACCTGTTATTTGGGCCAGGCTTAGAGAAAGTGTTAGACCGTACAGCGGACAAAAAGAAGGCTTTTCCGCTGAAACGGAAAGCACCCTGGGCCCAGCCTCCACAAAATAGAAAGAGGCAAAAGAGGGACACCAAGTCCTGGTTTTCAGTACCCAAGGCAACTAATCAAAAGAAACCTTGGGGTCAGCGAGGGAATAGCAAAGGAGGAGCAATATTTCCCCTCCTGAGCAGACCCGCAATAAGGACTGAAGTCCTCTCAGTGGGAGGAAGACTGGGGGCCTTCATCTCACAATGGGAAAAAAATATCCTCCAGTCAATACATCTTAAGGACGATAAGAGACGGGTATTCCCTAGAATTCTCAAAATTCCCCCCAAACAGACTGTACATCACCAAGCTGCCAAACAACAAGGAAAAAGCCAGAGGGTTAATGAGATCCATAGAGGACCTCAAGAAACAGGGTGTAATCATCAGGGTACCAGGGGCAGAAAGAGGTCAGGGCTTCTACTCCCATATATTTGGAGTACAGAAACCCTCAGGAAAGGTCAGGCCGATCCTCAACCTCAAACCACTAAATCTATCCATAACCTACAAAAGGTTCAGGATGGACTCCATATATTCAGTGAAGGCCCTGTTGCCTCCAAACTGTTATATGGCGTCGCTGGATTTAAAGGATGCATACCTGCACATACCCATACACCCAAATCACCAGAAGTTTCTAAGGCTAGCAATAGAAACAGGAAAAGAAACTGTACATCTTCAGTTTCAGGCTCTGCCCTTTGGCCTATCATCTTCGCCAAGAATCTTTACCAAGGTTCTGGCAGAAGCTTTGGCACCACTACGACTAAAAGGCATATCCATTATTGCCTATTTAGACGACCTTCTTCTGTTTGCAAGGACACCCGAAAGGTTATTAGAAAACCTCGAGTACACTCGGGTATTCCTAGAGAGTCTAGGTTGGTTGGTGAATGTGGAAAAATCAAGTCTACAACCCACGCAACAGTTAAAATACCTGGGTTATGTAATAAACTCGGTTCAGCAAAGAGTTTTTCTACCCGAGGAAAAGATAACAAAGATTCAAAGAGAAATAAAGGCAATACAGACCAGTATACCCTGTTCTATAAGAAAAATAATGTCAACACTAGGGTTGCTAACATCTGCAATCCCAGCAGTTCAGTGGGCAAACCTGCATTTCCGACCACTGCAAATGTTCCTATTAAAGATATGGGATCACAGGCAGGAGTCTCTGGATTTGCAGGTATCAATACCAGCAAAGGTAAAAAAGTCCTTATGGTGGTGGAGAAAGACAGAAAATTTAGACATAGGACGGCTATGGATCCTACCTATCTCCCGAATCCTAACCACAGACGCAAGCGGTGTAGGGTGGGGAGCACACCTGGACTCCCAGTTAGCACAAGGTGCTTGGGGGAGGGAAGAACGGACAAGATCGTCCAACTGGAAGGAACTGAAAGCGGTATGGTTCGCACTCCAGTCCTTCCAGAAGGAATTAAAAGGACATCATGTACAGATCAGATCAGACAACTCGTCAGTAATAGCTTACATAAGCAAGCAAGGGGAACCAGAAGCGGAGTTCTGTGGGCCCTAGCAGAAGAGATCCTGAGTTGGGGAGAGAAAAACATACTCTCCTTTTCAGCAGTACACCTAAAAGGAGACTTAAACAGAGTGGCAGACTTTCTCAGCAGGAAGAAAGTAAGAGAAGGAGAATGGGTGCTAAAACAAGAGGTATTCAACCAGATTGCCAAAAAGTGGGGAATACCTCAGGTGGACTTATTTGCTTCCAGAGAAAGCAGGAAAGTCCTAGCCTTCTTCTCCCTAAAAAGGGAGGAGGGAGCACTCGGGGTAGACGCATTGGCGCAGAAGTGGGCGTTCAGCAGATGTTATGCTTTTCCCCCACCAGTACTACTACCCGCAGTAATAAGGAAATTTCGTACAGAAGACACGTCATTAATCCTTATAGCACCTCACTGGCCCAGGAGACCGTGGTTCTCTATGCTCAAAGAACTAGCCATAGAGCCGCCTTGGTTTCTACCAATCCAAGAGGATCTGCTAACCCAGGGCCCAGTGCACTGTCCACAGGTGGGAAAGTGGAAACTAGCCGCCTGGTATCTGAGGAACAGCTATTAAGAGCCAAAGGGTTCTCAAACCGTCTGATAGACACACTGCTGAAAAGCAGGAAGGTTGAGACACGTAACATCTACCAGAAGGTATGGAAATGTTTTAATCGTTGGTGTACAGAGAACAACTTTAAAACACAAAGCTCAGTAGCAGTCCTAGAGTTTCTACAGAGTGGTGTAGACAAAGGACTAAGCCTCAGCACGTTAAAGAGTCAAGTGTCAGCACTGTCAGTTTACCAGGAGAGGAGTTTAGCCTCAAACCCCTGGATAATCAGACTCTTTAGATCCGTGAGCAGACAAAGGCCGCCACAAAACACAGCCTTTCCCAAGTGGGACCTGTCATTGGTGTTACAAACTCTGACAGCAGATCCCTTTGAACCATTAAAGGATTGCAGCCTGAAGATGCTGACACTTAAAGCAATCTTCTTGGTAGCAATTACTACAGCAAAAAGGGTCTGTGAGATGGAAGCCCTATCTATCAGACCCCCATTTTGCCAGATCTTTCCGGATCGTATAGTCTTCAAAATGGATCCGGGGTTTCTACCTAAAGTGGCCTCAAAATTTCACAGGGGTCAAGAAATTGTATTACCATCATTCTGTCCGAATCCTTCTCAGGAGAAGGAAGTGAAATTTCATAGTTTAGATGTCAGGAGATGCATCCTGCATTATTTAGAGGCAACAAAGTCAATCAGAAAGACGGAGTCTTTATTTATTTTATACACTGGAGCCAGGCAAGGGCACAAGGCTTCAAGGAGTACAATAGCCAGATGGTTAAGGGAAGCCATAGAGCAGGCTTACAAAATAGGGGGTATGCAGATCCCAGAAGGAATCAGGGCACACTCCACAAGGGCAATGGCAGCGTCACAGGCAGAGAGAGCTGGAGCGACGCCGGAACAGATTTGTAAAGCGGCAACATGGTCCAGCTTTGCCACTTTTGTAAGACACTATAGAGTGGACTTATGGTCAGCTAAAGATCAGACCTTTGGACGTAAGGTCTTACAAGCTGTGGTCCCGCCCTAGGGGTAAGTGCTCGGTTATCCTCTCAGGTGGCTGTCCTGAAAGACGATAGGGGAAAAACGAAGTTACTTACGGTAACGTTCTTTCCGGGAGTCTTTCAGGACAGCCGGGTACCCACCCAAATGTATATCAAGTATGAGGTTTCCTTACAGGAAATGTGATATAAATTATTATATGTGTATCATATGTTTCTTGTGTCTCCCCAGCAAACTGGAGGTGCTCTTCAAAGAACTGAGGAGCAGCAGGGGAGGAGGAAATTTATAGCAAGCTGGCGCAGGTGTTTCCTACAGAGGGGAGGAGCCAAGCTCTCTCAGGTGGCTGTCCTGAAAGACTCCCGGAAAGAACGTTACCGTAAGTAACTTCGTTTTTTTCCTTCTTTCACTTATTTCTTGGCTACTGTTTCCTTATGTGTGTAGTTTATACATCCATCTATATATTACCATTATACAATCTAGATATACGTCCATTGTTTGCATGTCCCCCCTAGCCGCTGCGGGGGAACCTCTGGCAGCGCTTCTGCTCTGATTGGACGTAGGTTGCAGGGAAAGCAACATCGCTCTCCTTTTCTCCTTTTTATTTATTTTTCTCTGTATGTTAACTGAATAAACTGTGTATATTTTGTAAATGTTATGAAATTGATTGCTTGTTAATCAAATTGCAGATATTCTCCTGACGAAGCAATATTCAGGCCACGAAAGTAGTTGAGACATGTTATCTGTGAACAACTATCCCAATGTTATCCTCCCTCTCAGGGGACTATTATGCTGGTGTCACGTACCTGACGGTAGAGCCTGATATGCAGAGGACGGCTCTCTTACACCTCTGACTCGAGGCCCCCTGGTAGAGCAGACAGGAGGCGCAGGAGTGCAGAGTCACACGAGTGCCTGATGGGTCGCAGACAGTTCAGCAGGACTTCTCCAGGCAGTAGAGAAGGCGAGGTACAGGCAGGCCGGGTTATACACTGGTGGACACGTCAGGAGCAGGTGCGGAGGCAAAAGCGTAGTCAGGATGCAGGACAGATCGGTAATGGTGGATCCCCCATCCTGGGTGGGCGTCATATGACGTCCTCCCATTCCCGGCCACCTAGGGGGCGCGCGCTCGCCGCCGGCGTCGCTCGGGACCCAGTGCACGTGCCCGGTGGCCGCGATGTCCGCCGGGCACCCGCGATTGCCCGTTAAAATAGCGGGACCGTGGAGCTGTGTGTGTAATGATGGGGTGTAAACACACAGCTCCACTTCCTGTCAGCGGTGAGGAGACCGATCATGTGATCCCAGTATGGAGGAACACCGATCGGTCTCCTCCCCTTGTAAGTCCCCTCCCCCCACAGTTAGAATCACTACTTTAGGGAACATATTAACCCCTGCAGCACCCCCTAGTGTTAACCCCTTCCCTGCCAGTCACATTTGCACAGTAATCAATGCAATTTTATAGCAACGATCGCTGTGTAAATGTGAATGGTCCCAAAAAAATGTGTCAAAAGTGTCCGAAGTGTCCGCCGCAATGTCGCAGTCATGAAAAAAAAAATCGCAGATCGCCGCTATTACTAGTAAAAAAAAAAAAATGCAATAAATCTATAACCTATTTTGTAGACGCTATAACTTTTGCGCAAACCGATCAATATACGCTTATTGCGATTTTTTATTTTATTTTTTTACCAAAAATATGTAGAAGAATACGTATCGGCCTAAACTGAGTAAAAATTTTTTTTTTTTATAAAAAAATGGGATATTTATTATAGCAAAAAGTAAAAAATATTGTGTGTTTTTTTTCAAAATTGTCGCTCTTCTTTTGTTTATAGCGCAAAAAATTAAAACCGCAGAGGTGATCAAATACCACCAAAAGAAAGCTCTATTTGTGGGGAAAAAAGGACGTTAATTTTGTTTGGGTGTAACATCGCACGACCGCGCAATTGTTAGTTAAATCAACGCAGTGCCGAATCGCAAGAAGTGCTCTGGTAAGGAAGGGGGTAAAAATCGCCCGGTGCTGAAGCGGTTAAATAGCCTGTTGGGCACCAAACGCTGTCACAGGGTGGGCACGCCGACGCGCACACACAGACGCGTGCAGGCGCACCGGCAGTATTCTGACTGAGGAAACAGGCCGTCTTTGATTGTCATCTTGTTTACTAGCATGCCCTTCTGGACAATGCGCGCAAATGCCATGGGGTTCTGACGGGCTGAGGTCACAGGTCTTCTTCTTCGGCTGTCATCTTGGGTATCGGCTAGCCCTTCCTGACAGCTGGTGATCTACATGGATTGTTATCATGCATTTTACAATGGATCCGACAATGTGTTTTTTTTATTTTGTATTAATAAAATTATTTATTTATTATACAACTTGAAATTTATGCTAAATAATAGAAATGTGCACACTGAATTTTTTTTTTTTGTCCGAAAAATAAAATTTTTTAGTTACTCCCGAAATTCATTTTTATTAATTTTTTTTCGTTAAAAAATGCATTCGTCCGAAAATCCGAAATAATTAAGGTCGAATCTGTCATTGAAGGCTTATGGTGTCTGTCGAATGTTCTAAGAAGATTCGACGGAGCAGCTAAACTGTACGACGCCGCAATCGTACATTTCCGGTCGAATGTTGCGCCTACAAGCTATAGTAGAATTCTAATGTTGTATGACACAAGTAATAATTATATTTATTAATTATTATTACTAGTCAACCAACATTAGAATTCTTCTATAGCCTATGGGCGGAGCATTTGACCATAAATGTCCGCTCGCGCCGACTGCTTCGTCGAGTCTTCATGTCGAATCTTTTCTCTCCATGTGGAATAATCTTGGACTAATAGAGCTAGGTTAGGCACATTCGACCACAGGTTCGATGGACACAGATCGCTATTGTCAGCGTGATGTCGAATCTCTTATCTATATCCAACTGTTATCACAATGAAAACTAAAATAAAGCATTTGTTTATGTCGGATCTTTCAGTTTTCGGATTCTGCACGTTCGATATCGTTTGTTAAAATGATAACGAAAATACCCCGAAATTCGGACGAAAACAATTGCACATGTCTACTAAATAATAGACATGTGCACAACAAAAAAATTTGTTTATTCTCGTTTTGTTTTTTTTCGTTTCCGTTGATTCGTAACGATTCGTACATTCGTAAGTCCTCGGTGTTCATATTCGTAACGATTCGTACATTCGGAAGTCGTCGGTGTTCGTATTCATAACGATTCGTAAGAGTTATTTTTTCGTTGATTCGTTTTTTCGTTAGTTTAATTTTCGTTTATTCGTTTATTCGAAATTCGGACGCATTCGTATTTATTCGTACATTCGTAACATTCGTAGATTTGTAATCGGGGCATAATTAATAATTTTATGTAATGTGTATGCTATTATTACATTTTAATAATTTACGAATCGAAAAAAAAAAGTTACGAATTGAAAAAAAAAAGTTACGAATCGAAAAAAAAAGTTACGAATCGAAAAAAAAAAAATTACAAATGTAAGATTTTTTTCGTTCAATCTATTCGAAGCACGTTAAGCAGCGCCATTGTAAGGGACACGGAAAATTACCAATTCAACAAAAAAAAAAAGTATCGAATGTACGAATTTTTTCGTTCATTTTCGTTGTTCCAGTTTTAGTTTTTTTCGGATTTTCTTCATTCGTACATTCGTTGTTTCTAACTAGTTTTTTTTTTTGGATTTTCGTTGTTTTTCGGATTCATTCGATTCAAACGATTCGTTAATCGGATTTGTACGATTCGAACGATTCGTTATTCGGATTCGTTCGATTCGTTCATTCGTACGAAAATGAACGAACGAAAAAAAAAGAAACGAATTGCACATGTCTACTAAATAAGCCAGTACCAAGATAGTCCATTTCTCCCTGTCTTGGGGGACTGGTTGGGGACCTATATCCTAGTTTTCCCAATGTTCTGATGTTCTGAATGTGAAAAGCTTTTACAGTTAATGCCGGACTAATCTATCACCAGAGGATTCACAAACTTCAGCTGCAGAGAGGAAACTGTGGAAGAAGAGGGGATATTGAAAGGGTTGTGGCTGTCCCATTAGTTTCATAGCATTAATGTCATCCCACAAGCCAGGGAAGAAGTGAAAAGATAAAAAACTAAAATCTGGGAGAAAACTGGAATGTGACGATCGGAGGCATTGACTTGTGTCCATCAGACACACACCTAGAAGGCTTTGAATTTTGTACCTTTCCATATTTTTCTTTCAGATAAGCACCATCAGTGCTGCACTGTTTTCCTCATGATTCTCATATTTTTCTTTTTTTTTTTTGTCTTCTGGGAATTTATAGGGATTTGGGATGTTTAGAGGGTTAGGTAAGTGGGCGGGGCTGGTATTAATGAGGGGCGTGTCATATGTTAATCAGTTTCTTAGCATAGATGATATAAATTGTATAAATATATCCTTGAAATGTAAACAATCTCTCTCTTTTCTTCTGTTGTTAAAGTGTCACATATATATATGATTAATAAAGTTGGATGATATTTTCACAATCCCGTGGTCTGGATTCTTCTACAACACATCCCCCCAAAGATGTAATCTTCCAGTTCTAGGAGTCTGGTGGAATGGGTGAGAAGCTGATTGTATGTCTTAGGTCCCTTGTACTTGGGGGGGTCCAGCCCCTGTGTGTGCAATGCTGGCGTTATAATACACCTGGCGGGCACAGGTACAGCGCCCAGCCCCCGCTGCCTGCAGCCTGTCAAAGTCTTCACTACAGCTGGACCGGGATAAATGCTGCACCACATTTACCTCGTGTTTAGGGCGCTCTGCGTTCAGGGAGAAATGTCCGTCATCCTGATCAGACAAAACATAAAGAGGGAGAGGATGTCTCTGTGATTGTGAGAAGACTAGAAGTTCTTCTAAGACGATTGATCACTGAAAAGGTCATCTCTCCTGCAGATGGTGATGAATTAAGGACTGCTCAGATCATAAAGGAGCTACTTCCCCATCCCCCTATGTCACCTATCTGAAGCATTCCACACGCCATTCACCAATGGATAGCACCCTTCCTAGAATGAGATTATGAGGAGAGCACCCTTCCTAGAATGAGATTCTGAGGCAAGCGCCCTTCCTAGAATGAGATTCTGAGGAGAGCACCCTTCCTAGAATGTGATTCTGAGGAGAACACCCTTCCTAGAATGAGATTCTGAGGAGAGCACTATTCCTAAAATGAGATTCTGAGGAGAGCACTATTCCTAAAATGAGATTCTGAGGAGAGCACTATTCCTAAAATGAGATTCTGAGGAGAACACCCTTCCTAGAATGAGATTCTGAGGAGAACACCCTTCCTAGAATGAGATTCTGAGGAGAGCGCCCTTCCTAGAATGAGATTTTGAGGAGAGCACCCTTCCTAGAATGAGATTCTGAGGCAAGCACCCTTCCTAAAATGAGATTCTGAGGAGAGCACCATTCCTAAAATGAGATTCTGAGGAGAGCACCCTTCCTAGAATGAGATTCAGAGGAGAGCACCCTTCCTAGAATGAGATTCTGAGGAGAGCACCCTTCCTAGAATGAGATTCTGAGGAGAGCGCCCTTCCTAGAATGAGATTCTGAGGAGAGCGCCCTTCCTAGAATGAGATTCTGAGGAGAGCGCCCTTCCTAGAATGAGATTCTGAGGAGAGCGCCCTTCCTAGAATGAGATTCTGAGGAGAGCGCCCTTCCTAGAATGAGATTCTGAGGAGAGCAAAAAAGTGTAAAAAATAAAAGATAAAACCATCATTGTTGAGTCCATCAGTGGTGAGGAGAAGGACAAAGATCCACTCTTGCTATCCAGCGATGGCTGATCTCACCCGATGGTCCAGCGCAGCGCATCCTGTCTCCATGGAGACACTGCGGGAATCCCGTCTTAGCTGAGGAGGACGGGCCACCCGTCACCTGACCGCGCCCCCCTCTGACGCAAGGGGAAACCCAGGCTTCCCCAGTGACATACGGGTGACCCTGCCCCCCTCTGATGTAACGGTAACCTGTGTTACATCAGAGGGGGGCGGGGTCACCCGTACATCACTGGGATCCAGCGATGGCTGATCTCTTCTGATGACGTCAGGCTTCCCCAGTGATGTACAGGTCACCTGCGTGTCACTGGGGAAGCCCGGGTTCCCCCTTGCGTCAGAGGGGGGCGTGGTCAGGTGAAGGGTGGCCCCCGTCCTCCTCAGCTAAGACCTGTCAGGCCGGGATTCCCGCAGTGTCTCCATGGAGACAGGATGCGCTGCACTGGACCATCGGGAGAGATCACCCATTGCTGGACCCCGGAGAAGAGATCAGCCATCGCTGGATAGCAAGAGTGGATTACCACCGCTGGAATCTTTTTTTATTTATTTTTTATTTTTAATAAAGGACTTTTCCCAACGGTGTCTGTGTGTTTTTTAACAATCTTTTACACTTTCTTTGTGAAATAGTAGGGGTACTTTTGTACCCCCTTACCATTTCAAACAGGGGGTCCCCTTGTTAAAGGGGGCTTCCAGATTCTGTTAAGCCCCCCGCCCGCAGACCCCCACAACCACCGGCCAGGGTTGTGGGGATGAGGCCCTTGTCACCATCAAAATGGGGACATGGTGCTTTGGAGGGGTCACTGACCCCCAAAGCATCCTCCCAATATTGAGGGCCTGTGGCCTGGTACGGTTCAGGAGGGAGGGGGGGGGGGCATTAACTGTAAACTATTTGTCACATTCTGAACATTAAAATGGCCTTTCTCCAGTGTGAACCCTCTGGTGAGTGTTAAGAGCTGACTTCTGTGCAAAAGCTTTGCCACAATCAGAACACTTGTATGGTTTTTCTCCAGTGTGAATCCTCTGGTGTATGATAAGATTTGACTTCACTGTAAAATCTTTGCCACATTCAGAACACTGATGTGGCTTCTCTCCCGTGTGAATCAACTGGTGTATGGTAAGCTCTCTCTTGGTTGTAAAAGATTTGCCACATTCAGAACACTGATATTGGTTGTAAAAGATTTGCCACATTCAGAACAGTGATATGGCTTCTCTCCAGCGTGAATCCTCTGGTGTACAATAAGGCTTCTCTTGGTTGTAAAAACGTTATGACATTCAAAACACACCGACAGATTCTCTCCAGTGTGAATCCTCTGGTGTATGATAAGATTTGCCTTATGTGTAAAAGTTTTGTCACATTCAGAACACCGATATGGCTTCTCTCCAGTGTGAACCCTCTGGTGTATGATAAGATTTGACTTCACTTTAAAATCTTTGCCACATTCAGAACACTGATGTGGCTTCTCTCCCGTGTGAATCATCTGGTGTATGGTAAGCTCTCTCTTGGTTGTAAAAGCTTTGCCACATTCAGAACATTGGTATGGTTTCTCTCCAGTGTGAATCCTCTGGTGTATGATAAGGTTTCTCTTGGTTGTAAAAGCTTTGCCACATTCAGAACATTGGTATGGTTTCTCTCCAGTGTGAATCCTCTGGTGTATGATAAGGTTTCTCTTGGTTGTAAAAACTTTATGACATTCAGAACACACCGACAGATTCTCTCCAGTGTGAATCCTCTGGTGTATGATAAGATTTGCCTTCTTTTTAAAAGTGTTGTCACATTCTGAACACTGATATGGCTTCTCTCCAGTGTGAACCTTCTGGTATGTGATACATTTTGCCTCCATTGTAAAACCTTTGTCACGTTCCAAACAAGAAATATCTTCTGAAATGACTCCTCCTATATATACATGGGTTGGACTTTACTATAAAGCCATTGTCACTTCCAGAACACTGAAATGACTTCTCTCCTGTTGTCCTCTGAGGCTGGATCAATGTTGAAGAGGATCCAAAACATTTATGACGTTTAGCACATGGATATATATCTCATTTGCCATGTGACTTCCTTTTATTGATGAAGACCAACATGACCAAAATCTTGGTTCCTCAATTCACCTGTGCAGAAAAAAATAGATTCAAGAGTTCAATAAAGTTGCTTCCCTTTTTTAACATTTATTATTAACTGCTTCCCGCTCGCCCTATTGTAATATGATGACAAGAAAAAAAAAAAAAAAAAACCTATGGTTGGGACTTTGAGTAGAACACCACTCTCACCAAAGTTTGAATGAAAATTATTATAAATTTTATTGATAAAAAGGTATAAAAGTCATCTAAGATGTCCGATAGCAGGATGCACAATACACAATATGCATGACAGTTTAAATCACATGACAGAAAAAATTATACAAAAAATAACATAATAATAAAAGACAACGTATCACAAAAAAATATGTACAAAAATACGGTACTAGTTCTCTCCCGGAGGTATGTGACCCCCGAATACTCGACGCGTTTCCAGTTACCCGAATATGGGAACCTTCGTCAGGAGTAGGGAGTTAATTCTATCTGAGAAGTACCTGTCGCTCTAAGAGATGCAAAAGAGAAAGGAAAACCATGAACAGGGGATTTGTTACCACTATTAGGCATAAGTCAAAATATCAAAAAGAATCCAGATATTCTAGAAAAATAATTTGTGTACAAGATATTATTACAATTAAATCACAGCAAGTCATAGCATTAACATTGCACATATATATAGCTGTACTTGCAGAGTAAACCCTACTGGATATGCTATGCGATATGTCAAAGATGTATATATTACCACGTACCACATTTGAGTCGATATTTGTGGGCCGATGGATTGTATTCCAACGGGGGAGGAGGAAGGAGCATGCGCCCCCCAAGTGCGGCTATTGTAATATGATGGCCAAACAGGAGCCATATTGTTCTGGGAGGATGTCATATGACGTTGTTCCCAGAATGTATCTCGCATGGCTCCGCAGGGCCAAACTCTGGTGCAGTCTGTCACCCGCTGATGACTGATCAGTATACCGGCCCACTGCCAGTACCATGTGATTGCTGTGACCAATCACAACAGATAACATGACGATTGTAAAAAAATTAATGGCTATGATTCATGCCATTCATTGTGTACAACTGTGTTACTCGCGGTGATTGGTCACAATGATCACATGGTACAGACAGGGCCAATCATGGCCCATCTGTACCATGTGCGCTAATCGCAACAATACATACTGAATCTATATATTTCATACAGTAAAAATGCTTTCTATAACCAATCATAGTGTGTAAAAAAAAAAAAAAAATATCCTGATTACCTCCCCAGAGTATTGCAATGTTACTATGGTGACACTGTATTGCTCTAGTCACAGTATGTAAAAAAAAAAATGTAATTTTTTTTTTTTTAAATTATATTATATAATATAAAATATATATATATATATATATATATATATATATATATATATATATATATATATATATATATATATATATATATATATATATATATATATATATATACACACACACACACACACACAATTTACATACTGTCACCAGTCAGTGTCCCTGATCACCACCATACCAGTTATATGATTATACGATGATGCTGTACTGCAGTGGTGACAGCATGTAAAAAAATAAAATAAAATTATTTCTTAATTTTCCCAAATATTGTGACAACTACAACTTCATAAAACACACCATACCTCTTTCTAAATACCTTGGACTGTCTACTTTTCTCTAAAAGGGGCAATTGGGGGGAAAGGTATATTGTTCTGACATTACAGGGCCTTAAGAATGAGATTGGCCATCAGAACATTAAGGATTGATCGATTTTTAGGTATATCCCATAGTTTGTGGACTCTATGACTTTCCTACAGACTAAATAATATACACCGATTTGGGTTATTTTCACCACAGAAATGGAGCAGGATACATTTTGGCCTAAATATATGAAGAAAGATTATTTATTTGCAATATTTGGAGCATTCTATTGAGGTCTAGTCACCAACCCTCAGGAAGGATGTGCTGGAACTTGCGAGAGTCCAGAAAATGGCGACCAAGCAAATAAAGGGGCTGGAGGATCTCAGTTACGAGGAAAGACTACAAATATTAAACTTGTTCTCCCTGGAGAAGAGACACTTGAGAGGAGATATGATAGCAATATACAAATACCTCAATGGTGAGCTCAGTATAGGGTGGAAACCTTTCAGGTTCAGGGAGTATAAGAGGACACGGGGCCACTCAATGGCATTGGAGAAGTGGTTTAACCTTAAACTGCTTAGGGGTTTCTGCACTGTCAAGGCAGTAAGGACGTGGAACTCACTTCCACAATCGGTGGTGTCAGCAGGAAGTATTGATAGCTTCAAAAAACTCTAATGCCGCGTACACACGATCGGAATTCTCGTCGGAAAAAACTGACGGTTTTTCCGACGGAATTCCGCTCAAGCTGTGTTGCCTACACACGATCACACCAAATTCCGACGGTCAATAACACAGCGGCATAAAACACGTTCGACAGCACTATAAAAGGGAAGTTTAATGCTTCCGAGCATGCGTCGGAATTTTGCGTGTCGGAATTGCATACACACGATCGGAAAATCCGATAGAAAGGTTTTCCGTCGGAAAAATTGAGAACAAGTTCTCAATTCAAAGTCAGTCGGAAATTCCGACAGAAAAAGACCGTTGGGCATACACACGGTCGGGAAATCTGATGAAAAGCTCCCATCGGAAATTCCGATCGTGTGTATGCTGCAGTAGATGAGCATCTTAGTGAGCACATGATACAGGGATATGGGATATGATTTTTGGCATGAGCACACACACACACACACACAGGTTGAACTGGTATCTTTATTCAACCTTACCAACTAAAATATATATATATATATATATATATATATATATATATATATATATATATATATATATATATATAAACAAAGAAGGTGAAGGTGTTAAAGATAAGGGGTTTCAGGGATCACCTAAAGACAGGGTAGAAGATAGTCAGACAAATTGAGGTAGAGGGTTCCAGAGGATGGGAGAGGCTCTGAAGGAGTCCTGGAGGTGAGCATAGGAGGAGGTGACGTGGGAGCTAGAGAGTAGGAGGTCTTGTGAGGAGTGAAGAGAACGGTTTGGTTGGTATTTTGGGACAAGGTTAGTGATGTAGCTGGGGGGAAGAGTTGGAGGGCTTTGTAAGATGTTGTTAGTATTTTGAATTTTTAATAGACAAGGGATTGTCAAACAAAGTTGAGTTGAGTTGCCCTGGCATATTGCATCTCCAACAGGTAGGAAAGGTTATGGGGAAAATTTTTGTAAAAGAGTGGGGACTGTATACCATCTGGTGAGAATGTTATATCCGGACTCCTGGACAGTGCTGGGAAAGGAGGATTTGTGAGCAAAGAATAGAATATGAGCTCTTTCTGTCTGGGTGAATGTGTGACCCAAATCTCTTCCCATTTCAGAAGGATTGGAGTTGTGAAATTTTTGTTTTGATTGGTAAGGAAGTGATGATATGGAAATTGTGTGACCTGTCGGCTCACATCCTTGTGGGTCACCTGTGCTCAGTGTGGTAATGCTCGAGGATCTGCAGCCAACACAGACTGACTGAGGTCTTCTGGTTAAAAAGGATCCAATTACAGAGGGGCAGGTTGAGGCCCGGCGAGTTCAGTTTAGTGACAAGTTGCTGAGGAGTTGTTGTATTAAATGCTGAGCTAAAGTCAATGAACAACAATGAACAGCATTCTAACATCAGAGTCTTTCTGTTCCAAGTGGGTAAGGGCCAAGTGGAGGGTAGAGGATACTGCATCATCCGTGGAATGGTTTGGACGGTATGCAAACTGATATGGGTCCAGCGTGTTTGGAAGACTGGACTTAATGTGATGCACGACTAACCTCTCAAAGCACTTCATCATTATTGGAGTTAGTGCTATGGGACGATAGTCATTCAAACAGGGCACAGGTGTCTTATTTGGCACTGGAGTTATGGTGGTGGATTTAAGACACGTAGGGACAACCGCCTGGCTCAGAGAAATGTTAAAGATATCTGTAAGGACATCTGTCAGCTGTACAGCACAGTCTCTCAGTACACGTCCAGGTATGTCATCAGGGCCAGCAGCCTTCCGTCTATTTATCCTGAACAGGGTCTTCCTTACATCGGCTGGAGAAAAGCAGAGTGCCCAGTCATTTCGGCATATGGGTAGTTTTTGTGAAGGTATTTGGTTCTGCATCTTAAACCGTGCATAAAATTGGTTGAGTGCATCCAGGAGAGAAGTATCATTATCACTGGCCTGTGGCCGGGGCTTGTAGTTGGTGATGGTCTGGATGGATTGCCACAGGGCCTGTGTATCTTTGCTGTTGCTAAAGTGTTTATATAAGCTGCTTTATCTCCTAATCTGAATGCCTCATCTCTTGTCTTTAGCAGCCCACAAACCTCTGCTGTCATCCATGGCTTCTGGTTGGCACGTGTGGTGATAACCTTGGTGACTGTCGCATCATCTATGCACTTTTTGATGTAAGCAGTCACTGTTTCAGTGTACTCTTGTAAGTCTGTAGGATTGTTGTAAGTGGCTGCCTCTTTAACCAGTTGCCAACTGCCGTACACTGATATACGTCGGCACAATGGCAGCGGTGGGCAAATGGGCGTACCTGTATGTCCCCTTTAAGAGCCGGGGATAGCAGGCGCGCATGCGTACAGCGTGACCGTGCCTGCGGGACCGGCAGACTCAATGTCCGCCGGTCTCCCATCAATCGTGTCATAAAGACTCAGAACGGGGAAGTGCCTATGTAAACAAGACATTTCCCCGTTCTGCCTAGTGTCGTGACAGAGATCACTGCTCTCTGTCATCGAGAGCAATGATTGCCGTCATGTGACTTGAAGCCCATCCCCCCCACAATTAGAATCCTTCCCTAGGACACAGTTAACCCCTTCATCGCCCCCTAGTGGTTAACCCCTTCCCTGCCAGTGTCATTTACACAGAAATAAGTACATTTTTATAGCACTGATCGGATCGCTGTATAAATGACAATGGTCCCAAAATAGTGTCAAAAATGTCTGATCTGTCCGCCATGTCGCAGTCCTGACAAAAATTGCAGATCACCGACATTACTAATAAAAAAAAAAAATAATAAAAAATTATATAAAATCATTCCCTATATTGTAGACACTATAAATTTTGCACAAACCAATCAATATACACTTATTGTGTGTTTTTTTTTTTTTACCAAAAATATATGTAGAAGAATACATATCGGCCTAAACTGAGGAAAAAAAATGTTGTTTTATATATTTTTAGGGGATATTTATTATAGCAAAAAGTAAAAAATAATGTGTTTTTTTTTCTAAATTGTCAAAATTCTTTTTTTGTTTATGTGACGGATCCTGTATTCAAGGTGTCCGCTGTAAATGCTTCCTAAGTCCTGGAACATGAGTCCAATGGATCTGGTTATAGGAACCCCCAAGAATTAGACAGCACTAGTTCTTGAGGTACATCAGGAAATGCCTTATTTGACATTTCACACACACATATATATAGCCAGATGACTAAAAGCTAACCTAATTAGCAAGAGCTAATTATCTTAATCATTGACCCAGACTAGTTGACTGGCTGAAAAGACTTTTCAGGGTCAGACTTTAAGACTCCTAGTTAATTGGAATGACTATTCAACAGACATTAACATAAACATTAACACAGGGCTAATTAGCACAACAACATTGTGTGGAATACACCTTACAAGCCAGACCAGCCTCATTTACACAACAGACAGGTGGCTTGAGTTCATGACATTAGCATCTGACAGCTTGTGTCCCATTCAGTCTATTGCTAATGCCAAATGCATATACAGAGAGTGTGTCTTGGGGGGCCCGTAATCAGTTGGCAGGAGGCTCGCATGTAGTCCTCTTAAAAAGCCTGTGTCCCGGCTAGGTCTGTCACAGTTTATAGCACAAAAAAAACTGCAGAGGGGGCGTGGCTTGGCGGGAATGGCAGTTTAGCTTAGGAGCTCCGTGGAGATCCCGTCTATCTGCACTAATCGCACCCGAGAATGAACAAAAAATAGCCGGCACACATATCAGACCCGCTCCCGCCGCTCCTCAGCCACGAACTCCGGGCGAAAAATAGCGGATATCTTTAAAAACCAAGCCATCGCACTGCAGGTGTCAGCCGGAGGCAAGATGGCGCCGGTGCACGCTGACGAGGAGTTCATCAAGGATTCCCAGTCGGCGACGGAAGATACCAGCAGGAGAGGAGCACGCACAGATCATCCCATAACCTACGAGGACATGTCAGGCTTTGCCGCTGACATAAAGGCCTCCTTCTCCGTGGCTATCACGGATCTCAAAACGAGCTTCCTAGTCCTGCAGGAAAAGATGGCCGCCGTGGAGAACGTGGGTAAGCAGAGGGACAGAGGGATCTCTAGGCTGGACAAAGTGGTCAATACACATGCCATGCACTTCATAGAAATGAACCGACACTTAGAAGACCTCGACAATAGGGGGAGACGTAACAATATTAGGGTACGTGGTATACCCGAATCGGTCATGCCAGACCAAATCACCCTTGTGCTGCAAAGGGTTTTCAATTCCCTCCTAGAGCGTCCGGAGGAGACAGAAATTGAATTTGTCAGAGCACACAGAGCCAGAGGCCCAGACACGCTACCCCCCAGAGACATTATTTGTTGTCTACAGAACTTTACCCTCAAAGAGGACATCATGTTCAAGGCACGCAGAAATGAACAAATAGTCTTTAATGGGGAAAACATTAAACTTTTTCAAGACCTCTCACAGATAACACTGAAAAATCGCAGGGCTCTGCGACCTCTCCTGGACAAGCTGAGGGAAAAAGAACTATGCTACACATGGCGCTTCCCTTTTGCCCTGCTGGTCACTCATAACGGTAGGCAGCATATTTTACGCACGCCGGAAGATATCCCTGCTTTTTGCACTGCCCTCCAAATAGAGACAGTCGAACTGCCGGAATGGTACCAGGAGTTCACAGTACACATAGAGAAAGAAGCCCGATCCACTCCCTGTTGATGTCACCGGACAAGCCGCAATTTAAAAAGCAGAAACATGGCCGCCATGATGTGCATTCACCCGGCACCCCTAGGAACCGACCGCACTCGTCCAGAAATCTGATGGAAGACTGAGATCATTCGTTCCCCATTCTGCAATTAAGACGGCGAGCTGAGACACTGAGACTGGCGTTTAACCCCGGTACCCACAATAGGTCCTATGTTCCCAGGACACTTGTTTAACTCATAGCAGGTAAGACTGGATACCTGCAGGGTGACTGGATACCTGCTACTTGGACAAATAATTGGGGAGTTTGGGTCACACACCGGTAGGCTATAGAGACTGTGCAGTAGTTTGATTTGTCCCTACCCTGCACCGATTATGTCCACTCGCTAAGCATTGCTTGTTTAGGGCACTATGCAATTACACATGGCTTTTTAGAGAGACTGCCCTCACGGACTAATGCCACCCTATGCTGCACACGATCCATAGACAGGACCTCGGCTGGTGTGGTTTTGTATAGGTCGAGACTGAAACGGTACACCTCTCCATACCTGCGATGGACGATCCCCTGTCTTAGTCTCCATGAACCTAGTTACCTATGTGGGGCCTGCTTATTTTTTATTTTTTCTAGTGGACTCACCGGGACCCTTTTCTCCGCAAGGCGGACGTTTTTTCATTGCTTCATTTTTTGCTTTTCTATTTGTGTGTTCTATTTTTGATATTGTTCTCTCTCCCCACATTGTATGTGCAGATATGACATATGTGCATTTAGTATAAGCTTAATTCGGGCCGCGACCCGATTGTTCCGTAATACTTGATAGTTAATTGTAGACTTTTCAGTTCTGGTCTACTTTACACTGACACACACGTAGTTACAGCGTGTGTTGCGGTGTAATTAGTTGCTGTTCTCGCTAGGGGCTTCCCATAACCCCACAATAGTGTCATAAGGAGGGATATACATTGCCGCCTCCTGTGCACTAACTTGAACCCTATAGGACTGGTAGTACGTCCGATTAGGGAGTGACCTAATTCTCCTTCTCTCTTTACTTCTCATTTCTTCTTCCACTCCTCTTAGCTGCTTTTCTCTTTCCCCTGTACTTCTACTTCCCACCCAGGTGATAGACCTGCATTAAGACAGGTTCAGAAAATTGTTAGCCATTTTTAAGTAGGATTTACTAACAATAGATCTCTTTCAGGTTGAGCTTGCAATCCGAGACCACCATCTCTCTCTGAGTTCCAGAAATGGCCTACTCCGGACTGGGCCGTGGCCCCACCGTTATCTCCCACAACGTTAAGGGCTTGAATATACCCGAAAGGAGGACTTCTCTTCTCAGGGAACTTAAAAAAGGTAGGCCTAGCTTTGTGTTCCTCCAGGAGACACATTTTAAGACAGGTCACGTACCCAGACTTACAGACTCATACTTCACAGAAGCATACCACGCCACAAATGACACAACTAAATTGAAAGAAGTCTCTATTCTGGTGAGTAGAGACTCCAAATTCGAGATAACAGACAAACTCATTGATTCGGAAGGAAGGTTCGTTTTCCTAAAAGGATCATGTCAGGGAACCCCCTTGACTTTAGCTAGTGCTTACTTTCCCAAATCGGCTCAACTGTCATTCTGCCGAAGCCTGGTTAGCAAACTCCTAGGCTTTAGCTCAGGACGGTTGATACTAGGGGGCGATTTTAATATCCCCCTCAACCCACTGGAAGATACCTCTACAGGGACGACAGTAGTCACCTATAATACACTCAAGCACATTAAGCGGCTCTTACAATCTCTGCAGTTGGTGGACACGTGGCGATACCTACACCCGGGAGAGAAGGATTACTCCTTCTACTGGACCCCCCATAACAGGCATTCGAGGATAGATTATTTATTTGTTTCACAAAGGGATCTCCATTTTGTCAATGAGGCCCACATTGGGCTTCAGACTATATCAGACCACACCACGCGCCTATATCAGTCTCACTTGACCTTTTGGATTCACCCACCAGATCTAAAAGCTGGAGATTGAACGCCTCCTTCCTTACTGACATAATGCTACTACCAAAGCTTACTTCCTCACTTTCAGAGTTCTTCACCTGTGATAATGTGCAAGGAGCTGATGCACTGATGGTTTGGGGGGCCCATAAATGCCACATAAGGGGGGAATTAATACGAATGGGCGCACGCAAGAAGCGAGAACGAGACAGAGAAACAGCTGCCTTGACAGACAAAATCCGCTCCCTTGAGGCGTTACATAAACATTCTCTCACAGCTAATTCAGCCACCTCCCTACTGGAGGCTAGAAAAGCCCTTAAACAGATCCTAGAGGCCAGAGCCAGGAGATTTCTTTATTTTAGAAAGAAGATGTACTATGAACACGGGGACAAGCCGGGTAGGGTTCTGGCCAGGGCCCTGAGAGCCCAGGCTACTCGCAGCACAATTACAGGCATCAAGAATAAACTAGGTAAGATAGCTAGGGAAACAGAATGTATAGCTCAATACTTTCATGACTACTACACCTCTATATAATTTGCCACTACAACACAGGCCATCAGATGTGCAGCCCGACAGGACACAGGCAGTGAGGGACTATCTTAGAGAAGCAAACCTGCCCCATCTGACTGAGGAGGACTCCATCGCGCTTGAGGCTCCAATAACGGAGCTGGAAGTAAAGTTGGCGATTAAGGACTTGAAGAATGGGAAAAGCCCTGGCCCAGACGGGTTTAGCCCGATATACTATAAAACCTTCAAGGACATGCTATCCTTACCACTTATGAACGCGATAAACACTCTATCCTCTCGGAGGGAGATACCGGGTGATTTTCTATCGGCCTTTATCACGGTCATACCAAAGGAGGGCAAAGACCCGCTGAACTGCACCAGCTACAGGCCTATTTCCTTACTGAATCTAGACGTCAAACTTATGTCTAAAATTATTGCGAACAGACTGAAACCCCTGCTCCATAACCTCATAGGCCCGGACCAGGCAGGTTTTATGCCTGGGAGAGAGGCCAAAGACAACGTTACAAAATCCCTAAACTTAATTTATGCGGCCCACCAGCGAAAGATCGAGGGCTTTCTCCTGTCCACAGACGCGGAGAAGGCCTTCGATCGTGTAGCTTGGGATTATATGCTTGAGACGTGCAGACATGCGTGTCTGGGAACACACATGATGCCTTGGATCTCGGCCTTATACCATAACCCCTCGGCAAGGCTTAAGATTAATGGAACTCTGTCGGACAGTGTCGTGATAAGGAATGGGACAAGACAGGGCTGCCCCTTGTCGCCCCTTCTTTTTATCATCTCACTAGAACCGTTTATCCGGCATGTGCTTACGAACGCCTCCATTAAAGGGTTTCAAGTAGGCAAGAGGTCATATAAAGTGGCGGCATACGCTGATCTCCTTTTTTTCCTGACAGACCCGCATGTCTCCATTCCCTCCCTAATGAAAGAATTTTCGTCGTACGGTTACATTTCAAACTTAAGAATTAATTACTCCAAGTCGGAGGCAATAAATGTTACACTGGGGTTAGACAGCCTGGCGAGAGCTCAGGACAACAGCCCCTTCAAGTGGGAAAAGTTGGCCATCAAATATCTGGGGGTTTGGTTGACCCCCAGACTCACCTCGATTTTTGAAAGGAATTTCCCCCCACTCCTTAAGACGATACTAAAAGATTTGACAGTTTGGCAACCACCGTGTTTCTCGTGGTTTGGGAGAGTGGCAATATGCAAAATGACAATGCTGCCGAAGGTACTTTACCTCCTTCGCACACTGCCTGTTAAGATACCTCAAAGTTTCTTCAAAACACTGCACACAATGCAAATTACATTTATATGGGCACATAAACCCCCCAGACTGAAGTCTGCTCTCCTAACTAGACATAAAATCAAGGGTGGACTGGGCATTCCCGACTTCAAGGCATACCACCAGGCGACACATAGGACGTATTATTGACTGGTATTGCCAACACGAAGGTAAGGACTGGGTGGCGATTGAAGATGAGATGTGTACGATCCCCCTACAATTCTCGCCATGGATCCCGAGAGCTAGATGTCCACCATCAGTAAAAAGCCACCCCCTGGTAGGAGTCACACTAGATATTTTCCATACACTCACTAAAATCCCAAATTCTCTACATCCCTTGGCCCATTGACCCCATTACAAGATAACCCAGACTTTCCCCCGGGCGTAGGGACTAAACTGCTGACCTCCAGTGACTCTAAGAAACCCCTTCTGGCGTCACAATGCTTCACCAATGCACAAATTAAGGACTTTTCCACATTGAAGATAGACAATGGACTACCACACTTGCCTCTATGGGTTTATTTCCAATTACGAAGCTATATTCAGGGAGCCCAATGTAGGGAGTTCTTAACGAGAGATCTCACTGAGTTGGAGAGGACCTGTCTACAAGGAGAACAGGTCCAAAAGACCACCTCCTTGTCTTTTGAGTGGCTTCAAAATATAAAGTCAGATGAAGGAACTGGACTCAGGGAGAGATGGTCCAAAGATCTCGGATTCCAGATATCAGATGAACAATGGAACAGAGCATGCTTGCTGGCACACAAAGGTTCCCTCAACACAAGTATGCAGGAAACAGCTTATAAGGTACTAACACATTGGTATGCTACACCTGTGAAGATACACAAGTGGTATCCACAGTCAGATTTATGTTGGCGATGCAATAAAAAGAGGGGCACGTTGTTACATATTTGGTGGCAATGTGACCTTCGGACACCATATTGGTAAAAGGTAGTAGATGCTATAAGTCGAATCACGGAGACCAGAATGAAACTAGATGAAGCTTGCTGCCTACTGCACATATCAAACTTCTCTTTTAAAAAATACAAAACACTCGCTATCAAGACATTTACTGAATGCTGCTAATGCACTTATTCCAATCCATTGGAAATCAACATCTGTGCCCACAATTAAAGATTGGCTTGGTAAAATTTCCTTCATATGCGAAATGAAAAGGCCCATACACACGATGGTAAAATTTCCTTCATATGCGAAATGGACCAATGGAAGACTCGGTAGCTCAAGCTAATGAACAGGTGGAACGCTACCATAAAACCTGGTCTCCCTGGTTCGAGTACAGGCTCTCTCAAGAGTATATAGACTTAATGGCGTAATAGATATTTAACTCTCTCTGTATTATTAACAGCGGTTGATTGGTCGTGACTCTAGCACATACCTGAAAGAGACTCTAGATCTAGCTGAAAAAGGCTGCGAAAATCCCCCCTATTCTATTGTATTCTCTATCCTAACTCTTCTCTCACCTTTTTACCTCTCTCTATCCTTTATTTACAAGTGAATTGTATAGAAGTTTAGACCGCATTGCTGACAGGCTCGGACGACCTATCCCCTTTGAATGTTATCTCATCAGATTAAGGTCCAGATACGATGTAATTAATATGTATACTGTCTGGTTGATACTAAGGCCGAGTTAATGGCGCACTTCCCAATATGTGATATTCGAAACTCACGACTGTCCTTTTCTGTATGTAATACGATTTCCATGTGATTGCACATTTCATTTTCATTCAATAAACTTTAATGTTAAAAAAAAAAAAAAAAACTGCAGAGGTAATAAAATACCACCAAAAGAAATATCTATTTGTGGGGAAAAAGGGACGTCAATTTTGTTTGGGTGCAACGTCGCACGACCGCGCAATTGTCAGTTAAAGTGACGCAGTGCCGAATCGCAAAAAGTACTCTGGTCAGGAAGGGGGTAAAATCTTCCGGGGGTGAAGCGGTTAAACATGTTCCAGTCTGTGTGATGGAAGCAGTCCAGCAGTACTGGGGTAGCATTGTCTGGCCATACTATGATTTGTTTTATAACTGGTTTCACAAGTGTAAGCCGCGGTTTGTATGTTGGAATTTGCATAACAGAGACGTGATCTGAATACCCAAGGTGGGGGCGGGGTTCAGCCTTGGATGCATTTTTCTCTGTTGTATAAAGTCCAGGATGTTGTTTCCTTGTTGCGCAACAATAACAATGGCTGTGATCTCCCTCGGCAGATAAGACACTTCACAAACATAAACTCTACCAGCGATGCCGGAATTCAGGTCCATTGCAGGAATGCATTGTCACCTGACCTGGCTGCAACACTCATTAATAAATGTCTCATCAATAAATGAATAATCCACTTGCCAAATCCAACACCTATATACACCTTGCAGGTTTGAAGGAGTTTATGGGGGTTATGGATGAAGCCGGCAATTCTATTTCTCATAAAAGTGATCCGAGCAGCTGATTGGCCGCTGGATTGGTGTTTCTTGGGTTTACTGTGCTTACCGGAAGGGCCTGGAAAATGATACGACAGTTCACATGGCTGGTCACAGAGGTGAGGAGAGACCAGATCATCTCTGATCACCTCTATGATCACCTCTATGATCTAGGAGGACCAGAGAGATGTCATGACATCATTTCCAGTCTAGGATGGAGGTAACCATTTTTTTTTTTTTTTGAACATTTTGCTTTCAAAAGGTAGACCCCAGTTCTCTCCATAAAGAGGACCCGTCACCCTTTATTTCTATTAAAAGGGAGGATCACTTTCCTTATAATAGGAATAAAAATAATAAAACAAATAAAAAAAAAGGAACAGTAAAAAAAAAAGTAAACAAATAAAAATAAATAAATACAAAAAAAATTTTGCATGCAGAAGTGAACACATTCTTAAGTCGCGCACGCAGATGTAAATGGTGTTTGCGCCACACATGTGAGGTATTTCCGTAAATGTTAGAGTGTAGACATGTGCGATTCGGTTCGTAATGAATAGATTTTCATACAAATTTGTTAGTATTTGTACATTCGGATCAATTCGAACATCCGAATAGACTAAAGAACCAAAATACGAAAAACCACGAAATTACAAATAAGCAAAATATCGAACACGCGAAAATACGAACTTGCGAACGGACAAACTTACGAAAATACGAAACTCCGAAACAGTAAAAGAAAGAAAATGACATCGATGACGAATGATTTACATTTTGTATTTTCAATCCTTTGTCAGTTCAGAATTTCGTATGTTTTCATTTTAATTTGCGTGTTCGCAATTTTGTTTCTTCGTGTTCTCGAATCGTTCTTTGGAATGGGCAGTGTATTAGTGAGTGATGTATCTTAATATCTTTAGCCAATCAGCTTATCCCTTTTGTGTCGGAGTCGCACGACATTCCTGAATCTTTTTAGACTCAGTTGAGGAGGAGGCGGAGTCGGGTCTGGTGACTGGGGGAGGGGACTGTACAGGACTTATTAGAAGAGCAAGCCTCGGATTATTATTCTTTATTTTCTAAGAAAGTTACGAATCAGCGAAAAAGGCGATCGGACAAAAGTAACAATTACTAAATTACGAGTCGTGTACCGAATAAACAAAAATTATTATCTAACAAAATTACGAGTTTTGAATCAAAAAAAATGAGACGGAATTACGAATCATTTCGTATCAATGGAAATATAACTGTTCCGAAAATACGAACGAGTCCGAATATGAAACCTCGCGTCTTACGAAATTATGAATCGTTACAAATCAACCGAAATGTAAAGAAACACATTATTTTTTTTTGTTGTGCCCATGTCTATTAGAGTTAGACATGGGCGCCTTCCAAAAAAAAAAATGTTGGTTCATTCCGTTCCGTATTAAATCAAAATACAAATTGTGGTTACATTCGTAAACTTTTCATTAGAATAATGAAAGTTCGTTATGATGAATTTATCATTATGAGGGGTTCCCACCATCCCTGTGCTGTGCTGACTTCCTCTGAGTGATTGGTGAACAAAGTACCAGTCACGTTTCTGTTAATTTGGATCCAAAATTCGTTAACGAAATTTCGTATTTCGTATAAAATTCGTAAGCAAAGAAATTCCCATAGGGTTCCCACCATCCCTGTGCTGAGTTTGTGGGTCTGTACACCCGCTGTGCCCATTATGAGGGGTTCCCACCATCCCTGTGCTGTGCCCATTATGAGGGGTACCCACCATCCCTGTGCTGTGCCCATTATGAGGGGTTCCCGCCATCCCTGTGCTGTGCCCATTATGAGGGGTTCCCACCATCCCTGTGCTGTGCCCATTATGAGGGGTTCCCACCATCCCTGTGCTGTGCCCATTATGAGGGGTTCCCACCATCCCTGTTCTGTGCCCATGAGGGGTACCCACCATCCCTGTGCTGTGCCCATTATGAGGGGTTACCACCATCCCTGTGCTGAGTTCCCGGGTATGTACACCCGCTGTGCCCATTATGAGGGGTTCCCACCACCCCTGTGCTGTGCCCATTATGAGGGGTTCCCACCATCCCTGTGCTGTGCCCATTATGAGGGGTTCCCACCATCCCTGTGCTGTGCCCATTATGAGGGGTTCCCACCATCCCGGGTCTGTACACCCGCTGTGCCCATTATGAGGGGTTCCCACCATCCCTGTGCTGTGCCCATTATGAGGGGTTCCCACCATCCCTGTGCTGGGCCCATTATGAGGGGTTCCCACCATCCCTGTTCTGTGCCCATGAGGGGTACCCACCATCCCTGTGCTGTGCCCATTATGAGGGGTTACCACCATCCCTGTGCTGAGTTCCCGGGTCTGTACACCCGCTGTGCCCATTATGAGGGGTTCCCACCACCCCTGTGCTGTGCCCATTATGAGGGGTTCCCACCATCCCTGTGCTGTGCCCATTATGAGGGGTTCCCACCACCCCTGTGCTGTGCCCATTATGAGGGGTTCCCACCATCCCTGTGCTGAGTTCCCGGGTCTGTACACCCGCTGTGCCCATTATGAGGGGTTCCCATCATCCCTGTGCTCAGTTCCCGGGTCTGTACACCCGCTGTGCCCATTATGAGGGGTTCCCACCATCCCTGTGCTGTGCCCATTATGAGGGGTTCCCACCATCCCTGTGCCGAGTTCCCGGGTCTGTACACCCACTGTGCCCATTATGAGGGGTTCCCACCATCCCTGTGCTCAGTTCCCGGGTCTGTACACCCGCTGTGCCCATTATGAGGGGTTCCCACCACCCCTGTGCCCATTATGAGGGGTTCCCACCATCCCTGTGCTGTGCCCATTATGAGGGGTTCCCACCACCCCTGTGCTGTGCCCATTATGAGGGGTTTCCACCATCCCTGTGCTGAGTTCCCGGGTCTGTACACCCGCTGTGCCCATTATGAGGGGTTCCCACCATCCCTGTGCTGTGCCATTATGAGGGGTTCCCACCATCCCTGTGCTGTGCTGACTTCCTGGGTTTTTAATTTAGTACTTCGTACAGAATTCGTATGGATAAAAATCAGATTTCGGATTCATACGAATTTTCAAATCGTACGAAAGGAAATCGCACATGTCTAATTAGAGTGAGAGCGATAATTCTAGTGATAGACCTCCAATGTAACTCTAAACAGGTGACCTCCTGTAAAAAAAATGTAAAGTGTCCCCTATGGAGATCTGTAAGTACCGTAGTTTGTCGCCATTCCACGAGTTGTACACAATATAAAGTGTGACATGTTAGGAATCTATTTACTCGGCATAACATCATCTTTTATATTTTACCCCCAAAAAAGGATGGAAATGGGGCATTGAGGATACAGAGGGGCATTGTGGGGAATGGGGGGGGGTATACACTGAAGAGGGTGGGGACAGAGTGGTGGACGGAGGGCAGTGAGGAAACAGAGGGCTGTACAGGCGCCTTGAGGCGATTCAGTTCGCATTGTAGCGCTATACAAATTATTCATTCATTCATTCACAGAGGGGCAGTGGGGGCAGTAGTGGGACAGAGGGGATGGACAAAGGCCAGGGATAGGACAGAGTGCCGTGTAGGGACAGAGGGCTGGACAGGGGTACAGTGGGGGTGGGACAGAGAAGAGTGGGGGCAGTGAGGGGAGGCACGGGTCTTGACAGGGGGACACAGGGGTAGATGGAGGGCAGGGGGAACAGAGGGGTGGACAGGAGGTCAGTGGGGGGATGGGCGATGAATACCTGGCTGATGATGTCTGTAACGGAGGTTGATGTGGAGCTTCTCTGATGAGTCTTCTATGGTTGGGGTCCTCTCGGATGGTCCCTCTTGGCTCCTCTGATGAGTCTTCTATGGTTGGGGTTCTCTCGGATGGTCCCTCTTGGTTCCTCTGATGAGTCTTCTATGGTTGGGGTCCTCTCGGATGGTCCCTCTTGGCTCCTCTGATTAGTCTTCTATGGTTGGGGTCCTCTCGGATGGTCCCTCTTGGCTCCTCTGATGAGTCTTCTATGGTTGGGGTCCTCTCGGATGGTCCCTCTTGGCTCCTCTGATGAGTCTTCTATGGTTGGGGTCCTCTCGGATGGTCCCTCTTGGCTCCTCTGATGAGTCTTCTCTGGTCGGGTGACTTCTGACTCTTCCCAGCACGGTGACTGGACATGAAGGGGGAAATCTCTCCCAACTCTCGGCTTCTCTTCCTCCTGCTCACAAGTGTCCACAATCATCCGTGTCCCCGATGGAAGATGGAGGCTTCCTGTCCTGACTGAGAGGTGTGAGGGACGTTCTGTCTGCACTACAGATGTGGGAAGACTCCAATCACATTGTGAGCCAGCTTCCTCACAGGGGGCCCCTCCCATAGAGACGCCTCGGGCCACACTGACTACAAACACAGTGTGGGGGAGGGGACACAGGAGGAACAATATGGAGTCACTATGGGGGGAGGGGCAGTACAGAGAACACAGGAAGTGGGTGACAAGCGACATATTGGGGGAATAGAACACACAAGTCTAAGGCTGAACACACACAATACAATCTGCTTTAGAATTTCCAATACAATGTAATAGGAGGAAACACCCAAACCTTCCATGCAGTGTGTCTGGGATCGGGCAGATCCTTGTACTATGTAGATGATGGAAAGGAGATTGTACAATCAGATTGTATAGTGTATGGTCACCTTTAGACCAACAGTTACTCTGGCCATACACAAGGAGATTTACAAATGAACGTCTGTATGAACATCGACACCAAAGTCTCCTCAGTACCTCCAACGATGAATGTTCTTCTCATTTCCATGGAATGTCCCGTGTGTTTGGAATGAATGGACTTTCCGGAATGAAATCTCATTCACTGCTAGAAATTTCTTCATTCCGGAAACATTTTCCATCCGACTCCTTCCAATTTCCTCATCACCTCCATCACACACTTCCATTTCCCTCCACGAACCAGAAGAGAATGGAGGGAAGGATCTTCCAATGAAAAGATTGGAAGGAGATTGTACGAGTGTATGGGCAGCTGAAGAAGGCGATGTTCCCGATGTTCTATGGCTTCCGTCACCATCAAAGAAAACAATGTGAGGTTGTATTGTTTGTGCCGAGTGTTCCCACACCTTGTATAATATTACAAAGAGCCCATATAATTCTATAGAAGAGAGCCTAACACCTCATTACACCGCACAACAGCGCCCCCACACTGCACACCAGAGAACATGCATTATACACACAATACCATGGGCTGTGTGCTGTGACTGAGCCCCAATGTTACCACCCCCCTTCCCTCCCCCTCAACTGGAATTGTTCAATCCTGTCCTCTAATATTAGAGAGAGTGTCTGTACTTCTCATTACATGTACCTGCCCCTCCCCCATACACAGCCCTCCCCGACTTCTCACCCCTCCCCCATACACAGCCCTCCCAGACTTCTCACCCCTCCCCATACACAGCCCTCCCCAACTTCTCCCCCCTCCCCCCATACACAGCCATCCCCACCTTCTCACCCCTCCCCCATACACAGCCCTCCCCGACTTCTCACTTCTCCCCCTCCCCCCACACACAGCCCTCCCCAACTTCTCACCCCTCCCCCCATACACAGCCATCCCCACCTTCTCACCCCTCCCCCCATACACAGCCATCCCCACCATCTCACCCCTCCCCCATACATAGCCCTCCCCGACTTATCACCCCTCCCCCCATACACAACCATCCCCACATTTTCACCCCTCCCCCATAAACATCCGTTCCCGACTTCTCACCCCTCCCCATACACAGCCCTCCCCCATACACAGCCCTCCCTGACTACTCACCCCTCCCCCAAACACAGCCCTCCCCACCATCTCACCCCTCCCCCATACACAGCCTTCCCGACTTCTCACCCCTCCCCCATACACAGCCCTCCCCGACTTCTCACCCCTCCCCCATACACAGCCCTCCCCCCCACCCCTCCTCCATACACAGCCCTCCCGACTTCTCACCCCTCCCCCATACACAGCCCTCCCGACTTCTCACCCCTCCCCCATACACAGCCCTCCCCGACTTCTCACCCCTCCCCCATACACAGCCCTCCCCGACTTCCCACCCCTCCCCCATACACAGCCCTCCCGACTTCTCACCCCTCCCACATACACAGCCCTCCCGACTTCTCACCCCTCCTCCATACACAGCCCTCCCGACTTCTCACCCCTCCCCCATACACAGCCCTCCCCGACTTCTCACCCCTCCCCCATACACAGCCCTCCCCGACTTCCCACCCCTCCCCCATACACAGCCCTCCCAACTTCTCACCCCTCCCCCATACACATCCCTCCCGAGAACAAAAAAGTTCTCACAACTTATCTAATTTCCCTGTGCACAGAGATTGCAACAGATAACCTCCATCCCCACACAAATTATCCATTTTTCCAACTGTCCATCCAGAGCCTCTGGTTTATAGACCAGATACATCCTAAATATAGAACCATTTATCCAACTGTCCATCCAGAGCCTCTGGTTTATAGACCGGATACATCCTAAATATAGAACCATTTATCCATCTGTCCATCCAGAGCCTCTGGTTTATAGACCGGATACATCCTAAATATAGAACCATTTATCCAAATGTCCATCCAGAGCCTCTGGTATATCTCTGACACATCCTGTGTACACACTTGGTTGCTGTCTTTGTGTGCAGTGGTTGTTGGTTAGTAGAAATATGGCTCATCCACGTGTTTTTACTGTTCCCTTAGTTGCAAATGTAAATGAGCTATTTTTGCAACCTTTCACAGCCTGTGTCCCCTCCCCCACACCGCCAGTATGAAAAAATGTATGTTATACTGCGCATGCAGAAGATGGAGCGTGTGATGTCATGTGCAAAAAAAAAATGTAAAAATGCGGGGGCGTATGCGCGGCGCGAAGCTGTCCGGAAGCTAGGAGTCGGAGCTCCGAGGGAAGCAGAGACCTAAACTAACTCCCCAGGACTTTATAGCACACAATTCTCTCCTTGACAGCCCCAGCACCCCTGCGGGACTCGCGGTGCATGTCAACATCCAAAATAACAAACAAAAATCCGGTCAGCGGTCCCTAACAAACTAACTTCTCCGGGTACGGGAACAGACCGCGATGTCACAAGATGGCGTCCAGCCGACACAAGCTCCTCCAGACATCCCTGATCCAGCGGCCTCTCGTACAGCCTCTTCAGACCCGAGTGAGTTCACCCCTCATCTCACTAAGGTGACCTGGAAGACAGTCTGTCCACTATGTATGACAGACTAGAACATAAATTCCAGGCAGAATTACACAAATCCACCAACACTCTGACCCGGAGATTGCAGCACTAGGGGGGCGGATGGACATATTAGAAATCAAACATGATGAATTACATCTCGCCTATGTAGACCTCCGCAAAGATCATGAGGTCCTCTCAGAAACGGTTCTTCAATTGCAAAATCAATTGAAGATTTAGACAACCGTAACAGAAGAAACAACATCAGGGTCCGCGGAGTGCCAGAAACAGTTACTGACTTATCAGAGGCCATTAAGAGGCTGTTTCACTCCCTGAGCCCAGACCAGCCTGAGGCCTCATTGATATGTGACAGGATACATAGAGCCTTAAGACCCAAACCACCGCCTGAAAAAAACCCTAGAGACATTGTGATGTGCCTAAAAGACTTTCTAGTGAAGGAGGAAGTCCTGCGAGCATCTCGTAACACCCCTTGCATCCAGCTAGATGGGATCACGGTGCAAATATACCCGGACATCTCCCCAGTGACCCTGGAGAAAAGGAGACGGATGAAGGAGGTCACTTCAGTCCTGTAATCTGCTAGGATCCGCTACAGATGGGGGTTTCTGTTGAAGCTTTTGATCCCCCATAATGGCACCACCTATACCGCCACTACGATCACTGAAGGCCTTGTGAAATTGTGTCCTCCTGGAACCTCAGAGTGTGCAGAGGCTCCCTTCAACTCCTCACCCAGCCCCAATCCGGGCTACCCCATCACCTCAAAGGGACAGGAGGAACCGTCAACGCTCCAGAGATCGGGTCGCCTGATTCTGGCTGATCAGAAGTGATCGACACGCCCCCTACACATGGAGGATGGTTGGAATTCCAGTACAGTTTGTTAAATTTTTTCTATTATTTACTATTTTTGACATTACTTAGCATTTTGATCTCTTACACCCTAGCAAGTGACTCTTCTCTTCCACATGTTTTTTCCATGTTGCTGACCTAATAGAGATGATCACCAGTACTATTAAGGAATACTTACATATGTGTTATAAGACACGTAGGGGAGCAGAGCCAAGTTCCCCGGGTTCCCTGGAAGCTCCCACAGTGTTGGACTTATATATAGTGAGGCCAAACTTTTGGCCCCGTGAAAGGACTATCAAACTTAAACTATCAGAGATATTACAACTAGGACGGGTCTGCGAATAATTGTGAGAGGCTTTACTCCCCACTAGGGATGAGCCGAACATTAGAACCCTATTAACCACTTCAGCCCCGGACCAATTTGCAGCCAAAGGACCAGGCCCCTTTTTGCGATTCGGCACTTTGTTGCTTTAACTGACAATTGCGCGGTCGTGCGACGTAGCTTCAAAACAAAATTGGCGTCCTTTTTTTCCCACAAATAGAGCTTTCTTTTGGTGGTATTTGATCGCCCCTGCGGTTTTTATTTTTTGCGCTATAAACAAAAATAGAGCGACAATTTTGAAAACAATGCAATATTTTTTACTTTTTGCTGTAATAAATATCCCCCAAAAATATATAAAAAAACATTTTTTTCCTCAGTTTAGGCCGATACGTATTCTTCTACATATTTTTGGTAAAAAAAAAAATCGCAATTAGCGATTATTGATTGGTTTGCGCAAAAGTTATAGCGTTTACAAAATAGGGGATAG